>QEPC01014227.1:1346057-1401234 GCA_003113815.1 Sphenodon punctatus
CCGCCGCCGCCGGAGCTCCCAAAAGGTAAGCGGCAAGCGCACTGTAGGGGTGATCCCTGGGGGGGGTGTTAAACACCCCACCCCACCCCCAGGGATCGAGTCATACTTACTGGCGGCTGCGGGGACGCCGCGGCCGCTGGTGCTGGGGGGTGGGCTCGCCTCGCCTCGCCTCGGGGTCTCACTCTGTTCTTTTTGAAAACAAAAATCCAGGCTGGGCAGGGTGGGTGGGTGGTGTCCCCCCTTCCACCCGCGCAGCCTGGACTCGGGGAGGGTTTGTTTTTTAAAAACTTTTTGGCTGGGGCTTTAAGTTTTTTTACATTGCAGCCATTTTTAAATGGCTGCAATGTAAAAAAATCCGGTACCCCGAAATCTGGTACCAGGTCCGGATTACCGGGTCGAATCCGATAATGCCGGTACGCCCGTTACCGGCATTATCGGATACCGGATTCTACCGGTTTCCCACCCCTAGAAAATACAATGAAATCCACAGCACAGTGCACAGCAGCAGTCAAACAATCAAGCATCATGGTAGGAATTATTCAGAAGGGGATAGAGAATAAAACTGAGGATGTCATAATGCCTCTGTACAAATCAATGGTGAGACTGCACCTTGAATATTGTGTGCAGTTCTGGTTACCCCATTTCAAAAAAGACTTGACTGAACTAGAAAAGGTACAGAGAAGGACAACAAAATTGATCAAGGATATGGAAGGGCTCCCGTATGAGGAGAGGCTTGATAGGTTGGGGCTCTTCAGTTTGGAGAAAAGACGACTGAGGGAAGATATGACAGAGGTCTATAAAATCATGAGTGGTGTGGAACTAATAAACAAGGAGCAGTTATTTACCCTCTCACATAGTACTAGAACTAAGGGACACTCCATGAAACTCATGGGTGGCAAGTTTGAAACAAATAGAAGAAAATATTTTTCCACTCACTGTATAATTGGGTTGTGGAATCTACTGCAAGACGCTGTGGTAACAGCCAGTACTATACCTGAGTTCAAAAGAGGTTTGGACAAATTTCTGGAAGATAGGTCCATTAGCAGCTATTAGCCAGACAGGATCAGGGAACATGATGGGAGCTGGGAGGGAAACAACAGGGAATGGATCCCGCATTGTGACCTGTTGGGTGATTGTCCCAAGCCACCAAGATTGGCTACTGTTGGAGACAGGATGCTGGGCTAGATGGACCATTAGTCTAACCCAGTATGGCACTACTTATGTTCTTGTGTTTTTATGTTCTTGTAAGTATTTGTCTCACCTTTGTGGAGAAAGAATTTCCGAGTATGGATGTCTGGTGTTAAGACATGGACCCACTCCCACGAATGAATATTGGAGACTGGTACCCCAACATCCAAACAACTCTTGAATTTAGGGGGAATTAGCCAAATTGATTACAAAGGGTTCCCACCTTTCCACTGGGATCAGTCTGAGAACGTGATGCACTGCCAGCTGGCTGTAATCTCCCTCTCACACCCTGACACAGAAAGGGGATACTCTGATACAAATAAGGGAGGTTTATTGACAGAAGACTAGGTATTACATACAAATAAGTTCTATATCCTCCCATACAAACACAATTGACATATACACACAGTATTTCACAAACAAAACCCTCCAGTCTGGTTACTCTAGTGAAAGGGAATGTTGCAAAAGGAAGAGAAGGGAAAATGTGGCAAATAAGCAATATTACCTCTCCAATCCTGTTGAAAAGGGACAGGTAACTCTGTAGATCCAGCGGCATTCGGAGAGAAGGGGGGGTGGAAGAGACTTGGGCCATTTTTAGATGAGTGCGGCGGTGCCCACGCTTGTTTTCAAAAAAGCTGGCAGCCCGTTCCACACGTGACGCTGCCACTGAATATGTGCATGTGCGGACAATGTGCATTCATTTCCGGTCGCATATGACCACCCTCGATCGCCGACCCGGTCAGTTCATGCCCGGAAATGGATGCGCATCACCCACGCATGCGCGTTTCGGCGGCAGTGTCACGTGTGGAACGGGCTTTTTGAGAAACAAGCGCAGGTGCCGCCGCGCTCGTCTGAAAATGGCCAGACAGACAAAAAGGGAGTAATGGTCTGGGAGAGATCCTTGAGGCAAGCACGCACAGAGTAACCTGCTTGTGTTGCATTCAAGAATGACCCAATTTGCTCATGGGGGCAAGGGAAGTTATAGGGTTTTGCGAACGGGGGGCATAGCAGGATGAATACAAGAGCCAAATAAAGGTTCTATAAACAGGGGGAAAAGACTATTTTTAGACGGGCATGGAATGATCAGCCTAATGATCAAACTATTGCTTTCAAGTGGCCGTGGAGGGCTCATCTCAAAAGAGGGAGGCCATCTATTTTTGGCTACTCCATTGTTTAACCAGGAGCCCCCCTTGTTTCATTTTATTAATTCTGACTAGACCGGTTTTTCATGGGGCATTTTCTTTCTTTATCTTTTTTTCCCTTCTGCTCCCCTGCACCCTTTGATGTGTGTCATGTGGGGTGCTGCCAGGCGGGGGGGTGTCTCTGGTTTTTGGAGGGGGGAAATGGTATTGCTCGTAATACTGGTGGATGTTATAATAAATGACATGGGGAGGATGTCCTCTGTTTAGAAGATGCTCTTTGAGTTCTTTGGTTCATTGGAGGTAATTTACGTTGTTGCTGCAAATACGTCTAATCCTAAGAGCCAAGCTATAGATGATGGTTTTTTTTTAATGTGTCTAGGATGGCAAGAACTCCAGTTTAAGTAAAGATGAGCATCCGTGGGTTTACTGTACAGATCTATGATTATCTTATTTTGCTCGATGTTAAGGAGCACAAGGACATCAAGAAAGGGGATGTGAGAATTATTGACTGTGCAAATTTTATAGTGGGATGGATAGAGTTGATATAGCCCTTAAATTGTTCAATACTGTCCTTGACACTAGTCCATATTACAAAGATGTCATCAATGTATTGCCACCATACTAGAGGTCTGTGAGTAGATTCTTCAAGGATAACGTGTTCGAGTTTACCTATAAATAAACTGGCATAAGATGGAGTCATCTGGGTGCCCATATGTACCTTCCAGGTACATACCTTGTATTTGTAAGAAGTGTTTATCATTAACGTAAAATTGTTGCAAGTGAGGAGGACCAATGTAGCTAATGTGGTGATAACTTCTGTGAGAGGTTCTTTAGAACCTTGAGAGCCTGAATAACCATAATTATGTGGTATATTGGTGTAAAGAGAAGTGACATCAAATGTTGCTAGTATCATTATCAAATTGGTGCTGTTTATTCAAGAATTCAGTATTAAGTAAAAAATTATTGGTGTTCTTGTTGTAGGATGGGAGGTTTTGAACTAGATTTTGTAAGTGCACATCAATATACAGAGATATCCTTTCAGTAGCTGTGTTGTTGCCCGAGACAATGGGCTGTCCTGGGTTATTAGTTTTATGGATTTTAGGCACCATGTAAAACCTTCCAGGAGTAGGATTTGGGTTGATGAGCAGATCAGCTGTAACATCGTTCAGTAATGTTCTTTTTTTAAACCCTTGTATAGTGCTTGAAATGTGCTCATTAGGATCCGCTGTTATGTCTTGGTTAAGATGTTTGTAGGTCTTCTCATCCTTAGGTTGTCTCAGGCTTTAAGCACCACAACATCTTTGTCAGCAGGTTTAATAACAATATCATTTCTTATCTGAAGATTTCTTAGGGCTTTTCTTTCTTTTTTGGAATGGTTGTCAAAAGTAGGTGGAGGCATGTGGTTATGTATGATTCTGCTAACTGACAGAAGAAATGTTTCTAAGACAGGATTCCTATTTGATGATATGTGTCCAAGTTTCTGGAGGGTGGAATTGATTAAGAGAATGCTTGTGGTAATCCTGTGTATTAGCTTCAGTTTCATCATAAAAATATTCTGTATGCCTTCATCTTCTTTCAAATGACTTGGCGTCACTCTTCATTTGCGCTATATTACATCCTCTAGGAGTTGGGCAGAAGTTAAGTCCCCTAGATAGAAGTTTGAGTTTGCTCTGTGATATGCTTTCATCATTGAGGTCTATAACCGGTTTGGAGCCATTTGTATCATTTATACAATTACACTTGTGTTGAATCTTGAAGACTTTAGAGAGGATCTTCTGAGCCTCCTGTTTTTGATGTGTTTATTGGTATACTTATATTTCTGTGTAGTAGAGAAAGTGTCTCTAAAAATAGATCCCTGTAAACAGAGTTAAACGAAAGACAAGGAAGATGACATCTTAGAATGAGTCTTTTTAGTTTGGTCCTTTTGATGACATAGGTATTATGATAAATTATATGTCCTGTTCTGTTGTTATGTTATACAAAATATACATGTGTAGATACATACACACACAGCATTGTATTATACATTTTTATCTTTCAAAATAAATGGGTTTAATATAGGAACTGTTCATGTTATAATATTTTTAAACCATTCAGTTTTTAAAATATGTTAAATAAATGAGCAATCCTTAAAAACATCAAATCATGAGATAAATCGGTGGTTTCTAGGCTTTTTACATGAACCCACTCTGAGAATAAAACATAATACCTAGACAGCAACGAGCACATACAACGTATAAGAGGTATATAAAATGTCAGTTGGGATGATAACTCCATCAAATGATGATGTGACCCCCTCGTAGGATCCTAGCTCAGTGCTGGGGAATTTCTACGTTAAAAGGAGTTGTTTTATATTTTTAACTTCAGGTCAAATTGTATACACATGGTAAGTAAGGTGGTGGTGGGGGATTTTTTATTTTTATTTTTATTGTGATTACGTGTAATTTTTTGTATTTTTGGAAGTTAAATTGTATATTATGTTAGATTGTTGTTTTTTCTGGGTCCCCTGTGTGGAAAACACCCAGCATTGTATATTTCTTTTGTTGTAAGCCGCCTTGAGTCTGTTGGAGAGAGTGCAGGGTATAAATTAAATGGAAATGGAAAATGGAAAAAATCTAAGTACCCAGGGAAATTGTATACACATGGATCAGTACTGTAAAGACTTACTCTAGTACAAAAAATATGAATGAGTGGACTCATTGGGGCCGATCCCATGGATCTCTTGAGCATCCCTGCCCTCATGGCACACTGTGCCTTCAATGAAGGTATTCGAAGTTTCGACACAATTGCACATGTGGGTGCAGGTGGAATCCGTGGGGCATGGAATCGGCTGCAATATCTTCTCCCACTTCATAGTGTTTCACAGCATCATAAACCTTTTTCAGACTCACGACTAAGTATCTATACAATTATCAGTCTACCTTGATATATTTCCTGATTGATCCCAACTAGAGCTGAAATTAGTAAAAAAAACAACCAAAATGGGTATACCTGTAAAATATGGAGTACCTGATTCACCATTTGTGAGTTGAGTAATAGGTAGGCACTACTTGCATAGGACCCGATGAGTATCTGATTGGAATTTAAAATGGGGCTGGGAAAAGGGTATGAATGCCCACTAATTTGATTATCCAGCTGTTAGAAAGGGGCTTGGGCAAGCAGATGGCAGTCTAGGACCCTTGGCACAGCTGTAGGGATGTGCGAACACGGTTCGGAAGTTCGAACCGAACTCAAGTAGTTTGGTCGACTGAACCGAATTTTGAACTGAATTCGAATTCGACTGAACTGTTCGGTCAAATCTGAACCAGTTCGGAATGCCAAAAAACCCGGTTTTGAATGTACGAACTCGGTTCAGAAGTTCTGATATCCACCAGCTGGAGGGGAAAGCCCCTTTGTCTTTGGTTTTTCAATAATGAAGGAACAATTCCTACTTTTACAGTTCAGGTTTCATCCTTATCCATTAAGGTCAATCAGAGCTGAGATTCTATTTTGTTAAAAAGGGAAACTGGAAGGAAACACAATGCAGGCTAGAGCCCATGACCCCTGCTACAGTAAGCACAAAGCTTAGCTACTCAGCCACACCTGTTGCACTCTTGAAAGGACCATTCTAGATTGCTGGAAACTATATAGAATCCCTCCCCTGCTGGCTGACTGAAACACATTAGTTTGCCATTTCTTCTATAGCTCTGCTGGTACACTAGGGCACAGGAGACTGATAGGGCATAGGATCAAGTCTGCAATGTGTGGTAAGCTGACGGCGTGATTTCTTGCATTTCTAAGTTAACTTTGGGGAAAAATAACATCGGGTTTGTCTCCTATATGATGGATGCTTCCATGCACTTTCTTTAATTATAGGAGTCTTGAACCTCTAGCCTTTCCATTTCTTTTCCAAACCTCTACCAGGAGAATTACCAAAAGAACCACTGTGCCTATCTATTTTGGTCAGGAGGTTGGGCACAGTATATCGTTAATATAAAGAGTTTATAGTTAGATCCTTAAAAGGGTCCTTCTGGTGTGGCTTAGACAGCTGCTGTGTTTTAGTAGAGCATGCTGCCCTCTGCTTCCCAAAGCCCCTTTCAGCAGCTGGCTTATGAAAAATTAGTGAAAATTTACATACACACCTTTGTTCCCATTACAGAGTCAGGTACTTGAAAATTTCAAAATGTATTACTGGTCAGTAATAAAGTCACTGCTTGCTTCAGCTCTAATCCCAACCAATCCTACCATTATGTAGATATTGAGAATTCTTTCTCCCTCTTCTAAATTATAAAATAAAATAAACATCTCATCTTCTAATTTTTCCCCTTCTTCACTTCTAGCTTAGAATCTCTGTCCTGCAATGGGCCTGACCTCCATACTGAACTCATGCAAAGTCTCACTGATTTTATTTGGGGTTACTCACAAATCCTATTGAAGAATTTGGGGACTAAATTACAAATTCTTGAAGCTTTTTGCAGATCAACAACAACAAACAACAAAGTTTTACAGATTTCTCTTGACAGACAATTTGGTAGCTTTGCACAGATCTGAGAATATCATCGTAGGTGAAAATAACAGTTTTTCTAAAGATAAATAGGAACCAGCTAAGAGGAATTTCCCATGGTAACAATACGTATCTGTTTGATTTGGTTATGAAAAAATAAGTAGTTATTCCCCACAGCACCACTGTCATTGATGTCCAAGAAGGATGATTCAAGGGCTGTTCAAATTCACAGGTGATTAAGTGGTTCTAATATAAAGCAGCAAAACTCAAACATAGAGATCTGAAATTTTGCAAGAGCAATGATAGATTTGCACTGACTTCTAATATGGACTTCTAATATTTTTGGCATTCTTTCAGATTGCAATTAGTCTATGACTGACTCCTTCCATATAGCAATCAGGTTGGTATTTCACAGCCCTTAGTACATTGACTTCCTTCATCTTTGATAGGGTAGAAAAAATTGCAAACGTGTATGAACAATGTCTCTACAGACCTGCTTTTGCCACTAATCTACAAGGGTCTGAAGTTCTTGTCCAAAAGAAAGTTCATAGAGTGAAAATAAAGTCATCATAGGCCCTTTTTACACAGGCCATGACTGCATGGGAGTGGGTGTGTGAAGCAGAATATACAGCGTATGTGTACCGGTGCATGCGGGCGCACTCCCACCCCCACTTATCCCCACACATCCCCACGCATGGACGCACCTCCATTTTCACTGGTGCCTTCATGTGGGGGACACACAACCCGGCGGGATTTACACCGGAAACACCCATGCATGAACACCCAGATTTTTGGGTGTTCATGCATGCATGCCACCCATGTAAAGAGGGCCATAATGCCTTTTTTCAGATGCAATGTGACAAATTTATATTATTTAGCTAAATACTTTTAATATAATTATGTATTTTGCCTTACATCTTTTCTAAAGTGTTAACAGCCTTTTAAAAGGGGAATTTCTTAGTCCACATGTGGGTTGTTTTTGTTGCTGGAGTTTTGTTCCCTCTTTCATTTGCTCCTATGCAAAATAATCCTTTCTAAATAGCTTACGCTTCATAGGCTGGTGTCCTTCTTAATCCTTGACTTCTTGCTTAACCTCTCAGTCTCAGTTTTGAAGCAATCTGTTCCTTTCCACGCTGTTTCATTCCTCACTGATAACCTGCTTAGTCTCCTTCAGGCCTGCCAAGTTTTAAGGTTTGATCGTGTGACACATGGTTTCCATGTCAATCTCATGGTCACTCAGTGAAACCAGTATCCGTGACCTGGTGCTCCGAAGCTTAAAAAGACCCCTGGACTGTTACGCTCGGTCTCTTCCCCAGCTTCTCTGTTGTTCCTGCCTGTGAGATCAGCCACTGGGGCACAGAATAGCTAAGGGAAAAAAATAACACTTTGGCACTCTGGAGCAGCAGCATTTGGAGGACTTGGCTGGCAGGCAGAGGACTAAAAAGAGCAAAATAAAACAGGCAATGAAAAACATAAAAGCCATGGGAAATGAGTTTGGGGATTCCCTCTCAGTGTGCTCAATGGACATTTCTCTCGTAAAGAAATCCCAATTTTGACATTTATACAAAACTAGGGAAACAGTATTTTGCCTGTTAAAGCTTTATTCTTGTCTCCAATACTCTGCAGTAAAAATAGTCTAAATTTGAGGTCCATTAAATTAAAGGGAATAAATTTCCAGGTGAGTGTCAAACAGGGCTATCTGAAAATACATATTATAACTACTAACACCAAATTCATTATTCGTTTCAGCTCTTGCTGTTTCAAATTTGGTCCCTCAAACAATGTGAATGTGGGGTTTAACAATCAGTCTATATGATCATTATATGTCCAGCTCACTATTCCATTCCAAAAGTAGATGCGGGTTGACAGGCATTTACATCATGGGGGTGGGAGAGGAGAGAGAAAAATAACCCTTTACTTGCCATGATAATCATGAACCTGAGTTGTCTAGAAGAAGAAGAATTTACCCAAAGAAGTTAGCAAGTATTATTAGCCATCACAATGAACAGCTCATCTACAATTTGGCAGCACACCCCAAATTAGACAAGGACACAAATAATGGGTTTAAATGGCCACACACTTCATTCCAATTAAATTTTCAATACGTGGGGTGAATAGCTCAAAAGGAAATTAGGATCTGGTAATAAACAAGTATCAAACTTTTAAATACCTTTGAACTTACATGGCTTGAATCCTGATGCATCCTCAACCATCACCCAGAACAGAATGTATTGTAAAGAACTGCCTCTCTCCACCTCTGATGCAAATTGTGGGTGAGTCGAGAGAGGACCAACATTTTCCACCAGGGACCGGAACATGGAGTCAGGTACAGAGGGCCCATGGCCACAAAATCCCCATTTGGTGCCCTCAAGTCTACAGGGGACATCAATCTTAGCACATGCTATATCCTGCTGTTGCACCAGATTAGACTTCCCCATCTCCTATTGAGATGTCTCCAAATCACATAACACTAAACACAGTTTAACTTGAACAACTTTACTAGACCTCCATGGAACCACCAGCCTATACTCATCTGGTTTCATGCCCCACCAGCAAATCATCTATCAAAACCGACAACCTTACACTTTATAACCTGGAGGTGTAAATCTATACCCGTCGCTGACACATGGAACCCATCCAGCCAGTATAACTCTGGTTTGAAGTGCCAAATGCACTCACCACCAACATTGGAGACCCAATTCCCAAGATCATTATTCATTTTCCATCTAACAAGGTCAACTTTCCCTGGGTTTAAGGCTTTGTCAAACAATCAATAATAATGTATTACGGCCCAAGACCATATCATGCATAATACAAAAAGACAGTAATGAATAAAGAACACAATATCAGAAGAGCGGGGGGAAGAAATCCGATAATAATTGTATACAAACTAAAAAGGCAATAAATCAATAGACCAATCTAAAATCCAACCCCTAACTAGGAGTGGGAGCAAATACCCCAAGAATGGGATATAAACAAGTTTAAATGAAAGGCCCGCCTTTCAGGGGCACAATTAACAATGATAATAAACAATAACAGTTAAAATGGAAAATAACCATAAGGAAAAGAAGGAAAAAAAACTGAACCAGACCCAAAGGGATTTAGGATTACAATGAGTCATAGACTTGGACCATAGGGAAGGGGCAGAAGATAAATTTAAGGGTGGGCTGGAGCCCAATGTTTGTATTCCAGAAAGGCCTGCCTAGAGTGGGGTGCCTTGACTAAAAAGGCTGTCAGATTTCTGATATCCTGTGGGTCAGCAGCAGCTGTAACAAAGACATGTCAGACCTCCCAGGGAAGAGACTCAAACAGGCACCCAAAAATTCTTCCCTTGGGGCATCATAAAGATGACAACATAGGACAATGTGACTAACCATTTCTACCGAATCATTGTCAAAAGGACACAGTCGCTCCAGAAATGGTACTCCCTGCCTACATCCCTCCAGCACTTGGGAGGGGAAGGAATTAACCCTGGTACCTAAGATAGGGTGCTTGGCTCTAGCTGAAATGGGAATGGCAAGGTATTCAGCCATTTGGCCCTGATCTGGGACCCAACCTGGGTAATTCCTCATATGGGGTGAAGAGGAGATCTTGCCAATTTCTCCCTGATGGTAGATATCCATCGACCTAGTCAGTACCTCTTTCTTGACTGAGCCGAGGGTCCTGTGGGTGAGAAACTCCTTAGAGAGGCCAATAGACCTTAGGTGCTCCTCTACTGCACAAACCCACGGACAAACAAATGTGTCTTGACCAGCCGTCTGTAACAGGACAGAGCATTGTTTGGTGAACAATTTCGCCCAAAATTTCAATGCCATCTCCGTGACGACCTGGGACCAACCCCTCTGGCCCAGTTCAAACCTGACCGCTGCATGCGGGGTAGCTCTCGACTGACCCACAAGGCCCATAAGAAACCTTGCCTGGACTGGGTTAATAGCCTGGGAGTGGAAGAAAGCCCATAGTTCAGACACATAGAGGACTTGTGCCCATATCTTACTGCTGAAAACTCTTAATGCTGCAGGAATGGCACTTCTGCCTTGCCTGGAGAAAAAGCTGAGTATTACTTGGGCTGAACTGCAAGCAGCAGAAATGGCTCCGGCCACATGCTCCTTCCAACAGCCACTTATGAAAGAGGAGCCCAAGATATCTGATGGCTGGGACCTGCTGGATGATCTGGCCCCCTATAGACCAGTGGAGGATCTTTTTCTTCTGTGAGAAGACCATGATTTTTGATTTATTATATTTAATGGTAAGTTGATTGTCATGGCAAAAGCTGGAAAAAGCCTGAATTTGCCGAATGAGCCCTATCCTGGTCTGTGACATAAGTTGTCGGCATATCCAAGGCATCCTATCACCCTGGTGGCTAACTTGGGTGGAAAGAAGGGGCTATCAGCCATTTGGGGTAGGACCTCATTTATATAAAAATTGAAAAAGGCAGGGGCCAGGACACATCCCTCTCTGACGCCTCTAGAGGTGTAAGGTGCCCCTTCCTGTCCATCTTGACCCTAAGGGAAGAACCATGATATAAAGCATAAATCAAGCCCAGGAGCGGTCTATCTATAGATGCCTTCTTGAATTTCTTCCACAAATTGGTCTACTAAGGGAGTCAAAAGCGGCTTTCAAATCGAGGAAGACATCATAAAGAACTCCATTCCTAGAATGGTATTTAGTGGCAAGGTGGTGGAGAATGAAACACTGCTCCATAATGGAGCGCCCTTCCTGAAATCCTGTTTGTTCAGGGGCAGGAACATTGACCTGGTGCATCCAATGCAGCAATCTTTCTAACAGGTGCTTGGCATAGATTTTCCCAACTACCGAGAGTAAACGAATGGGCCTATAGTTACCCGGATTGGTACTTGGGCCCTTCTTATATATTGGGACCACAACTTCCCTCCTCCACTGAGCTGGGACTCTCCCAGAATTGTTGACAGCAGTATAAAGTGAAGCTAGCAGTGGAAACCACCAGTGTTTATGGGCCTTTATGAACTCGATGTTAATATAGTCCATGCCCGGTGCCTTATGTGGTTTAAACATATCCACTGCTGCCTCAATTTCTGCCTCTGACACTGGTGGCCAAGGGAGGAAATCTTTGAGATCAAGAAGAAACCATTCCTGAGCCAGGGGTTCCCCCGCACCTTGGAATAGTCTCTCGAAATGCTCCATCCAGACCGGAGGGGCAATAGGAGTCATATCCCTACTAGGGTCTTTGCCAAGCCCCCCTTTAACATACTGCCAAAACTTCCTAGTATCCTTTGAATCTGCAGCCAGGATGAGAGCCTCCCATTGGGCATCCGAGTGTTGCCTTTTCTTAGACCTGATGAGCCCTTTATACTCGGTTCTTAGAGAGAAAAAAAGGGGAGGAAGCACAGAAGAGGACCCTCCCCTGTATTCAATATACATCCCCCTTAAGCCTAGAGCGCATCAAATAACACTCTCTATTGAACCAGGTTTTACCAGTTTTCTTAATGGAGGATCCAACTCCCTGGGGCCGGGAGCCAATAAATTCCTGGATTCTGGCACTGAGACCACTATACACAGCAACTTTATCCTCCTCTGATGGTAACTCCAGAATCTCTGAATGGAGCTGACACCAGGATGGATGGGCAATCTGGACATCTAAGTCCTGAGCCAGCCTACCATCCCAGCGGGGAGCATTGTGGATGACCAAATGTGCCACCACCTCCGGCAAAATGATAGGACTCAGAAAAGCACAAGCCTCCAGAGACAGAGTAAGTGACAATGGAAGGTGGTCACTCACCAAAACTGTCTTTACAGCAAAATCCCTGATGAAAGGGAGCAGGGCTGATGAAACCATGACATAATCAACTGTACTGGCACCTGAGGGTCCCAGATAGGTGAATTCACCATCCAGGTCACCATGCCCCACCCCATTAAGAATAAAGAGACTACCGGCGACTGCCAGCATGGCAAGGCGGGTGCCCGATGCATTGAAATGGGCACCCTTGAACCACCTTTAATTTGTGAGATGAAAAGGTCCCTCTGGCTCCATATCGCAATAAGGGAGCATAACATTGTCATTGGGGCCCAACCTGGCATTAAAGTCACCAGTAACCACAAAATGTCCTTCCGGATGTCTATCAGCCAGGTCCTCTAAGAGGGTTTCCAGTGCACTCCACATGGAGTCCCTGTAGTACGAAGCATTGGCCAGGGGAATATAAATTGATAGAATGTTAAGGACCAGGAGTCCAACCCTAACCACCACCCCCAGTGCTATAGGTGGAGAAGTAACCACCTCCAGCTCTGTAAAATTGAGATCCTGGCTAACCAAGAGTCCCAGCCCACCACAGGATCGCCCTTGAGAATGAAATTTATTGGCCGGCAGATGGTATGGAACAAAGCCTTCAAATTCAAGGGTGCACTGGGCCCAAGTTTCCTGGATACATATTATCTGGAATTTCTTAAGATGCTCAACAAAGTCTGCCTCTCCCTTATGCCTCAGCCAACCTGCAATATTCCATGAGCACAAGGTTAAAGGCTTAGCAGGACTGGCGGCAGGCAGTCACCGGGCCAACAAAGGGTGAATTTTGTTTGTTATCTGTTAGAATGGGCTGTTGGGTAGACAGCCCCAAAGCTGACACAACCGGGGGCGAGGAGCTGGAAATTGGGTCTGATTCTCAGAGAGAAAACCGCACACTTCTGCCCCAATGGGGCTAATGGTAGGCAATTCTGACTAGTACTCTGGGTCTTGAAAAAAAGGGAACTGGTCTCCCTTGTGTGCGGCAAGGAAGAGCCATCTGGCACTGCCATGTAAGGGAATGATTCACAAGAGACTAATTCCTGGAGCCTCTCCTGTACTGAGTTGGAACAAGGTCTAAGAAAGGCTCTCTTGAGCAGAGGCCTACTGTGAGAACCTATTGCAGGCTTTTGATGCCGGCTGGATAGCACAAATAAACATCCAAAAGGGGACTGTGATAGTAAGGGGGAAACCATTGTGTCAATATAAACCTGGTCAAGATGGCCTCCCCAAACCGCAAAATGGCCAACATATTGCAGCAAACTGTCCACAATAACAGGGGATTAAAACTGTATCACCAGCCATTGATTATTATTGACAGAAGGCAAAAGGGTAAAACTTAAAATATGGTCTAAAGGAACAGGATATTGAATAATGTTGGAAATATGGCATCTAATACTTGTCTTAGAGGACCACAAGGGAGAATAGCCAGAAGGCAAGGGAGCTATCTGGGACACCAACGAAGAAGCCGCTGGTTTGCATACATGCTTCTCCTGAGACCGTAGGAGCCCTCTATTCCCTACCAAAGCAGAGGGAGTAGAAAAAGTGGGGCCCTGGGCAGCAGTTCCACCATCCCCCAAAGTTTGACAGGAGACTGAACGACCTTGGGCAAGCTTAGAAATTGAAAATCCATGGAGAACTGCTTTGCATACCTTCACGGCCTCGAGAATGTTACTGAGCTGAAGGGACTGTGCCAGAAGCTGAGAGTTTAAATCCTCAAGCTGTTTGTAATGTCTGGATATTGAGTCCCCCAACAAATAGCATTGCGAGGCCCAGAGGTTGTAGTCTGGTGCAAGCAAAAGGGGATCCCTGGCAGTATTATTGCCCCTATCTGTTGGGATGCTACCAGGTGGGACAGAGCCAACTTGCATATCTAACTCTGAGGGCTGAGAGTTGGAAACCGGTGGCCCCACTGACACAGGAGAATTTGGTACAGCCTCCAAAGAGGGTCCTACCTGCTGATTTCACAAAAGATCCTCCAACTTAAGCTGACGGGAAGTAGCCCTACAGCGAGTAGTCACCCCTTGCTTTTTCCGGGTTTTAGACATAGTGTCTCAGAGGGGTAAAAGAGTCCCTCACACAAAACTCCTAAAACCAGTAAGCTGGAGAGCCCCACCACTGGTCCTTCATTGGGGATTCCTACCAAATACCCAGGCAATCAAACCCAGCCCCACTACTGGAATACGCTGGCCCACCTGGCCGACAACAAGGCCTCGGACCATCTGGCCAACAATTGGAAGGAAAAAAGCATGAGACCGCTCTCGCGGCCCGAAACCAATAGGCTCTGTCCCCCTGGGAAAAAACTCAAACAGAACCTGTCCCCGATAGACCCCAAAGGGCCCCAAAGGTGAATTCACCTATCTGGGACCCTCAGCTCACAGCCGACGTCTAGCGGCGCAGTCACAGGTGATGACCTTAAATGGCCCCGACTTGACTTCCGGTGGCAAGCGGGGGGGAGGGCAGGTGGGGGAGAGGGGTGCCTAGGTGGAGAATCCCCCACTCACAGTCCTTTCCTGTTCTCACCGCAAGTGGTCAGGAGCCTCCTGGCGGAGCAACAGGGAAACCAAGCCAGCCCAGCAGAAGTGGCAAGCTGGTGAGTAGCGCTCAAGGCCTTGCTCCATATTATTCTTTCAACCTAGAAGGTCCAAATAAAAATAGTGGCTGGGAAGAGCTCCAGAGCTACTAAAAAAAATCTTTCTTCATCTGAATAATCATCCGCCCTTCGTTTTGGGAAAATTATTTTCTCCGAAATGGAAAAAAAAACCAGTATCAGGGTTTCTCCCCCCCCTCAACTCATGTAAATTTTCAAACAGCTGCTCCCAACACATGCTTCTCCATTGCCTCCAGACAATTTCTGTACTCTGACTCAGGCCAAGCTGGGTCTCCCAATGGGTTTTGCCCATTCATTTTCCAGCCCTATGCAACAGGCTGTGCCTGATGATCCAAATTAAATTTGGGGGGAGGGAACTGGCACGCCTGAAATAAAAGCAAACAAGAAACATTAGAACCGTAGATCCTTGCCCATCCTGGTTGGTGAAAGCCACCAGGAAGATATTAGTGTTGGTGCTGGGAGGAGTAATTAACGCCTCCCTTTAGGAGGGGAGGGTGCCAGACTGCCTCAAGGAGGCTGTGGTCCAGCCCCTCCTCAAAGAAACATCACTTGAAGTTTGTGCCCCGCCTTTCTTTAACCTTCCCTTTTGGGGGAAGGTTATTGAATGGGTCATTTCTGAATCCAAAATTTAGGAGCACCCAACATGTTTCAACTGCTTGAAGTCTTCTTCAAGAGATGACTTCAAATGATGGTATTCTACTAAAATTACAAGATCCATATATTGTTTATAACAGTAGTTATTAAAAGAAATATAAATACAAAAAGAACCACAACAATTCACAAATACCTTGTACATTGCAGTATATGCATGAAAACAAAATAGGCTTGCTGTCATCCAGGGAGCCTTCTGGTGGTGGAAATCACTTATATTTCAAGAATGTTGTATCTGTATATAAAACAATTGTTTTGAAAACCAAAAGCTAAATCCATTACTAGATACACTGGTCTTAAAGCTGGTGAAAGGAACAAAACAAAACAAAAATACAAAAGGAGAAAGAAGAAAAGAACAGAAAGAGAAGGAGGGGGGAAGGGGGAGGGAAAAGGTAAGATGGGAAAGAAAGAAAGAAAGAAAGAAAGAAAGAAAGAAGGGGGAAAGGAAAAAACAAACAATAAAGATAAAAGAAAAAGAAAGAGCACAAAGTGAAAGAAATTTTTTAAAAAGAAACAATGCAAGAAATAAAAATAGAAGGAAAACAAGAAAAGAAAAAAGAAAAGAAAAATGAAAGAAAAAAGAAGGGGGGAGAAAAAGAAAGAGAGAAGGCAAAAAAGAGGGAGTAAGAGTAAGGAGAATAGGAAAGAGAGGAAAAGAGGAAAAAGGAGGGGGGAAAGGGGAATGGGGGAAGGAAGAATGGAAAAAAGAGGACTGTTTGTACTTTTTGGTATGTTTTTGCATCGCAAATACAACTCCATAACTGTCAAGCTTATTCCATAATTTCTGTTTGTTCTTTAGAACTAGATAATGGTAATATGACCCTTCTGGTTCTACTAGATTTATCAGCGGCTTTTGACACTGTTAACCATGAGATGTTGGTGACTAAACTGTATTTTTCATTTTTCAGGGTAAAAGTTGATGAAATAAATAAATAAATAAATACATTTTCATCTGGCCCTGGTCCCGCTGTCTTGTTTCTGTCCTGATGTTTGGTGGTTGTGGTGTATTGGTTGAGGTTGAGTCGATTAAAGCTCAATCCCAACAAGACAGAGTGATTCTCGTGGGGGTTACTGATGATATGTGGGAGGAGGTTGCCTCCATTATTGGGGGTATTTGTCCTCCACTGTTACCATCTGTGCGGAGCCTGAGGGTGCTTCTGGATTCCCAGCTATACCTGGATTCTAATGTGCTGGCTGTGGACAGTGGTGCCTTTCACCAATTACATCTAGTGAAGATGCTGCACCCATATGTCTCAGACTCCGCTCTTGTCACAATCATCCATGCATTCGTCACCTCAAGTCTAGACTACTGCAATACACTCTACATGGTGCTGCCCTTGGTGATAGTTTGGAAGCTGCAACTGGTACAGAATGCAGCAGCTCGCTTGTTAACAGGCACAGACTTCAGGAAACACTTCAACCAGTGCTCTGAGGACTGCGCTGACTGTCTATTTTCTTCTGGGTTTAATTCAAAGTGCTGGTTTTGACCTTTAAAGCCCTTCACAGCTTGGACCCTGCTTACCTGGAAGATTGTTTCATCCCGTGGGCCCATGGGTGGCCCCTACGATCATCCAGGAGCACCCTCTTGGAAATTGTGCATTATCAACGGGTTCATATGGACCAGAGGGCATTCTCAGTGGCTGCACCATCGCTATGGAATTCTCTCCCAGTGGAGATTAATCTCAACCTGGATCTCCTTCTGATGAAATTGTAAGACCTGGCTTTTCCATCAGGTGTTTGGTGATGGAGGGTGGTATGGTGGTATGGGTTAGTCGGGATGGGGAGAGGAGGGGGTTTTGAATTTCTGCACTGCCCTGTTTTATATGCTTTATATATGCTGTTTTTTTATATTTAATGTATTTATATTGCTGTTTTGATATTGTTGTTTTATGAAAATTTATATTGGAATTCACCCTGAGTCACAGTTGGCAAGGGGGGTGGGGTATAAATAATTTAAATAAATAAATAAGTCTTGCATTGTGAACATACGATAGGAATGCCCCCAATCTCCAACAGCCTACTAGGGGTGTGCAAACACCGAACAGTTTGGTGTTTGGCCTGTTCAGGGTTTGGCCATACCCCAAACCGTTCAGTTCGGTCCGTTTGGACCGAACCAGTTTGGGGGGTTGAACCCGTTTGGGAGGGGGGGCGGTTTTCCCTCCCCAACCAGGCTGTGTGGATGGAAGGGGTGCTGGGGAATACCTCCCCCCCACCCAGTCTGGGATTTTTTTTTAAACCTCCCCGCCCCCATGGGAATGCCCGCGACCCTACATGGTGGTGCTGCGGCTCCAGCCCCGGTCCGGCGGCAGGCGGGTTCGTCAGTGGGTCTGCCGGTGGCAGTGATCTGGAGCACTTCAGGCCACTACTGGAAGGCCTAGTAGCAGCCTGAAGTACTGCTACTCACCGCCCTCACCGGACCCGCAGCCACTTCTGCATCCACCGCCCGACCTGGGACCGGAGTCCAACCTACCTGGGTGTGCCAGGGCTTCAGCCCTGGGTATGGCAGTGCCACCAGCACAACCACTGTCAGACCCACCCACCACTGGACCCAGGGCCGGAACCCCGGCACTACCATATAGGGCCGCGGGCAATTCCGGGGGGAGGGGGGTTAAAAAAAATCCCAGGATGGGCAGGATGGGGGGTGAGGTGCTCCCCAGTTCCCCTTCCACCACTGCAGCATTGAAGGGGGAGGGAAAACCGCCCCCCCGAACCGAGTTCAGAACCTGAACTCGGTTCGGTCGGGGGTTGGTTCGGATTTGGGGTGTTTGCGAATGGGCCGAACACCCCGAACTTCCGAACCATGTTCGCACATCACTACAGTCTATGCTCTGATTTTCCACCTCTGAAAACCTGATGCTGATGCATAAGAGACCACCCCAATCCTAAATCGGATCGGGAGATTCAACGAATGCAATATAGAACTGGGAAGGCTGAAATGCAGAGAGGTCAAAGGACTTCCAAACCAGGAATTAAAGCTGGGGTCTCTTGGCTCCTGTCCTATCCTACAAATGAGCAATGCAGCTGCCCATCCAAAGGCTGCTGACTGAAATCAGATGTTCTGCTGGACTGCCCGTCTCTGCCTGCAGGCCATGACAACACACGCAACCCCGCTTTGGGCACTGTCAGGCATACTGTAGCCCTGTCACTCCTGCCGTGATGGTGACTACAAGAGGAGAACCCAGCATAGAGCGAAAAGAACTGGAGGCCTGCCAGCCTGCAATGCCTGGACAAGTAGGGGTGCCAGTCACTCAGCCCTGGACGGGCCTCTGTCATTGCTCCACCAATGCCTTGCAGCCTGTAATACCTGGGGAAGTAGTGCCTGCCAGTGCCCAAAGCGGGGTTGCACATGTTGTCATGGCCTGCAGGCTGAGACCCAGCAGCAGCAGCAGCAGAGGCTTGGAAGGCTTGGGGCTTGGTGGCTGGCACCCATAGGGGCGGGGCATTGCAGACTGGCATTGGTGGAGCAGCAGCAGAGACCTGGTCCGGGCTTGGTGGCCAGCACCCCTACTTGTCTGGGCACTGCAGGCTGGCATCAGTGGAGCAGCGGCAGAGGCCTGGTCCGGGCTTGGTGGCCTGCACCCCTATTTGGCCAGGTATTGCAGGTTGTCAGGCTTCCAGTTCTGCTTTCTCTATGCTGGGTTCTCCATTTCTAGTCGCCATCATGGCAGCCGGTGGCTGGCTGGCCACATGAATCACCACTGGGCAAGGCTACTTGACCAATTTGCAGAAGAGTTGGTTGAGATCAAGCGAGTAGGATGCCAGCCTGTAATGCCTGACCCCGTATGGGTGCCAGCCACCACCAAACCAGGGCCGGGCCTCTGCTGCAGCTCCACCTATGCCTGGCAGCCTGCAATGACTATTTATTTACAAGGGTACCATCCTGAAGGGGAAGTGGTCTTAGTAACAGAGTAGGTAAAAGAAGTTTTGTCACAAAATATATAGCATGAGGCCACTTTCCTGGGTGCTTTGGCACATGGGAAGTGGTCATGCACAGTGCTGGATAATACTGATTCTGATCCTTCAGGATTATGTCCAGTTAAGATGGATCCTTTGCCTGCACCTCCTCTCTCTCTCTCAGTATTGGTGATGGAGGAATTTGATCTCCCCTCAAATCAATTGGGTTTTGCAACCACAGATGACGTGGAGGAATGATGGGCAGGCCCCCTAAGGAAGTCTTTTATCTCTATAGTTTCTCAGAACATTTCGGGTTGGAGAACCAAATTAATGGATAATGATTTTGGCTGTTTCATTAGATCCTTTGACATTATTTTGCTCCAAGAAATGTGGCATACGGGGCAATTGGACTTGAATGGGTATGTGTCCTTTGTTGTGGATGTTACCCCATCTGAAGTGAAGGGTAGACCTAGCGGGGGTTTGGCCTGTTTAATATCTTAAACAGACACACTAGCAGGCCTCCAGTTCTTCTCGCTCTATGCTGGATTCTCCAATTCTAGTCACCATCATGGCCGGGCATTGCAGGCTGCCAGGCATCAGCGGAGCAGCAGCAGAGGTCCAGCCAGGGCTGGGTGGCTGGAACCCCTACTCGGCTGGGCATTCCAGGCTGCCAGGCATAGGTGGAAGCCTGACACAGGATGGTGTTCAAGGGCAGATTAATCTGGGGGGCCAGGAAGCCAATCAGGTGCCTAAACCCCATGTCCCTGACTACTGAGAAGGATTTCCCACCGAGTGCAATCATTTCCCCCAACATGTGCGTAGCTTCCAGTTTAAAGCCACGCCACCCTCCACATACTGCAGCTGCTGATGGACTTTGCAGCTGCCGCCACCACAGCTCTTGACGACATGGATGGAAAGCCCTCCATGCCTGTAACATAGGCCCCCATAACCCTCATTGTGGGTCCTGGGGCTGTAGTGGCTGTTACTTGATTCAGTGGAACGATGGCTCTCTGTGAGCAGAATGACGGCCCTAGAATCCTGACGGTGGGTCCTGAGACAGGAGTGGCAACTTCTGGATAAAGTGGAATGACATTCCTCCATGCCTGGAATGTAGGCCCCAGAACCTTGATGGTGGGTCCTGGGGCTGGAGTGGCAGCTTCTGGATGAAGTGGAACGACAGACCTCCCAGCCTGGAATGTAGACTTGCTGACATCAGTGGAGCATTGGCAGACAGTGAAGTAGAATGACAGCCCTCCCTGCCTGTAACGCAAGCCCAAGAACCCTGATGGTGGGTCCTGGAGCTGGAGTGACTGGCTGTTTCTTGATGCCATGGAATGACAGATCCCTGTGAGTGGAATGACGGCCCCAGAACCCTGATGGTGGGTTCTGGGGCTGGAGTGGCAGCTTTTGGATGACATGGATGGACATCCCTCTCTGCCTGTAATGTAGGCCTCAGAACCCTGAGGGTGGGTCCTGGGGCTGGAGTGGCTGCTTCTTGATGCCGTGGAATGACAGCTCCCCGTGAGTGGAACAAAGGCCCTAGAACCCTGATCTTGGCTCCTGGGACAAGAGTGGCATCTTCTGGATGAAGTGGATGGGTAGCCCTTCCTGCCTGTAATGTAGGCCCCAGAACCCTGGGCTGGAGTGGCTGCTTCTTGATGCTGGGTATAACACCTAAATCTATCTAATCTAATCTAAATAAATGCAACTATGGAGGAAAATGTGTGGAAATAGGTGAAATAGGAGGAGGATGGCAATGGATTGGGAGGAACACAAACTGTGGGGAGAGGGAGACTTCTGAAAATGCCTGCTGACAGGATCAGTGGCTAGCTCAGAATGATATGGAAGGGGGGGAGGGAAATGACTGTTGTTACTTGCTGCGTCCTCCTTACCACAAGCCCCAATGACTCTGTGCCGTTTAGCCCGTGGCCAATCGCGGACTGCCAAGCCAGTGGTCTCAGGAAAATAGGGATGGTGATTGGGCAGACTAGATGCTAGTCCAAGCCTTTATCCACCCCTCCTCAGCTGACCCCCCTCCCTGCGCCTGCCAGCCAGGTTTTTTTCTGCCCGAACTCATCCAAACACGGCCAAATGTGGCCGAACTGTTCGGGGTTTTTGACTGTTTGGTTCAGCTGTTCTGTTTGGCCATCTGAACTGGCCGAGTTCAGGCCTAATCCCAAACTTCCGAACTGCGTTTGCACATCCCTAACCATTAACGTGACTCACCAGGGGGCCTGCCAATGAAGGGTGTAACAACAGGAATTCCTTCAAGACCGCCACAGGGCAGGCCTGATAATCGTCCATCTGATAAAGAAGCACTATCTGCCCATTGTCTCATTGATCCGACTTTGACTGACAAAACCGCAAGTACACAGCTTGCGTCCTCAAGGATACATTTTCTTACTTGATTACACACCGTGAACAATCCTGGGAAGATTTGTGTATGATCTCACTAATTAAAAATTCCCCCTAAAAGACTAATTTAAATGCCGTACTAAATAACTCAATTTCAAAATGGTCAAAATACACCGGATTCAAAACCTCACAAATACAACATAACAGGTGTGGGATGATAGGGGAACGTGAATCATAAGATCCTCCCCCTTCCTGAAACCACCACTCCAACATCCTTCTAACAAAAATCCATTTTGTTTGTGGGGTGTGTGTGTGTGTGACCTACCAGCTTATTCATGTACAACAATGCAGACAGCTTTCCTGCAATGGTACCAACTGCCTCCCCCTGTCTCTGCAGTTCAAGCACAACCTGCAGAATATATGCTTCTTGAACAGAAAAACCCAAATCCAAATTCAACCAAACCTCCTGAAACCGTCCTGGTTCGGCGAGACAGTGATCCTTGAATGAGAAAGCCTCTAAGATCCAACGTTTTGCAATGACTCTGGCATCCTGACGAGTGTCCTTATGAACTCTAGCACCAATAGATGAAAATTCTCCATCTGGAATTGGGAAAGGGCATCGGCTATGCTACTGTTAACACCAGGCACATGCTTCACAAAAAACCAAAATATTATGCCTGAGGCAAATCAACACCAATGTCCTAATTAGCTTAATGGCTCAAGGCAACTTGGAGGACAGGGAGTTGACAACATTCAAAACAGCCACATTATCATACCAAAATAAGACTGAGCAGTTGGCAAATTGTTCATAACAAAAGGTGAACGGCAAGGACTATTGGAAAAAAGTCAAAAACATCAAGTCCTTCGTTACATCTTGCTCAACCCAGTCCAGTGGCCATGAGACTGTGCACCAACTTCCCCTAAAATAAACTCCAAACCCAAGTCTCCAGCTGCATCTGAGTGAACCTGAAGCTCTGCCTCCAACAGGAGACCCATGTCAGGACTCCATTATAATCGGCCAGAAAAGTGGCCAAACCCTGAGGTCCTCCCTCAATTCAGTCATCAATCTCACATGGTAGTATGGGGATCGATTCCCTGATTCCCTAGCATACAAATGTAACAAAAATGCCCAACAGGGGACAACCAACCTGATGGCAAAGTTCAAGCTGTCCAACAAAGATTGGAGCTCCCAATGCATCACCTTAGTGGACCCCAGGCATCTATCCACCTTCAAACGCAGTGCAGCAACTTTGTCAGCAGGAATACATGACACCATCCTAACCGTATCTAACTTGATGCTGAGGCAGGTCAGAGTAGCCATCTGGCCCTCAGACTTCTCTGGGCCAAGGGAGACACCAAGCTCAGCAGCAACCACCTCAAAAGTCTTCATCAAATGATATCATTCACCAGACCCCACCCTCCCCATGAAGAAGTAGTCATCAAGGTATTTTGTCACCTAATCTAATCCTTCCCGCTGGTGCACAATTCATTAAAGCAGGAAAATTAACCTCTTAAAGTCTGAGCATGAGATGCAACACCCCATCTGCATGGCCTTATCAAAGCAGTAAGCCAAACCCAAGAGCGAGACATTGCTTAGGTGGACCGAAAGCAACTGAAAGGCCAACTTGATATCACTCTTCACCATTTCAACTGCAAAGTCAAATGATGCATAGAGCACAGTGCAAAGCTCATGAGGAATAGAATAGTTGACCAACACCCCCTCCCCCGCAAATAGGAGAGGTGGTGGATCAGATGAAACTAGCAGAGAAACACACAAATCAGGCTTGGTTGGTGAAGAACATGGGCTACCAATCCTGCCCTCGCTAATATCTTTCTGGAGCTTGGTGCATGCTACATGCTCAATCCCAATTATTGACTTAAGGTTTCACACCACCAGGTTATGCTGGACCTTCTGAGAAGGTATTTGAAAACCATCCCCCATACCACTAAGTATGTACAAAATTTCATCCAATTCTGGGTGAACCCTTAATGCTAATTCCAATGCCTTAGGATTAACTGGCTTTGGAGCCTTGGCCATACCATATCTTTGCCCAGACTGAGAACCCTTACCTGCCCTGGAGAAATTCTGCTTACACTTGCCCCTCTACTGCTTAGCCTTAAAGAAGTTGGACAAAAGGTGGAGGCCTGAACAGAAATCACACGAGTGCCAAAATCGACACTGCTGTCATGCACGTCTACCCAAGCAGTTAAATCCCCAACATGGACTGGATATGCTCGCATTCTTCTGTTCGTCACCCTTTATTAGCCGGTGTGACCCCCACCATTTGCCAATGCATAGCCACTATCGGCACGAGAGGCAATGGCAGCACCATGCAATTGAGCCACAGGTCAGGTGCATGAACATCCCAGCGCAGGCCAGGAGTAAAGAAAGCCCATTGCTGAAATGCTTTGTCATAACAAAGTCAAGTGCCAGGCAGCCCAGTATTGTACACCCTCCTTACAATATCTGCATACTTAACTAAAACTGAACCCATGTCCAGGAATGCCTGCAATAATACTCCCTGAAAAATAGAGAACAGCAGTCCAATTAGCCCAATTCCCATTGGCCTTTAGGTGCTTGACTTCTCTTTCTCCTTCTTTTCATCCTGGTCGTTAGGATCTGGTATCGGATTTTTGAACAGGACGGCTAAAATATCAATATAATCACACCTCCAAATCTTCTCCCACATGGCCTGTAGCAAATGGGAACCACTTACCTGTGGGATCACCTCACCCCTCGTGTCCTAGATCAGCTTCTGTGGTCACCCAGGGATGCCCTGTTGGAGGTCCCTCAGGTTTCCTGGGTGGTTACATCCAATCAGGCATTCTCGGTGGCCACGCTGCAGCTATGGAATTCTTCAGGTGGAGTTTTGCCTCTCTCCGGATCTCCCTTCCTTCCGCAAAAAAATCTAAGTCCTGGCTGTTTCACCAGGCGTTTGGTGAAGGGGATGGGTGGGGTTTTTTTGTTTTGTTTTATGGTGTTTGTTGTTTTTATGGGGCTTTCCCGGACCTCTTTTGGGGGGATTTTAAATGTGATTTTTATTACGTGATTATTTGCTTTTTATATTATTATATGATGTACTCTGCCCTCAGCTACTATTGGGCAGGAGGGGGCGGTATAAAAATATGATAAATAAATATTAAATAAATAAATGCTCACCAATGGGGGTCTATATATCCAGGTAACCCTGAATCACCTGAGGGTGCCCAGTCCTAGTAGTACTAACCCCTCCTTGACTAGGTCCCGCTGAACTACCAGTCCAAACGTGGGTGCAGAGGGTGGGTTACCCACCCAGTATCAGCCTGAAGTTGAGGAACAGGAATCCCTGGGGAAGCTACACTAGGAGACCCCTTTGCCAGCTGACCCCGGCCATTGTACCCATGCCCTCTTCTAGCAAAGCTGCTGTGAAGGTAGTGTAGTCAAGCATCTGTGATGGCAGCACACTCCAAAAGTTGAGGAACCTCCAACCGCATGGACCATGATGACTGCTGAATTACCCATTGATTGGTATACACCTGCCTAACCACCCCTGGAGTTCCCACACTAGATCTGCTGACTGAGGCAAGATCACCTTCAATCGGGGGTGGAGCTCCAGAAAGTGGCTGGGTTGGGGTGGGTGGGACAGACTCCTGGACAGGCTGGGATTCTCTCTTCAACTCCCATTAAACAGTCTTGAGCCAAGTAAGAATCACTTTGATCCTGATATCCACTGCACCAGCTGGATTGTCTGGTGCATGCCTTAGGAGTGGTCACTGGTTCTGCATTCCTGAAATTAGAAGAGGAAACAGGCTGGCCTCCCCTGCCGCAGACCTGGGCTACAGGGCCAGCCCACACACTGGCATCATGTCATGTTGTATTGGAAGCTGAGAGGGCTGGACAGCTCTGAGATTCACTTGACCCCGCCCCCCTGATTGGCAATGGACCAAGGGTGCAAAAGTTCCTCACCACCCGCCAATCTTTTCTGAATTGGGAGAGGAGGATATAATTTGGCCCAGGGTTAATGGGAGGAACAGGGGGAACAGACTCAAGCCCAGGTCCCTGAACAGCCCACAGAACACATGAATCAGCAGCAGGTAGAGATCCCACACAAAGGCCCACCACTCGAACCCAGAGACGGTGGGGGGTAAATTATTTTCCTGCTCTTGAAGCCTTGACAGACAAAACCTTCAGCAGGAGCCACACAGGCAGTTCCCACGTGATAATGCCAATGCAATTAAAGACGGGAGAAGGGGAGAGAAGGACCCTCTAGCAGAATAGGAGACCCGAGGATTCAAGCAGGAATAGGAAGAACCTACCTGTCCAGGATCCAACTTCCTCTGGGGCCTATCCCCCTAAGCAGTGCTACTCATCCCTCAGGCCATTGCCCCAAACTGTGACAAGCATGAGCCGCCACATGCTGTAATTATCTTCCCCTGGTGTCTCACCAGATTGGCCAGCACATGGAGACCTCAGCTAACTCTTCTGTAACCTTCACTGCCTCAAAGAGCCACCGACAATGATCAGAACCTTACCACCTCTACCCAGTACCTAGCAGCCTCACACAGCCGCCAGCAAAAATCAGAACCTCACCACCGCTAACAGTGCCTAGCCACCTCACACAGCCGCCGACAAAGATCAGAGTCGCTCCACATTGATCAGCCTGAAGAGAGAAGACAAGGAGCCACTTCAGTCAACAACATGAAATCAACAGCTCAGTGCAGCCTGTACAAGCTGCACTGATAAAATTGCAGCACTGCAGCAGTTACAGATCCTGCTACAGATCAAATCAAATAGTCATTCCCAGCCAAGGGTGCCTAGCAACCCCTGCTGGGCTCAGGAATTTTCCCTGATCTTGGCGAGGGACTACCAGAGCAACTCTCTCAACAAGCCTTTTACAGATCAGTTCACACACTCAAATACTGCATCCAGACCCAGTCCTAATCTTATTGTTTACAAAGGAGGCATGCCAAATTGTCCTTCACCCCTGTCCACCTTGCAGGCAGGGAGGTGGAAGGGGCATTCTCCCAAACTATAGGTAGAATATTTACACAATCCTTATCCTTATTGGAAACATATGCATAGATAAATCTACTAAAAAAAACACCTTGTGTTGTAATAGAAAGATCCAACGTATGAAACTGAATGTGAAATTTGACATTTCATTAAAATGCTTATCCTTGATATCTCAAGCATATTACCCAAATGCTTATCCTTCATAGTTCAAGCATGCCAGCCAATGCTTATCCTTGGTAAAAAATGAAATCTACTACATTTGTAATCATACTTTTGTGGCCCAACACAATCAAACATATTTACATATTTCAGTGAAGATACCAAACTTGTCCTGGACTTCAGGAATCTAGGAACTACCATGTTGGCTTATTCAAAAAGAACTCCTCTTTCAGAGTATAGCTCTCAAAATTAAAAAAACAAACAAAACACCAATACCTACTGCCCAGAACACAATATTAGGTCTACTTCATACCATCCTCATGTATTCTTTTGCTGCATTAACATGCACAATCTTTTCATACAAATTGTCTTAAGCAAAATCTTCAGAGATAATTTTGTTCTGGCCGGGTATTCCGTTCAGCATCAGCCACGATTAGAGGGGAGGGTGGGGAGGGTGGTGTAGCTATGATTTTTAAGGAAGGGTGGTCTGTGAGGAGGTATCCAGTGCGGACCATGGTAGGCATTGAAGGTCTCCACCTTGTGTTCGATTTCGCAGGGGACAGTTGGGGAGTGCTGCTGGTATACCATACACCTACCAGTACAGCGGACTCACTGCATGCTTTGGCAGAGGCTGTGTCGGAGGTGGTGTTGCGGTTCCCCAGGACTATAGTCCTGGGAGACTTCAACATCCACGCCAATGCGGTGCTCCGGGGAGCCGAGCATGAGTTCATGGCCACCATTGAAACCCTGGGCCTGTCCCAGAGGGTCAATGGCCTGAGATCTTGGAGGACATACCTTGGACCTCATGTTTTGCACTGGCCTTGAGGCGGGTGCTCCATTAATGGGGGAGATATCAACTGTGCCCTTGTCATGGTCAAATCATTACCTCCTACAGACCTCCATTCTACCACACATTTGTCGCCGGCAGGGTGCGGAACCCATTAGGATGGTACGCCCCTGGAGACTGATGGACCTGGTGCAGTTTCTAGGTGCTCTGGGGGAGGTACCCTCCGACCTCGCCGACCGTCTCATCGATGACCTCATCAAGCTATGGAACACCTTGCTGATGGAGGCCATCAATCAAACGGCTCCCAGATGTCCGTTGACCAGGCGTTAGTCCCACAGGCCCCCTTGGTTTTCCAAGGAACTGCGGGTCCTGAAGCAAGAGGGGCAACGGTTGGAGTGACGGTGACATAGATCTTGAGCTGAAGCCGAAAGATTGTGATATAGAAATAGTTTACGAACCTATGCCATGGCTATGCGGACAGCAAAGAGGGAGTTCATTGCTGCCTTCATAGCATCCACGAAATCCCATCTGGCGGAGATGTTCCGGGTTGTACGGGGGCTGGTCAGTCCAGCCTCCCTCAACCCAGGAGTTGAGTCATCCTTTGCCTGCTGTGACCTTTTTGTAGATTATTTTGCCGAGAAAAATCACTCATATTCACCAAGACCTCGATGCCGCACTTAATGCATTGGATGAGGTAGAGGCTGTAGAAGCCCCGGCTTGTCCAATTTTATGGGATCACTTTTAGTCAGTGACACCCTCATAGTGGTGCTGAATCCTGGTGGAGGTGCTGGGGGCTGTTCGAGCCACTTCTTGTGAACTAGATCCATGCCTGTCCTGGCTGGTTAAGAGCTGCCGGGAGACAATGGGACCATTGCTGACCGGGGTGGTTAATGCCTCCCTGTGGGAGGGCAGAGTGCCAGGCTGCCTCAAGGTGGTGGTGGTACGGCTTCTGATCAAGAAACCATTGCTTGATGTTGACTCCCCTGCCAGCTACTTAGGGAAAGTTATTGAATGGGTAGTGGCTCAGCAGCTCCAAGGGCATCTCAACCATGTTGGTTATCTGGGTCCCGCTCAGTCTGACTATCGTCCGGGGCATGGCACTGAGACAGCATTGGTGACTTCGGTCGATGATCTGTGTCATGAAAAGGATAAGGGTCGATCGACCCCCTTGGTCCTATTAGATCTGTCGGCTGCATTTGATACAGTTGATCATGAGATGTTGGTGACACACCTGCAGGACAGTGCGGGGGTGGGCGGGATCGTTCTTGAATGGTTCCGCTCATTCCTGACCAGAAGAACTCAGCGGGTGGTGCTCGGTGATAATTTTTCATCACACTGAGACCTCTCATGTGGGGTCCTGCAGGGTTCTGTTTTGTCCCCTCTCCTGTTCAACGTGTACATGCTATCGCTCAGTGAGGTGATCAGGGGGTACGGGGTGAGGTGTATCAGTATGTCATCAGGAACACCCAACTGTTCCTCTCATTTTTTAATTTGTTTTTAACATTTTCAATACACCAAACTATTTACACATTAACTACAGATTTGGACCATATTCGGGGAGAAAGAAAGAAATCCCCTTATAGCTGCGGTCCATTGTACTATTTATGTTACATGTAACATGTAACACCTTGATTTTTATATTTCTGTTAAGCAAATTGACATTTGTGTTGCATTGGATTTGGAGTATTGTTGGATTAATGACCATACGTGATTCCATACAGCATAAAAGCCCTTCAAGCCTTGGTGCAGATCTGCTTGAATCCGCTCCATTGTAAGTACATACCAAAGACGGATTATCCACTTTGTGAAAGAAGGTTTGGACTTCGACTTCCAATTGCATACAATTGTATGAATAGCAGCCAATCTAAGATGTTGACAAGCCATTTTTTTCTTTTATTATTTTCAGATTTGGGAAGATGCCTATCAATGCTAACATGGGCTGAAACGGTATTTCCACCCTAGCCAGATTTTTTTCCCAGAAGTCTTTTATATGGGGGCAGTGCCACCAACAGTGCATCCACATTCTCGTTTCTTTACAGCCTTGCCAACATTCTTTCAGGTAGTCCTTATTCATTTGATGTAATCTTTGCAGAGTCAAGTAGAGTCTGTACGTAGTTTTGATTTGCAGTTCTTTTACTGTGAGTGATTTAGACGTTGTTTGCATGGCTTCCCACATTAATTTCCTTTTCTTCTCATCTATTTCATTTTGTAGGTCATCCTCCCAGACTGACGAGTATCCAGCATCAGGTAAGTTAAATAGTCCATGTAAAACTTTATATATCCATGATATTATATGTCTTTGCGAGGGATCCCCATAGAGGACACTTTCTAGATCATTTATTTTTCTGGTGGAGTACTGCTTGTCTTTCTTGTTATTGAATCTACTCTTAAACTTTGCATAGAGCATAAATCCTGGATCACTTCCGATTTTTTGTGTGATTGTTTCAGCTGTCAGCATGTCCTCTTTTACAAATATATGATGAGCAACTTTTAGTCCTTTTGATTCCCATATCTTTTTTATATCATCCGATATACCTGCACGTCTAGTCCATTGACTGAACATGGGTGTATAAGGATTTCTTCCTTTTATTATTTCTGCCTTTCTTAGACTTGCCTCCCAAGTTTGAAATGCCATATGTATAAATGGATGATCCAATCCCGTTTGTGATTGAATTTTTTGTTCATCTGTTAATAAAAACCTGAAGGTAGTGGTCTTACATTGTTCTTTTTCAATCTCCAACCAATCTGGTGATCTTGTATCATGGTACCACACCTTGACTCGTCTCAAAACTGATGACCAGTGATATAATTTTATGTCAGGCACGTTCATCCCACCATGCTCCTTTAAGGTATATAGAACTGATCTCCTGATCCGGGGTTTCTTCCGGTTCCAAATTATGCGAGAAATAACTTGATTGTTCTAAAGTATTCTTTAGGTGTCTTTATTGGTAGTGCAAAAGATGTATACATGAGTTTTGGCAATATTACCATCTAAACCAGGTTTGTCTGTCCAATCCAAGAAATGTGTAGTTTTTTCCATGCTTCTTCCTTGCTTTTTATTTCTTCTAATAATGGCACAAAGTTTGGCTTGTATAATTCCTTCCAATTCTTTGTAATTGTAATCTCCAGATATTTGATGGAACTTTTTTGCACATTAAAAAGGAGTTGACTTTTGATATTCTTCCCTTGACAACTTATTTCCATTGAAAAGCAACATCTGCAATTTTTCAGCATTAATTATATACCCTGATATTTCACTAAACTGACTTATTACATTCAATAGATTTGGCACTGATTGAGGCAGATTAGACAAGAATACCTACATATCATTGGTGTACATAGCCAATTTATATTCCACCTTATCAACTTTTCACCCTTGTATTTCCTGCATGTTCCTTACAGCTATAGCAAGCGGTTCAATTGCTATGTTAAGTAATAATGGGGACATTGGACACCCCTGTCTGAAAGAAATATAGAGAATATTTCATCCAAACTTACAAGAATTCACTTTCTACTCTAATCCCCATAAGGTTTCTACTAAAATTGACCACATGTTAGTAAATCATGAGTTGTTACAGAGAAGTGAAAAGGTTTTTATACAAATTATTCCATTTTCTGACCATAACTCATTGGTACTAAAAATAAAATAAAAGACAAATGATAAAAGACAAAAACCAAGATGGGGGTTAAAAAAATTTTATTTGAACAACAAATGGGTGCAGGAACAAATACAGAAACAATTCACAGAATTTATTCAACATAATGAAACACCAGAAATCTCCCCATCGACATTGTGGGAAACTGCTAAAGCAGCCCTTCAGGGACAATTTATTTCCTTGGGAGCGCATCTGAAAAAGGAAAAACATGAACAAATTAGTGAAATTTACTTACAAATCAAACAATTGGCAAAACAACCCAAATTAAATGCGGCAAATATTGCATTGTTAAAATCTCAAATAAATTTAATAGAAACAGAAGACACAATCAGAAAATTGAGATATACCAAGGCCTACTATTTTGACAAAGCGAATAAAGCAGATAAAGTACTGGCTTGGTTGTTCCTCTCATTTTCAACCGACCAAGGCCCGGCTCTCTCAGTGCTTACCTGTTGTTTGACAGCCATGGGGGACTGGATGAGGGCTAATCGACTGACTGAATCCTGACAAGACGGAGGTGATGTTAGTGGGTAAGTCGATGGAAATGACAGCACCCTCAATTGAGAAGTCAGTGGAGGACAAACCCCCTCAGGTTCAGAACCTGGGGGTGCTCCTCGATGCGCAGCTCCACCTGGATCTCCAGGTGGAAGTTGTGGCGAGGAGTGCCTTCCGCCAGTTACATCTGGTGCAGCAGCTTTGGCTGCTGGTGTCTGTTCCGGATCTGGTCACGATCATTCATGCTTTTATTACCTCTCGGTTAGACTAATGTAATGTGCTCTACATGAGGCTACCTATGGTGATGGGTTGGAAGCTGCAGCTGATGCAGAACGCGACGGTCTGGCTCTTGGTGGGGTTGGGCCACCGGGAGCACGTTACACCAGTGCTCTGATTTCTGCACTGTCTGCCAATAGTCTTCCGGGCCTGATTCAAAGTGTTGGTTTTAACCTATAATGCCTTACATGTCCTGGGCCCTGCATATCTGTGAGACTGCCTCACTCCCTAGGTTCTAGATCGGCCCCTGCGGTCATCTGGGGAGCCTTGTTGGAGGTCCCCCGGGTTTCCTGGGGGGCCATGCATGACAGAGCATTCTCGGTGGCCACACCACGCCTTTGGAACTCCCTCCCCGTGGGGGCAGGTCTGGCTTTTCATAGGTACTGTAAGACCTGGCTGTTTCGTCAGGCATTTGGCAAGGGAGGGGTAGGGGTGGGATGGGTGTTGGGTAGAGTGAGTTGTATTTTCCCCTGCTTTTGTTAATTACGTTTTAAAATGCTTAAATTGTTTTATATTATATTTTTATTGCTGTTAGCCACTCTGGGCTGCCGTGTGGCAGGAAGAGTGGGGTATAAGTATGTCAAATAAATAAATAAATAAATGACAGGCTGTTCCACTTTTTCAAGTCTTCAGCAAATACTTTTGTTTATATTATACCATTGTTGTTAAATACAAGTGAAGAAGAGAAAGTTGTATAATTAATTAACCTAAGCTGGTTTTACACGGATGCCCCCTACCCCCCATTGGGTGTGCAGGAGCGTGTTCCACTGGTGGGTGCATCTGTGGAAATGGTGCAGCGGTGGGCGGGGGATGAGTGTTCTACTGGTGTTTGTCCATGTGAATACCACGGGCAGTGGGTGGATGTGCGTGCACAATCCCAAGGCACACCCATCTCTACCCATCACCCACCCATGGAGCCATAAAAAAACAACAACAGAGGAAGCTCCATGGGTGGAGGTGGGTGGAGATGGGTGTGCGCCCATGGGAATGGGTGCATACCCACCTCCACCCACTGCGCCAGCACACCCATCTCCCCAACCACTGTTGCCCATGTGAAAAGGGCCCTTATAGCATGGATTTTGTTTCCTTTTCTCAGTACTGAATATTTTCTCTCTTTAGCTCCTAGGAACTGGTCTGTCAAAAGAGCCTGACAATTAAGTAGATATCTGATTTATGTGCTCTTCTCCATAAAAATATGTGTAGACAGTGAATGGTTTTACAAGTCTTTAGTGGTTATAGAATGGAAGCAGTAAGAGAGTTTATAATCTTCTCCAGTGTATGTGCTTAGTTATAAATCCATCTCCTGTGCTGTTTAGACATGCTGGAGAAGAACTGAAGTCCACCTTTACTCTACACCCATAAAATAACTGAGTGTCCATTATTTGCAGAAGAATTACTGTACTTCAAAAAGGTATATTAAAAAAAGAAATCTCGATCCATTCTCATGTATACATTTTTATTCTGTAAAATATTATAGGCTCTTCTGAATTCAGAATGTTGATGTTGATTTACCACTTCCCATTATTTTCTGAGCTAGCACTGTGGTCAGAAATGATCTTATAACATGAAATCTTGTAGGCAGTAATTAAAGATGGAAGACAAATCCACCAAAGCAATATCTTTTGATTGTCAGTTTTCCAAGTGAAGCATGTAAGTAGGGATGGGAATTTCGGTTTTGGATAAAACCAAAAGTATCCAAAAATGACCATTTCAGATTAATCGAAAAATTGGGTTCTTTTTTGGTTTTGGTACTATCAGATCTTTTGCATTGATTTTTGTACTGAATTTTGAACATTGTGGTTTGTCCTCCATTGAAAAACCTCAATGTTAAAAATCCAGTACAAAAATAAATGCAAAAGATCCGATAGTACCAAAACCAAAAAAGAACCAAAATTCATGTGAACCAAAACTGAAATTGACCAAAACAGAAATTTTGCCCAGAGTTCCATCCCTACATGTAAGATTCAGTGGCACAATTGTCCCTGCACCTGTTTATCACCCACTTAGGCTGTTTATGCTTGGCTGCAGCATAGTATTGCAATCTTTTTAAAAGTATATTTTCAATTAATTGTAGAAGTTTTCTTATTTGTACTATCAAAATTTACCATTTTACTCAGAAGGATCCTGCCTCTTTGTTTATAAACACACAATGTTCTGTCTTACTTAGTCACCCCAGAATCAACAGATTTTCTGTTCACAATGATAGTTTTTGTTCCCCTGACTTTCATGCTCCCTTTAATTGAAAAACCTAGGTCATAAATCATTTTGGTCTGGTACTTTATCTACTATTGTTTTCTAATTTCCAACCTATCTGCTGGAGTTTGATCATAAAGTGTTTGCTGTTTCACTTACCTGTCCCCAAGAAAATTTATCCTAATCTTGAGTCTATGACCTTCAGTTTCTCTGATGAATTCTCAGTCAAAGCACTCATTTAATGCACGTTCTTGCAGGATCTAAATCATCTGTCACTATCTTCATATTCTCTAACTCCAATCTGCTCATTGACTTGCTTTTTGATGTGTGTTTTCTGGGTATTTTCAGAAAATTTGCACAAGCAAGAAACAAAAGTGTGTGGAAATGCACTCTTATTTTGTGTCCAGTAACCTTGAGCATGTTAGTATATTAAGTATCCATTGGGTTAAGAGCACGACTGAGACCATATTTCTGTTGACAAAGTGCCCAGTAATGCTGCTTCTATGAATGGAGTTTTGTTCAAAGTTTCAGTTTATCAAAGGGTTTTATATTTCTTGTTCCTCCGGATTTGAATTTTTATTTGCTTGTGTTAAATTGTTCTCAAGCAGAATTTGCTTTTTGTTTATTTCATATAACATGAATATTTTGACTAAATTTAATCTCATGGGATTGACACAAACATTGTTTGTGTGCCTTTACTGTTCTCCTTCCTGTTTTTGTTCTTGTGTAGATGATTAGAACTGTAACCAATGGCATTAAGTGTGAAGAAATCATGACATTTCTCAAGGAGAGAGTGTTGGGTCTGCTGGAGCAATTAGGCCTTGCATAGGGCTAAAAATTGATCTCAATTTTTTTCTCAGTTCTCACCGAGAATCAGTTTCTGACTTGTTTTAGCGAGAATTGATAATCTAGAAAATCCCCAGTTCTCAAAACGTTTGCGACCACTTTTTCAATTTACTATTTACTGTGATTACCATTTACCATGATTTACTATGTACCATACACCAATTTAAGGTGAATCTCTTACCATGTACTGAGTTCATCCTGGTAAATTTTCCAAAGTGACAGCGATACTGCCAACACCATCTGGAAAGAGGGTTGCACATGTGCAGAACAGCTGTGGTGGCCATCTTGTGCATGCACATTGTAGCGGCTTTGCAGTGAGAGTGGTAATTATTGTCAAGATCCGGCTGCCCAAAGTATTCATAGGGATGGGCGGACATGGTTCAGAAGTTCAGAGTTCAGCCCGAACTCGGCCTGTTAGGACGATCAAACCCGAATCCAAACACAAACAGACTGAACCAAACTCAATTCCGAATGTCGAAATGACCGAAAAGTTCAGTCAGTTTGGATCGCGTTCAGGTGAATTCAGGTGGCTAAAACGACAAAAATGTGGTGTCACTGGAAGGCCAACTATGGCAGGGAGGGGGAGTCAGCAAAGGAGCAGACTTCCAGGCACCAGGGGTGGAGAGGCTTGGCGTAGCAGCCACCCTGACCAATCACCATCCCTTTTCGCCTCAGACCACTGGCTTCGCAGTCTGCGATTGGCCACGGGCTAGACTACACGGAGCCAATGGAGCTTGCGGTGAGGCAGGCACAGCAAGAAACAAAACTGATTGTCTTCCCCCTTCCCAACACCTTCGCTATTTACAGTTCCTGAACAGCAGGCGTTTCAGAAGGCTCCCTCTCTCCCAGCAGTTTTTATTCCTTCCTATTATTAATCCATTGCCATCCTCCTCCTATTTCAACCATCCAACCCATTTACCTCCATATTATCATTTATTTACATTATATTAGATAGATTTATATGCAATTTTTTGTTTTTACCCTTCCCTGTGTTTAATCTTCCTTCCTCCCTCCCCCCTCCATTGAATGCTTTTCCCTCTCCCTCTTATTCCATCCCTGATTCCCTTCCCATTTTAAGTTTTGGATTTATTTAGAGTAGGAATATTATTAGATTGATTTTCATTTTAGTTTTGTACCCCTCCCTGTGTTCTTTCTGTTTCCCTCTGTGTAATATTGTACATATAGATAGATATTTATTAGATAGACAGTTACTAAATAGATATACATAGTAGTTAGCTTAGTTATAGAGATAGAGATAGTGTGTTTGTAGGACAAGGACTTTGTAGTTAATTATTAGGATATTTCATTTAGCTCAATAGGTTTTAGAATAGTTAAAAGCAGTTCGATTTAGTATAGAGAAAGTTATATATATAAAAAAGGAAACGTTATATATATTTAAAAAGTACGTGTTGTCTACTCCCACTGCCTTGACTTCCTATCCTCCAACTCCTCCCTTGACCCCCTCCAATCTGGCTTCCACCCCCTTCATTCTACTGAAACTGCTCTCGCTAAGATCACCAATGATCTTCTGGTGGCTAAATCTAAACGTCTCTATTCCATTCTTGTCCTCCTTGATCTCTCTGCTGCCTTCGATACTGTTGACCACTCACTCTTGCTGGATTCCCTTCACTCCCTTGGCTTTTGTGGCTCTGTCCATAACTGGTTCTCCTCCTACCTCTCTGACCGCTCCTTTAATGTGTCTCTCTCCAACTCCGCCTCCTCCTCCTTCCCCCTCTCAGTTGGTGTTCCTCAAGGCTCTGTTCTTGGCCCTCTCCTCTTCTCGATCTATACCTCATCCTTAGGCAAACTCATTGCCTCCCATGGCTTCCAATACCACCTCTATGCTGATGACACTCAACTCTATCTCTCTACTCCCTCTCTCTCTCCCTCTGTTCAAGCTCGTCTCATCAACTGTCTCTCTGACATCTCTACCTGGATGTCTCAACGTCAACTCAAACTCAACATGGCTAAAACTGAACTCCTTATCTTCCCCCCTCATCCTTCCTCTCCTTCCTCACTGTCAATAACTATTGATGGAGTCACCATCCTGCCTGTCCCCCAAGCCCGTAGCCTAGGCTTCATCTTTGACTCACCCCTTTCTTTTAAACCCTACATTGACTCTGTTGCTAAATCCTGTCGCTTCTCCCTCCATAACATTGCTAAGATTCGCCCTTTTCTCTCTGTCTCGTCTGCCAAAACTCTTGTTCATGCTCTGGTCATCTCTCGCCTCGATTACTGTAACCTCCTTCTCACTGGCCTTCCCCGGTCTCACCTTTCTCCCCTCATCTCTGTCCAAAACTCTGCTGCCAGGGTCATCTACCTCGCCAGTCGCTTCGACCATGTGCAGCCCCTCCTCTCTTCGCTTCACTGGCTTCCCCTTCCTGAACGAATCCTGCACAAGCTCCTAGTCTTCACCTATAAAGCTCTTCACAACCTTGCTCCCCCCTACCTCTCTGCACTTATCGCCCTCCATACTCCAGCCCGTGCACTTCGCTCCTCCTCTGTCCCTTCTCTCACCCTTCCACGCCTTCCCTGCTCCCCTAAGCGCCTTCGTCCCTTCTCACTTGCTGCCCCCCATGCCTGGAACTCCCTCCCTGTCCACATCCGCCTTGCCCCCTCCCTTCATACCTTCAAATCTCTCCTTAAAACTCACCTCTTTCGCTCTGCTCTGTCTGACTCTTTATCCTGCTGAGCCACTATTCCTATACCTACGATCGGTTTACCCTTATCCTTGCAACATGGACCTGCCTGCTGTCATTCTCATCGTAACCAAGCCAAGTACGTGCACTTGAGACCTCGCATCTTCATGAATGTTAGACCCCTTGTCTCTCCCTCTGTTCCCCTTCCTAAGTCTCTCCCCCAGCTCCTGTCTCTCAGATTGTAAGCCCTAGGGGCAGGGACCGTGTCTATTTTATTACTTTGTAAAGTGCCAGGTACACTGCTGGAGCTATATAAATGTTTTTAATAATAATAATAATAATAATAATAAATAACCACTGCAGCTGCAGGATCCACCATCAGGGTTCTGGGGCCAAGTAACAGACAGGGATGGCTGTGGCCAATATGTATCTAGAAGCTGCCACTCTAGCCCCAGGACCCACCATCGTGGGTCTGGGGCCATCATTCCTCGCACAGAGGTGATGTCATTCCAACGCACCAAGAAACAGCCACTCCAGCCCCAGGACCCACCACCAGGGTTCTGGGGCCAAGTTGTTGTTTTTTTGTCTTTTTAAAAAAATGTATTTGCTGCTCCCTATGCCTACAGCATCTCGGGGTGGCTTCCAACATAAAATAAAAAATATAAAAATCCACACATATTTAACACAATTTAAAAATACCCCCATACAAAAATTTAGCCCACCCTCCCCTCCCCGCCTCTGAAGGCATGGGAGATCAGCCATGTCTTTCAGGCCTGACGGAAGGCCAGCAGACTCTGGGCTAATCTTGCTTCCTCTGGTAGGGAGTTCCACAGCAAGGGCCTAGTCGCTGAGAACGCCCTCTCCATTGTAGCTCCTGCTTTACGTGGGGGACCTCCAAGAAGGCACCCCCGGTGTACCGGAGAGTCCGTCCTGAGTCACAGAGGGCGAGACAGTCCCTGAGGTATCCAGGTCCAGGACCGTACAGGGCCTTATAGATAAATGTCAACACCTTGAACCTGGCTCAGCACATTACAGCCAGCCAGTGCAGCACACGGAGCACCGGTATTATGTGCTCTTGTCAGCCCGACCCTGTTAGGAGACAGGCTGCCGCATTCTGCACTAGCTGCAATCTCTGGGCCAGCATCAAAGGAAGCCCCACATAGAGCATGTTACAGTAGTCCAGCCTCAAGGTGATGAAGGCATGGATCAAAGTGGCCAAGTTGGGTCTGAAGATATACGGGCGCAGCCGCCGCACCAGATACAGCTGGCAGAAAGCCGCCTTTGCCACCACATCCACCTGCTGATCTAGACAGAGACACACATCCAATAATACCCCCAGATTCTGAACCTGTAGAGCCACAGAGGGGCGCACCCCCTCCACAAGAGGGGACACCACCTCCCCTGCCCAGTCCACCACCATCACTTACGTCTTATCGGGATTGAGCTTCAGTCTGCTCTGCCATAACCAGCTCAACATGGCCTCCAAACACTGAGATAGCATGGAGACAGCAAGGCCTGGGTCAGCTGAAAAAGAGAGGTAAGCTGGGTATCATCAGCGTATTGGTAGCAACGCACACCAAGCCCTCTCATGATCTCCCCCAAGGGCTGCACATATACATTAAATAATAAAGGGGACAAGATTGAACCTTCTGGAATGCCACAGTCCAGGGCTCAGAGGCTAAATGTTTCTGCTCCCAAGACAACCCACTGGGTCCTCCCTGAGAGGAATGACTGGAACCAACCAAGGGTCGTTCCATCCAGACCCCCCAGGTCATGCAACCATCTCAACAGCAGCCCATGGTCCACTGTATCAAACACGGCTGAGAGATCTAGCAGGATCAGTAATGTTGAATGTCCTGCGTCCATCTCCCAGCACAGATCATCTACCAAGGCCACCAACGCCATCTAAATACCATGGCCGGGCCAATACACTGATTGAAAGGGGCCAAAAAACCCCCAATGTTGTCCAGGTGAGCCTGGAGCTGCAGGGCCACTGCCCGTTCAATAACCTTCCATAAAAAGGGAAGGTTAGAGACATGTCAGTAACTGGCGAGTGCAACCACATCGAAAGATGACTTTTTCAACAGGGGGCACACCACCGCCTCCTTGAGACCAGGGGGCAAACTCCCCTGCTGAAGAGACACGTTGATAATCCCTGCCAGCACCAACCCCAGTATCTCCCTGGAGGCTTTCACAAACCAGGCTGGGCAAGTATCTAATTCACAACTAGTGGCCGTCACTGATCCAGGGATCTCCACAGCATCGGCTGGCATCACTTCCTGAAACTCATCCCAGAAAGATGGACCAGACAGCGCCTCCATCACCTCATGCTCTATTTCCACTGTCTCTAATCTCCCTGGAGGCTTTCACCAACCAGGCCGGGCAAGGATCTAATTCACAAGTAGTGGCCCTCACCAGTTCCAGATCTCCACAGCATCGGCTGGCATCACTTCCTGAAACTCATCCCAGAAAGATTGACCAGACGGTGCCTCCATCACCTCATGCTCTATTCCCACTGTCTCTAATCCAGTGTTGAAGTTGCTCTGGATTCAAGTGATCTTGTCTACAAAGTAGATGGCAAACTCCTCACAGCGGGCCTATGACAAGTCCTGTCCAGGCGGAGGGAGGCCGGACTTACCAGCCTCCACACCACCCGGAACAGCTCTGCTGGATGTGACTCTGAAGACGCTATGAGGGTGGTAAATAAAGAATTATTTGCCACCCTCATAGCCTCAACGTAGGACCGAAAATGAGCCCTGAAGAGAAGTCGGTCAGATTCAGAGTTACAGGCAGGGAGGGCTGTAGTCAATATCCATAAGCATCCACACTTGCCCCAGAACACAGCCTCATGGGTCTGGAGCCATCATTCCATGCACAGAGAGCCAATTTTCCAAAGCATCAAGAAACAGCCACTCCAGCCCCAGGACCCCCAGGACCCATCGCCAGGGTTCTGGGGCCAAGTTACAGGCAGGCAGGTAGGGCTGTGGCCAATATGTATCTAGAAGCTGCTACTCTAGCCCCAGGACCCACCGTGACTGTTTCTTGATGGGGTGGAATGACATCGCCTGTGTGCGAGGAATGATGGGCCTCAGAACCCGTGGCACAGACAGCATGGGTGGCATTGGAAGCAGCAGCAGACATTGGTTGCCAGAGTACAGAACCCTTGACACCGACGTCCTATAGGCCTGGCCTGCGGGCCATTGACACCAGCAGACAGTGGGTTGCCAGGGTACAGAACCCTTTGCACAGACAGCATATAGGCCTGGGGGCAATTGGCATTAGCAGCAGCAGACATTGGTGGCGGGGCAGGCAGTCGGGTGGTGTGGCATGAGCGGCAGTCAGGCAGACTGAGGCAGGGTTCAAGCTTTTCAACCTGGGCAGTCGGACAGGCAGGCAGCGTGGCATGAGAGACAGTAGGGCAGTCGGTCTTGGGCAGGCTTTGAACTAGGCAACCTGGGTGGGCAGATAGGCAGCTTGGCATGGGAGGCAGCAAGGCAGACTGAGGCATGCTTTGAGCTTGGTGGTAAGCTGGTCAGGCAGCGTGGCATGGGAGGTAGTAGGGCAGGCAGTCTGGGACATTGGCGGCAGGGCACTCAGATAGGCTAGCAAAGACTGTGCAATGAGAGAGAGCGAGAACCAATCAGCGTCAGATAGGCGGGTTGAGATCTTGTAGCCATAGGCTGGCTAGCAAGCTTACAGTTTGTTTTCCAGTGCCACCCTGCGTCATGCGAGAGAGAGAGAGAGAAAGAGAGAGAGAGAGAGAGAGAGAGGGAGGCAGGGCAGGGTGGGTGTCAGGCATTGGGAAGGGGGGACAGCACCTCAGCAGCACAGGAGTAGTAGCCCTAGCCCAGACTTAGGAGGAGGAGGAGGAGGAGACCCATCCCGACTGCCCCTGGCATGGGATGGCATGTGCCACTGCACCCTCACTCCTTCTCCAGGGGCAGCTCGGGGAATCCCAGCAGCAGAAGATTCACCTTCAAGAAGAGCAACTGCTCCACCAACTTGGCCCCCAGTCTAAGCTGGTGCGGGGAGCAAATATCCCCCACCACAAAGAACACCCACTCGCTGGGGACACTGGTTGGTGGGCAGGACAGGATACCCTTGGCCACTTTTGACAGGGCCGGCCACATGTTGGCCTTGCCAGCCCAGTAGGCCAAGGGATCACTGCTGGGATCAATGCATGGCTTCTTCTCCAGGTAAGTCTCCACTGCTGTTGAGGCACCATCATAATCACTCTGGTAGCTCTGGGTGGGCACCACCTACCCCACTGCCCTGAGTCATGCTGCTTGCCCTTTTGCGCTTTGGGTGGGTGACTAGTCTTCATTTTCTGCCTTTGTGGTCCAGTCTATTCCAGATGAGGTGCCATAGCTGGGGTGCTGATGGAGCCTCTAACATGGGGGGTACCGATGGGGGTAAACCTGTCGACTCCCAACCACGTCCAAACCCCAATGTCATCACTCACCTACTGGAGTGCTCTTGGTTTAATCTCTTCTCCTCTGGAATGGCAGTTGTTTTCCATGATGGTAGCATTCAGGCAGACATTAGGCGGCAAGGCTACAGACACAGAGATGCCTATTTAGTGCCAAGGATCTGCAGAACACACATTGGCGCTAAAAGGCAACGCAATGCGTCATGGGCCCCATGCTCCCCAGAGTATCCTGCACACAGGAGATGCTGCTGGCACTAGTAGGTGTCCTGCTGCTGCTGCTGCTTCTGCTGCTGCTGATCCTGCTGCTGGTGCTGCTGCTACCACTGGGGCTGGGGGCAGGGAAAGACCCAGATGGCTGGAAGGGGTCGCTGCTCCCACTCCCACCATCCCCAGGGGCGTCCTGCTGCATGGCCCGCTCTGCCTGCCAGATCTTCTGCACCAGCATACCCTTCCGGAGGCCACAGATCACTGTCTCACATGCCATGCTGCCCTAGATCCTGGGGTCCAGCATGGTTGCCAAGACATATTCCTCCTGGTGCAGGAGCTCATCTAAGTGCACATTCATCCCCGCCTTCAGCTTCTGTGCCAGAGAGCTTCCTTCCCATAGGGCCACAATCTTGCCCCCCGAGAATCTTGTCCTGGCTCCTCTGGAGACTATGGACCAGTGGAGTCACCTGGCTGAGGGTGGCGGTGGAGCTGCTCATGGTCTCTGTCATGGCCAGGAACGGTCTCAGGACGAAGACCATCTGAGCAATCATCTCCCATTCCTCCCTGTTGTGCCCTGGAGGTGCCTCAATGTCTGTCTCCAGTTCCACCTGATGCAGGGAGGCTTTCTGCACAAGAAGTCACTCGAGCATCAGGAAGGTGGAATTCCACCTGATGGAGACATCCTGGATGAGCTGGTGCACTGGGGACCCTTGCTCAGCCTGCTTCTCCCAGAGAAGCTCGCTGCCCTTCATGCTGCGGTTGAAGAAACCCGCCAGCTTCCTCCCCCAGTCGACCAGGGAGCTAAGGGTGCTTGGCCCAATCCCCTTCTCCCCCAAGCCCAGAGAGTTCTTCACCATGAGATGGTGGGTGGGTGTGGCGCAAGGGATGCTTGTTAAGCCCCTGTCACAGATTGCCTTGAGTATATTGACTGCATTGTCCATGACCACACACACCTTGATGAAGGCCGCGCCTGGCATGACCCACTCCCTCACCATGGGGGCCAGGGCTGCCTCGAGGTTCCTTGAGGTGTGGGAGCTGTCCATTACTTGTGCCTGAAGCAGGGCCCACCTGCACCCTGCTTCAGGACCCTTCCTGCCACTGCCATGCACTGCCTCTGGGCCTTGCCACCGGTGTGCAGTCACTGTCTGGCAGGCGTGCTGTGTGTTCCTGGAGGACCACAGGTCGGTGGTTAAGTGGACCATGTCTGCCCCCCAGCTCCTGCCAGCTGCTCCCTCACCCGCTCCTTCAAAGCCCTGTACAGCTGTGGCACCACAGTCCAACTCAGGGTGGAGCAGGAAGGCAGCTTAAAGTTGGGGGCCAGGAACCCAATCAGCCACTGGAAGGCCTTGTCCTCCACAATTGACAAGGGCTTCCCATTCAGGGCAATCATCTAGGCCATCAGGCAGTTCGCTTTATCTTGGAAGACAGTGCCACGGCGCCCTGCCAATGACCTTGACAGATCCCCTTCACCCCAGCTCCTCTATGGTGGACTGATGGCACTGATGGGGAGGATCCTACTGCTGTTCTGCCCCCCTAGCAACAGGAATACTGCTCCTGCTGCTAGCGGCAGTGGCTGGTGCTGGAACAGGACGCTTGCCCGCTGAAGAATCCGGGTGACTGATCACTGCTGCAGTCAGGAACCCACTTGCATCCACTTCCCTTGACTTCCCACTGAGCAGCAGAGAACTGTGGCATGCCTTGAGGTGCCTTGCCATTTCCGTTGTCCCTAGGTTGCTGAGCACCTGTCCCTGCTTTACCACCTTTTTGCACACAGAGCACTGCACCTCTCTGGGATCATTTGCCTACACCTGCTTAAAATGATCCCCGACTGTGGATTTTTCCCCCCTCCTGTCTTCTGTCCCACCCCAGGTGATGCACTGCTTCCAGCGCTGCTGGGAGAGGGAGAACTTGGTGGCTCTAGTGACTCAGCTCTGGGAGGAGGCTCAGCCATTGCCTTAGCAGATATCTCCTCTGTGGCACTAGTGTCTGCCTCTGACTCACAGTTGTCTGCGATCATGGTGATGTCCCATGAAGGGGAATACTGGGACCCTGAGGCTAGACTGCCCGTGCAACCATGCTGCTGGCACTCTCCCTGTGACCCCCTCTATAGCTGCTAGTGCTGCTGCTGCTGCTGCTACTACTCCTCTCCCTACTGACATTGCCCAGGAATTGGGCCCTGCCTCTAGCAGCCAGAGTGGAATCCACCAGCTCTGGACTGCTGGGGATTGCCTCGACAGTGGGGGACATTGGTGGCCCTGTAGGAACATCAGAAGCAGCACCAGCACCAGCACCAGCTCTCATGTAGTGTAGGCCTTCCAGTGTCCTGCGTGCCAGTGGAGGAGGGCACTGCCAGGAGGCAACACTGAGACAATGAAGCCTGGGACCCTAAAGCAGGCCTGCTGAATTTGTGGTGTGGTGATGTGCTCGGGCTACTGCCGCTGCCTGCCGCCACTCCCCTGACACGTCCTCTGCCATCTCTGGAGCGTGCCCCATTGCCTCCCCTATGGGCAGCAGACCGGCCTCTCCTACCCTTGTCCATTTCTCATTCCAAAATAATGTTTTAATATTGGGTTTTTTAAAAAAAAAATTATTTCATTTTTTATCTAATATTACATATATCTATCTCTCAACTAAATCTAACTGCTATTAAGTATTCTAAAACCTATTGAACTAAATGGAATATCCTAATAATTAACTACAAAGGCCTTGTCCTACAAGCACACTGTATCTCTATCTATCTCTACAACTAAGTTAACTACTATGTATATCTATCTAATAACTATCTATCAAATAACTATCTATCTATATATACACAATATTACACAGGGGGAAATACAAAGAACACAGGGAGGGGTACAAAACTGAAATGAAAATCAATCTAATAATAATCCTATTCTAAATAAATCCAAAATTAAAACAGGGGAAGGGACTAATCAGGGATGGAAAAAGATGGAGAGGGAAAGGATTCAATGGAGGGGGAAGGGAGGAAGGAAGGAAGGTTGAACACAGGGAACACAGGGAGGACACCTGTTATTTAACAATAACACCTAAATCTATCTATTATAAGCTAAATAAATGATAATATGGAGGTAGATGGGTTGGATGGGTGAAATAGGAGAAGGATTGTAATGGATTGAGGAGAACAAAACTGTTGGGAGAGGGGAGTCTTCTGAAACACCTGCTGTTCAGGAACAGTGACTAGCTCAGAAGGTTTTGGGAAGGGGGAGGCAATCAGTTTTGTTTCTTGCTGCGCCCGCCTCACCGCAAGCCCCGTTGGCTCCGTGCAGCCTACCTCGTGGCCAATCTCAGATTGCGAAGCCAGTGGTCTGAGGCAAAAAGGGATGGCAATTAGGCAGGCTGTCTGCTACTCCAAGCTTCTCCACCCCTGGTGCCTGGAAGTCTGCGCCTCAGCTAACTCCCCCTCCCTGTCACCTTTTGCCTTCCAGTCACATGTTTTTGCCACCCAAACTCACCCGAATGCGATCCAAACTGACCGAACTGTTCAATCATTTTGACGTTCGGAATAGAGTTTGGTTCGGTCTGGTCTTGTTCGGATTCGGGTTCGGGTTTGGTCGTCCGAACAGGCCGAGTTTGGGCCGAACTCTGAACTTCTGAACCGCGTTCGCCCATCCCTAATGTCCAAGCAAACTTGTGGATTATAAATCTCACATGTGTGGTGTTTAGATTAGGGCTGTACTGAATAGTACTTCTGAATACTTAGGCTGAATACCAAAGATCCAAGTAATCGGCCCAAGTACTTGGTGGCCTTTTGATGCTGTTTCTGAAGTTTCAGAATTCAGATTCGGACTTGGAAAACTTTGGAAAACGTTGGAAATTTGGAAACTGCAGAAAGTTCTTGCAAAGTTCTTGAATCCACAGCCAAAGTACTACCCAGAAAAGCAGGCAGCAAGAGTGGGACAATCGCTTCAGAAGACAATCCCACAAAAGTACAACTGCTTGCAGAATTTTTTTTAAAAAGCCAACGGTAGTGTACCCATAGCATGGCCCACCAACAGCAGTGAGTGTATTCACGTTAATCATTATGCCAACCAAGCAGTGAAGAAAAATTCAGGCTAGCAAGGGACATATACAACGTATACAACGTTGTATATATTATGAAGAATTTGAAACAAATGAACTGATTTGTTATGTCATTCTCATTTGGGGCTCGACAGAGTTCTTTGTGTGATCTCCAGTCCGTGAACTCCGATCTTCCTCTGTCCCCTCTCTCGCTCTTCCACGCCTCCCCTGCTCCCCTAACCACCTTCGTCCCTTCTCCCTAGCTGCCCCCCACACCTGGAACTCCCTCCCTGCCCACATCCGCCTCGCCCCCTCCCTTCGTACCTTCAAATCCCTCGTTAAGACCCACCTCTTCTGCTCTGCCTTCCCCAACTTCTTTCTCCCCCCACATAAGTCCTCCTGATACACTCCACCAAGTACAATCTGCCACCTAAGCTTTGTGTACTCATATCCTCACCACATGGACCAATCAGCCATCATTCTTGATGTAACTAAGTCAAGTGCGTGCACCTGGGACCTCGCATCCTCGTGAATGTTACACTCCTTGTCTCTCCCTCTGTTCCCCTTCCTTTGTCCCCCCCCCTCCCCCGGTCTCTCAGATTGTAAGCCCTAGGGCAGGGCAGGGACTGTGTCTATTCAATTACTTTGTAAAGCACCAGGTACTTTGCTGGCACTATATATATATGCTTGCGAATCATCATCATCATCATCATTATGGCCATAGCTTATAAACTAAAAAGTTTTAGGCTGAACAATGACATGGTTATTGAGACACCCCGGTTGCTAAGAAAAATAAAAATAAAAAAAAATGTGAAAACTCTTGGACCTTGATGGACACTATGATGCATGCAGTTCCGTTATAAATTGCTAGAGAAGCCCATAGATGGATTTGGCCATTGTTTTATGACCTTTTATATCATAATGAGATGTATTATGTCAGACGTAGTAAGAGACCAAAAATAATAATATTGGATTTTGATTTTCCAGGACATCCCTGAGTTAACATGTCTTTTGTTTTCTGTCTGGCAGCCATGGAAAACTGCTGCTGAGTCTCTAGGAAGGGAGGTTTGAAATATGGCAATTTGCAAGGCATCAATGGGACAAAGCAGAGCTTTTAAAGCAGGGATGTCTTGAAAAATCTGGGACACTTGAGAGGTATGTGGCCAAGCCAGATGGCAAGCTCTTGATTGGCTTGCAGGCAAAATAAAAGTGGCTGCAGCCATTATTTCCTTTCTCTGGTGAATTATATGTCTATTTCAGAAGCAGCGCTAGGTGGCAAGCAACAGACCTGTGCAGTGTACACCACACCTCAGATTGTTAATGAAGAGATAGGGTAACTTAAAACGTTACGTGATCACAGTCAACCACACTGAATCGCAGTGGATTCAGTGTGGTGGTTTGATCACGCGAACATCTGCTTGAGCCCTGCCAGATGTTCACCACGGTGAATTCCTGGCAGGGTTCAAAGCTAACCACGATTCTGGAGGTGTGGCCAGCCTCACCTCCAGAATCATGGTTAGCTGGACCATGATCAGGCATGGAGTGAAGGTAACGTCTGTTACCTTGCCCCAGTTCTGACCGTGGCCCAGACCGCAGTACAGGATCGGGTGCAGTGGCATGATTGGCCACTGCACCCACCCGTCTACCTGAAGCAGGCGGCCAGTGGAGCACAGGGGGGGCGGAGCCAACAAGCCGCACATCACACTGCACAGCCCCTCCCCCTCCCTACGCAGCCTCGCCCCCTCCCTGATCGCCCTCAGAGATCTGGCCGGCACATCTAAAGGATGGACGGCCTGATCACGGACAGGGATCCAATACGGATCCCGGTCCAGGGTTCGGCGTGGCGGGCCGAAAGGCCTGTCACGTCTCAATTTACCCATAGTAAACATATTATCCATTGTTTTAAAAGCCAGATGCATGATCACAAATGTGTTTTGGGAGATGCGAAGGAGCCAGCAATACAGATTGCTTCATTCAAAGCATAGCAGTGCAACAGGCTCCTGCAGATTGGTAGAGTCAATGCCAGAAGGCAGCAGCACACCTGGCTCCTGGTAGCTTTTAGGTGAGTAGCACTCACCATCACCCCTTCCCAGCCCTTGGCTGCCCTCCCGACACCCCCTTGACTGCCCCCCCAGTGACGTACACCCTGAACCCCCTTTCTGGACTGTGCTGCTGGCCGCACTGCTCTCCCACCCCCTTCCTGCCCCCTGAAAACCGAGTATTGCCTGAGGTTCCAAAGATCAGGCCAAACACTCAGGACTGGAACTCGGAACCTTGGGAATACTCAAGGTTATTATTTTTTTCTGCTCGGAACAGCCCTAATATAAATATATGTTTTAGAAATATATATGCCAATATCTAAGGAGTACTTTAAGCCCAGTGTTGAAATGAAGGAAGCAGAAGAGGATAGGATTATGTGTCTGGAACAGTTTAACAACAGAAGCTGCAATTTCAGAACCTTAGTATTTGGGGAGATGGGGCCAGATTAAGTCTATGCACTATCAAACCTGTTTCTGAGTTTCTAAAATGTATCCTATTAAAGTTCTTTTCCTGTATAACCTTCCTTCTTTGAGCCCTGTGTTTTGGAAGTAAAGCACCACATCTGGATTTATGTTAAGTGCAGTTTCCTGCATGCAACCTTGCATGTAAACATACTGCTATTGCTTCTTTGCTGAAAATAGATAAATAATGTAAGTAATGCATACAAATAATTCTAGGAAACATCCTGAACTTTTGTCACTAATTTTTCCTGTTGATAATGTTACCAAAGGTGCCTTTTTCCACAAAACAGCAAACACACACACACAAACACACACACACACACACACACACACACACACACACCTGGCAAGGCATCACCCTGTTAAACACAGTTTGGTGGATGAACCAGAGAACTTAGGGGCCCAAGATGAGGGGGTCAAGAGTGTAGAGCCAGCCTGTACTAAAGCCCAGGCAGTGAAATAAGCCACCTCTTACAAATACCAGTCTGCCACTGGAAACGGTGATTAAATGAAGGAAGCCCTGAGTAAGTATGGGACAGTTAAGAAAGGGCCTCCTCCCTGCTTTAAGAAACCACTGGTGAATAGAACTTGGACTAGCAACGGCTTCAAAGGCATGGAAAACTAGCGCACCCTATGTTTCCCTCACACAAGTCAACAACCTGATGCCCGATCGGTGAACATGAACCATGGTATCACCCTTCAGCCTAGGGCTCCCCTCATGATTCCCTTCTATCCCCAAATCACCTGAAAACTTCTCTCCTTTCATTCCCAGATGTGTCCTTTGTCTTCCCAGACCCAGTATGTTTACCTTATGCATCTTCCCTTCGTTGTACCTGGACACACGCCTGGACCTTATTCCTTTCACGCCCAGATGTGTTCTTTGTCCCCGCAGCCCTGTATGCATCTTCCCTTTGTTATGCCTGAACCCACACGGAGTCCCTTTTGTCCTTCCTATGAACCTATTGTGGCACCCCTGAACCTATCCCAAATCCTTTATCCTAAAGCCTATAACTGCTCCTCACTCCCCCTCCAAGATTAAGAAAGCTTTGGATGCAAATACGTGTGGGTCCCTCTGTGCATGTCTGTGTCTTAAGGGGTCTCTCAGACTTTGGTCTTCCCCTTCCCTTCATTCCCAAACTTCGCTGGATCTGCAAGCCGCCTATCCCCTTTTTCAATAGCAAGGAGAGGTAACCATTGGTCTGAACTTCCCCTCTTGCTTCTCTCTCTCTCTCTCTCTCTCCCTCGCTCTTTTCTCTTTGTGTGTGTGTCTCCCCAGTGTCTCCCCTCCCTCCCTCCCCACATTACTTTTGTTTTTCCCTCCGCCACTTGTGTTTCCCCTGTAAACCGCCAGCCAGACCGGGGCTGTGTTGATTAGTATATGTATGTGTATCTCATTATAGATTTTCTTTGATGATCCTTTGAAATAAACATTCCCTTTTTATTAAATGTTTGTCTCCCTCTCTTTCTCTACTCTTGTGGAGGGTCCGTAACCTGACTGTAGTGCGTATCGAACCTCAGACTGATTCTTGTGGCACGTAGTTCAACTAATTTAGCTAATTCCCCTGAATTTAAGGATCAAGTGTATATTGGGGTACAGACCCCACAATAGTCACGCGTGGAAGGGGGTCTCCTGTTAACAATAAGAAACTGCCCCAACATGGATACTTCATGACCACGTTTCATGTACATTCACATAGGTTTGAAGGAACTAGTTTCCTAGGCTCTTACTCAGATACTCTCTCCAGTGCTGAACTCTACCTGGAGTTAAAGAGTTTTGAATGTGTAAGATAGGCTGTATTACCCTAAGGAACATGGCCACTTATATATCAGTTTTAGAAGATTAAAATTTAGCCTTTTCCAAGAGAGCACATAAGCAAATATAATCGCTGTCTTTATTTTCAGACAATTAAAAAGGCAGAAAAGCTGTGCTGGACTTTATACCTGTTTTAAAAGCATATTAACAACAAAAAACTTACCAGTTTAACAAACACTTAAATGCACAAGACATAAAAAAAACCAAAACAGGGTAATTAAAACACAATTACACCTACAACACATATAGCAAAATGCATGTACATAGCCATTTTATATCTACTACCCTATAATCCATAGTTTCATTACTTAACAACAAGTAACCATGGTCACTTATCTATTTTTTACATTTAAAATTATTAACATAATTGGACAACACATGCACACAACAAAGTGCATTTACTGTGCTTTTCAGGGAACCCTTTCCAAGGTACCATCATCTCAGTAGTGAGACAAACTGGATACGTACTGAAATTGCATACAATTTACAGAATGAGCAGAGAACCCTTCTCAAGGTACTTCCCAATCGCCTGAAGGTACTTGATTAACTCCTGTAGAACTGAATACCGTGTACTGAACAAATAGGGAACACATCCAAACATAGTGTAATCCCTGCGAAGCACAGTTAAGATAGCAATATTATGATAATAATTTTAAATGTACAAAATAGATACGTGACCATGGTTACTTGTTGTTAAGTAATGAAGCTATGGATTGTAAGGTAGTAGGTATATTATGGTTATGTACATGCATTTTGCTATATGTGTTGTAGGTGTAATTGTGTTTTAATTTCCCTGTTTGGGGGTTTTATGTCTTGTGCATTTAAGTGTTTGTTAAACTGGTAAGTTTTTTGTTGTTAATTTCTTGTGGTTTTTTCCTTGTTGTTTGTTCAGTTTTTTGTTATGATGGTTGTTGACTTAAATTTTGTTCTCATTGTATGTCATTGGTTAGAGGGTTTGACATGATGACAAACACTTTATCTCCACACCTAACAGCATCCCCTGCTCCGCCCAGCAGACCTGTCCCCTCAGTATCCCCCAACCAAACTCCTCCCCTCCCCAATCCCTGCTGCTCATACCACCCATAGCACTGTTACCTCCTCCTCATTCCATTTGTGTTATGTGTTACTCATGTTTTCCACATATTAGTACGTAAGCATTGTGTAAGAGATTTGGTAGTTTTGTTTTACAGTTCACTCATTGTTTTCTTGTTTCCCAGTGAAGACAGACACATAGAAATGACATTTTTGTTTGTTTATCATCTGTGTTGTTTATCGTCTTTCTTTATTGTCTTTGTGTTGTTGAACTATCATTACATAAGCATTGTTGGTGCACCCAATAATGAGACAAGACACATGGTATGGATTTACAATGGGTGCACCCTTTATTAATCGAAATAACAAATTAACCAGAGTAGGTGAAGGGTGACATTGCCTATTGCAATCAGGGTCCATACCACCCATAGCACTGTTGGTATGGGTGGTAACCATTAACTTAGCTTGGCGTATCCACAACACCTTCTTCTCCACACATAACGTCTCCCCTTTGTCCAGCGCAAGCGGTGTGGCCAAAGGGGACATAGTCCATGGGGACTTGAGTAAGGTGTAAGGTGGCCACCGGTAGGGGGCCATATAATGTCCAGCCTTCGTCCCAGGTCACCTTCCCCAGGGAAACCACCCCCTGACGTGCCATATCATGCAAAGTCTTAGGGGTGGTCTCCCCATCTCTTAATGAGATGACTCCTATTTACATATGGTAATTAACCTAGATACCCATATGGCATCTAGGTTAATTACATATGGTAATTAAACCAGATGAGTTAACCCAGAGTTACTCATTCTGTTTTTCAAGTATCAGTACATAAGCATTCTGTAAGAAATTTGGTTTATTTTTTAAAATTGTAATTAATTTGTCATTACATTCAATCCATCCATTTGAATGTTTGATCCATATTATGTAATGGCCTGATGTTACTGTTTGGCCTATGTGGAATATGGCTGCTTTGGTTTTGTACATGTAATTGTTGATATTAATTAATCTTGAGTTGAATGCTTTGATTTTGAAATCTCTTTTTTGTAATGTTGCATTGTATGCACATATGACTATTAATAAGTATTGTGGTGAATGCGTAATTTGTCTGTTCATTTTGCATTGCCATTGCACTGTTTGCACATGTCATTGTATAGTTCAGATGAGATTAATTCATTGAATGTGCAGCATGGTTGTGGTGGTGCATGTAGGTAAAGAAACCACTCCTGTTGGATGTGTTCTTCCTGCACATATAGGCACCATAAACATTTGTACAAGTTTTTATATGAAACTGAGAATAGGTTTTGTATAGGGATGGGCGAACAGAACGCGGTTCGGATGTTCAGATGTTCGGTCATTTGGTTCGAAAACCGAATTCGGGTTCGATGGTTCGGTTCAGCTGAGTTCGGTTTGGCCGAACTTGGCCGAACAGTCAAAAACAGTGAAACCGAAACCGAACCAAAACCAAAACCAAAACTTATTTTTCGGCCCTGGAAAGATGTTTTTCCTGCCCCAGAACTCATCTGAACACGACCAAACTGTTCGCTCATTTGAGAGCTCGGTTCGGACGTTTGGTTCAGACGTCCAAACAGACCGAGTTCAGTCCGAACTCCAAACATCGGAACCGAGTTCGCCCATCCCTAGTTTTGTGGTACTACATGGTTAATGTATATGTTGTTTAGAATTGTTAGGATAAATTCTGTTACATCTTGTTGTTGTGGTAGTGAAAATGTTGGATGCAGTGTGAACATATCAGCAGATAAGCGTAATGGATTACTTGTTTGTAGTGTTACAGTTTCAGATGTGTAGTCTCTGATTATAGTTTGTATTGATAAAACTAGGGAATTGTTAAAGGTGGACTGAAGAAGTAACTGTACAAATGGTGTAATAGTCAACAGAAGTTGTGCTGCTACATTTGAATAGCAGTTCACTGTGCTTCTGTTTTCAAATAATTTGGGCATACATACATTTCTTTCGTTGTGAGAAGCTTTTCTTTGTTTTTTAACAGTAGCACCTTCATCAGTGATGGACACTAATGTCTTTCTCTTGTTTGTTTTTGTTTGATTTTGGTTTTTTTGTCCTGTTGTTTTTGGCATATGGATGCTTGGCTCATTTGGTTTATACTTACCTCTTAATCTGTTGTACTCAGTAATGCATGATACATCTGCTGTAGCTTTATGTTGGTCAAAATCTATTAAGTTCAGACCTTTTAATGTTCTTACAATTTGTGATATTGTGCTGTACTTCAACAATGTTACCCATTGCTCCACTGACTAGTCCTTCATCAATGCTTAGGTTACATTTTAGCATAACTCTACAGTTTTGACAAATCTCGAGTATTGTTTCTTATCCTGCTGTTTTGACACATCATTTGTTAAATTTGCCAGGTTTTTTTTTGCCTCCTCCATTGCTTTTGCGGTGTGTATGATATCCACTGTATCAAGAGCTGGGATATTTATTATCGGGTTTTTTTGCATTTAAATCATGTAGTTATTGAAGTGATCGCATGCTTTAATAGTTGACATGAGGCACACTGGTGGTTTTTGATTTTCAGTTAAACTTTGAAATATGTCTGCTGCCTTATCCGTGGTTTCCGGGTTTTGTTTTTTTTGATAACACGCTGTAGCAATTGTTCTCTCTGGTTGCTTGTTAGTTGGTCAATTCGAAAGTTGTTCAGCAGATCACGGTATTTGATGTCTTTTGATTGTCTCATAATTATCTCGAGTTCATCATATATGAAGTATTACCATAAATTAGTCTGGCCAGTGCTTCCAATTGTATGTCTTGTATCCTATGTACTTAATGCTTTAAATGCAGGTTTCCCTTTAACAGGAGTTAATTGAAGTAAGTCGCCTAGCAGAATAATATTTTTGCCCCCCAAAAGGTAGTTGCTTCCATTTTTCATTATTTCTTGCAATCTTAAATGAAAGAATGCCAGCATGAGGTTTGATACCATACTTACCTCATCTAGGCTTGATAGCTCCCAGCTGTGCGGGACCTGAGAGGGGGAGGAGCTGACCAGACCTGCGGCAAGTTTAAAAGCAAGCCCCACGAAGCCTC
>QEPC01014227.1:1421148-1432114 GCA_003113815.1 Sphenodon punctatus
CAGAAGGGCGCGCATGCGCACTCGCACTCTGCGCCGTGTCTGAACATCAGACACGGCACAGAGAGACGCCGCGGCGAGGAAACACGGCGTTTAGCGATCCCGCTTGTAAGCGGGATCGTCTATAAACGCCCTTAGAAGATTCACAGCTTAATTTTTAGTTCACTTTTTTCTTTTCTGATTTTTCGACCTTTCCTGATTCCAGAACGCCACCCCCTTTCATATTCCCAGCTTTTAATTCTTTTTGATTTTTCTATCTTTCCTTAATTCAGTTTCTAGTTTTGATTTCTTATTTATATTTTGATAGTATCAAGTATTCCTTTCCCTAATGCTTCATGATTTAAGTTATTAATTCCTTTTGGTTTTTCTCTCTTTCTTATTTATATTTGGATAGTATCAAGTATTCCTTTTCTGAATGTCTCATTATTTAATTCTCCCTTATATTAACAGCTATTCATTTCACTTGTTGCTGTTGCTGTTTTATACATAATTATTATTAATGTCCTTATTTATACACAGCCATTTAATTTTTTTATAATATTCATAATAATTATAAGCACAATCACAAAACCTTCTCAATAAAGTTTCACTACCACTCAGAAATACCCTATCTACATGTATCAAGCATCATATTAAAGAGCCTATCATTTTATAGCCTTTAATACAAATTTAATATAAATTTTAAATAAATTTGTTATCTTATTGATACAAAATTTATATCAATTTTATATTAAATTGATATCAAAATATTATCAAATTATATAAACCAGAAACCAGACTGGAAAGGTGGTCAAGTTGACAAAATCTATATACTCTTTTTACACGAGATGGGCCTATGCATGCCCACACAGATCTGTTCTGTGAGCATAAGTGGGCGCTGTCCGTGTGACTGCCGTGGTGTGTGTGCGTACTCCCACACTACATCCATCTTCACCCACCTCCACCCATTGCCCATACACAGATTAACTGGCAAAAACGGTAGTTGCTCTGTGCGTGGAGGTGGTTGGAAATGGGTGTGTGCCTGTGTAATGCTACCCACCCACCCTAACCATTCCCACACCAGCATGCACAACCATCACTCCCACAACTGAGTTCATTTGAAAAGGGCCATAGAGTTACAACTACTCACCATATAAGAACACAGCAGGATCTGTGCCAACTTGGCACTGTACATACACCAGAATAATGTGGGTAATTATTCTTGGAGACTGCAGCTGATGAAGAATGCGGCAGCCTGTCTGCTTATGGGGACAGGTCACTGGGAGCACATTACACCAGTGTTCTGCTCTCTACAATGGCTGTCTATAGTCTCCAAGGTGATTTTGCTTACCTATAAAGCCCTAAACAGCCTGGGCCCCACATAACTGCCTCACTCCTTGGGCCCTGGCTCGTTCCTTATGGTTCACTGGGAGTGCCCTGCTTGAGGTCCCCTGTATATATCAGGGGCCATGATGGAGAAGGCATTCTCAGTGGCAGCACCACGGATATGGAATACCCTCCAGGCAGAGGCCTGGACACAACTAACCTTCCCTTCTTTTAGGAAGTCCTGTAAGAGATGGCTGTTCCTCCAGGCTTTTGACAAGGGAGATGAGTAGGGTGGAACTGGATTAAAGTGGGTGGGGTTTGATGGATAGTATTTTTGTTGGACTCCTTGGATTGTTGGTTTTATCTGTTTTATACTGTTTTTAACTGTGATAATATTATTGTTTATTTTACCCCTGTTTTATTGTGATGTGAGCTGCATGTCAGGAGGGGTGCAATATAAATTTTGTATAAAATAAAATAAAATAAAATAAAATAAATGGTCTCTGGGGAGCAATATAAATACTGCATGTGGATGCAAGAAGGTGAGCTCCTTAAATTAGTTTAACTATGAACGCTGTATGTAGACAAACCCTGATTATGAAGAGTTTCCAGGAATGTGGGGCAGTCCCAAAGGTGGTAATGACCTAGGCAGCAGCTCGTTGTCCCCTCAGGTGCTTCTTTGTGAAGATATTGCAGATTTCCACCTTATCTCAATTCCTGTTCAATGTGTGTGAGAGGTTTCTGGGTAAGAGATTGTATGGAGGTTTGGAATCAAGTAAAATTAGTATGCTGGGGACATCCAACCCTACTCTTTTTCATCTGAGCCAAGCCATGCAGTTCCAGAGCTTACCCAGTGCCTGGCTGTCACTGGGGACTGGATGACAGTAAACTGATGGAAAGTGAATCCAGATAAGACCGAAGTGATGATGGTGGGTCAGCCCTGTAACCCGCAGTGTATAGGAACAACTGTCATCGATGTAGTTGGGTCTTCTTTGGAAACTCAAGTTTGCAGCAATGGAGTACTCATGGATCCATCACTACATCTACAATTTCAGGTCCTAGTGGTGGCCAAAAGCACAGTTCACTACTGCCCAGAAATGGCAGTTAAAAATTAATCCAAACCAACCCATAAATTGGGGCCCTCGGTTATGGATCTGAGTTTTGGATCCATATTTTTCCCCCGCTTCCATTTCTCAGGTCCCTGGATTGTTACTTACACTACTTTGAGAGCTTGACTGAAGAACTGTCACTGCTGTGGGGCTCCAGGAGGTTCCTTCTCTGCAAGATCCTTCCGGCTCCTATTGCACATGTACAAAATGGCCACTGTCTTTAACCAAAAATGGCAGTGTAGTCATTTTAGCTGCTGGCATTTTGGTTAAGTGTGGCAGCCATTTTGCTCATGCACAAAATGACTAAGGTTGTCATTTTTTTTCCAGATCTGAAGAGATCTGACAGTTGAGAATGAGAGAGAAGAACAAATATATTCAGTTCAGGAGTTCCAGACATGAGGGTGGGTGGAGCATGGGAGAAGGGGCAAAGACATTGTAACCAAGCCAAGTACACGCACCTGAGACTTCGCATCCGCCTGAATGTTTGTTTGTCTTCTCCCATGTCTCTCCCGCTGTCCCCTCTCCTTGTCTCCCCCTCCTTGTCTTTTAGATTGTAAGCCACAGGCAGGGACCGCATCTGATTGTATGTTCTGTACAGCGCCAGGTTACTACTGGCGCTTTATAAATGTTTAATAATAATAATAATAATAATGGAGCAAGAGGCATGGGGATGGATTAGGGTGGTGTCACAGGCAAGAGCAAGGCTTCTGGTTTGGAATATAGCAGGAAACAAGTGCAAAAATATAGAAGGGAGCACAGACATAAAGAGTCTTGAAGGCAAATACAAGGAGTTTGTGATAAATGTAGTTTGATACCTCGATTATGAGGTATTTAATTTGCACACTTAACAAATGCGCCTCCGCCGTAATATGTGCATATTAAGCCACTTCCGTCTCGTCTAATTAGACCAGGCGGAAGTTTCAAAATATGCGCGCCGCCGACGCGAAACGGACCGCCGCTCGTCTAAAAGCAGCCATAGACTACAGGTTTGGCACTGGCAGTAGAAAAAAGTAAGGAAGTGCCAGATTTTGTAACCTTAAGCCTTGACTACTCAAATGCACTCTGTGTGGGGCTGCCATTGATATTTTTTGGAAGCTGAAGCTTGTGCAGAATGTGGTTAGGGGATGCAATTCAATTTTGGTTAGTTTAGTTACTAAAATAAATGAAGCTCCATTTATTTTAGTAACTATGAAATGAAAATGAATGAATTATGAACTATGAAATATGAATTCATGAACTATGAAAGAAAACAAAAATGACTGAACATTTAAAACTGAAAATGAATGGGGAAACAAAAGGTTCCTTCTGCACAGCCCTACTTTCAGAACACCCCTACTGTGTGCTCTTCCTATGCCTGCCTCTTGCTGTTGCTGCCTGAATGTATCTGCTGGCCCCTGGGGTGATCTCTGCAAATTTACAACCTGCCACACTTTGAGGTGCCTGCCTAATAGGGGTTTGCAGCAGGGACCTCATTCATTTTCATTTCCCCTTCATTTCTGTTTTGAAGGTTTAAATTAGTTTTGCATTGAAACCAATGGGAAACTCTTGCCAGGGCTTCCCTGCCTTTCAATAGCACTTTTACTGTCCTTCTATGACACTTTCCCTTCCTCCAAACTTGCACACATACCTCTCAGGTACATTTCTGAGTTAACACCTCAGGGATCCCTGAGTTAACACCTCTTTTGTTATCTGTCAGGCAGTCATGGAAAACTGATGCAGAGTCTCCAGGAAGGGAGGTGTGAAAGAAAGCAATTTACAAGCCATCAATGGGACAGATCAGGGATGTTAACTCAGGGATGTCCCAGAAAATCCAGGGCACTTAAGAGGTATGCTTGCACAGACTGCCCCAGGGGGGCAGAAATATCAGAGACAGAATAGCACATAGCAGTCAGTCAGAGTACAGAGCAGATCCTGGCAGGCAGCAGGTAGCAGGCACTCAAACTGCAGGAACTAGCATAGGAGGAGATGGTGTTTCCCCAAGTCTGACAAGGCTATACAGCATCATTGTATATAGATAAATATAATGAGAAAGGAAGGACAGTTGGTTCAGGCCCTGGGGCAGACAAGGCAAGGACAATTTTCCTACCCCTGGACTGTTCAGGAAGCCAGGGAGAGGTTGGGCCAGTAGAATGTCACAGGTGGCATTTTCTAACAGGCTGCTCTGTTACAAATCCCTTCCCATGATATCTTCCTACCTATGGACCATGGAGGAATTCAAGTATAATTGATGATGAAGGACAGCATAAGATATTGTTATGGTTTACATTGTCTTACAGCCTGCTCTCTTTAAAATCTCTACCTATATTCTTATGAACCCCTGGAAGGGAGGGATTTATATTTACAGAGATTACCCCATTAGGGCACCATTGGCACACACGCTCAAATTGGTTGAGTTGTCCCAGTGGCTGACATCACCTCCATCAGGGCAACATTGGCACACACCCCTGCAAAGTGGGTCAGGGTGTCCCAGTTTCAGACATTACCCCCCATCAGGGCAGCATTGGCAACCCACCAAAGTGGGTCAGGGTGTCCAAGTTGCAGATAGGTCTGAAATGACATGTCGCAGATTTCGACAATTCCATTGGAAACTGTCCATCTATTGCCGTTTTCCTGACACAGCATCTCCAGTCCAGTTCCATGTCTAAAAGTGTCAGAAGTGTCAGAATACTGATAGAATACTATCAGAAAGTGTCAGGAACTACCAGAAATCAAGGGGGAAACTGTCACAAAAGACAGAAAGTGTTGCAAAATGTCAGAAATGTGTTAATTGTTTGAAATATTGCTATATCAAAAAGTGTTGTACAATGTTGAAAATTGTTGCAAATTGACAGCAAAAGATCAATGGCAAGAATGTCCAAATGTCAACCGTTAACAGCAGAACAGCAAATAATGATGACACTTCAGCCCTATCAGGGCAGAACTGGCACCCCCCAAAATGGGTCAGGATAACCCAGTTACAGACATCAACCCTCCCAATCAGGCCAGCATTAGCACATACACCCCAAAGTGAATCAGGGTGTTCCAGTTGCAAACATCATCCCCCCCACAAGTGGGGAAGCATTGGAACCCCACAAATGTAGGTTGGGGTATCCCTGTTGCAGACATCAACCCCCCTCCCCAAACAGTACAACATTGGCACCCACCAATTTGGATTAGAGTGTCCCAGTTTCAGACATCTCTCCCTCAGCAAGGCAGCACTGGCACTCCTCAAAGTGGGTCATAATGTCCCACTTGCAAACATAATCTCCCAGTCAGGGCAGCATTGACAACCCTCAAAGTGTGTCAGGGCTTCCCACTTGCAGAGATCCCCACCCCCCCAAGCAGGGCAGGGTTAGCAGACCAGTATCTCTGCAAAGCTCCCAAAACCTAATGGCAGAGTGGACTGCTCAGGCTGTGGAAGCTGGGTTTGTTGAATCAAATGCCCTCCCCCCATCATCTCTGATTGGTTAGAACCATATGCAATGAAAGACCTATCAAAGGGTCTCTCTTGTGAGTATGCCAACAGTTCCATTGTTATGTGAGCTCACTGAAAAGTGTCTGGGATGGTAATTGTCCTTTCCTGAGTGCCTAGTGCTCTCTAGGGATTTGCAAATAGAACGCGGTTTGGATGTTCGGTAGTTTGGTCAAAAATTCGAGTTCGGGTTCGGTAGTTTGTTCAAGAAAGTTTGGTCTCACTGATGCCCATGGGGGCATGGCAGGCTGCCAGAGACCCAGCAGCAGCAGCAACAGCAGCAGAAGACACCGGGAAGGCTTGGAGTTTGGCACCCCGACTTGCCTGGGTAGGCAGGCTTGGCCCCTGGGGTGTTTTCTCTGCTGAATCCTTGGGGTAGGAAGGGCTTGCTGGCTCCCTGTCTCTTATCCAAAGACGCCTGAGGGATCAGGAGTTACAACAGGAGAGAGCCCTCCTGGCTGTCCAGGAGGTAGCCCCTGAATATCCCCTGGAGGATCCCCCTTGCCCGAGCTCCAGCTATTTATTTTCCTGGCTGGATGCTGGCCGCAGAAGGACGTTCACCTGTTTCAGGTGTAACTCCTTTCCCTCAGCTCTGTTGGACGGGCGATATACTGGAGTACCAAGACAGGAGAGATTTTGCCAGCTCTGTGAAATGCAAGAGCTTGATTCCTGTGCCCACATTTTTTTCTGCTGTACAGCTCTTAGTGGCCCTAGAAGAGAACTACTAGGATGGTGCTGTGTTGGGCAGCGGGATCTCGATGCTCTGCTTAAGGGTCTCCTTTACCATAGTGATACGGAGAGCTCTAGATCAGTTGCTAAGTTTTCTCCAACTTACTTATGGATTAGAGTAGCCCATCTAGGATCTATTGCTAATTGATGTATTCCATTTGGAGGTTTGATATTGTTTGCCTGTATATTGATTTTTGTGTTTCTATAAACGTTGTAATAGCCTGTAGGCTTCACAATAAACTATTGATTGTTTGGCCCCGGGGTGCTCGTAGGGGCATGGCAGGCCATCAGAGATCCAGCAGCAGCATCAGAAGACACTGGGAAGACTTGGGGTTTGGCACCCCAGCTTGCCCCGGGCAGGCAGGCAGGCTTGGCGCTTGGCTCCTGGGTGTGCCCAAGGGGGCATGGCAGGCCATCACAGACCCAGCAGCAGAAGACACCAGGAAGGCTTGTGGCTTGGCACCACATCTTGCTGGGGTAGGCAGGCTCAACGCTTGGCCCCTGGGGTACTTGCACGGGCATCGCTGGCTGTCACAGACCCAGAAGCAGCACCATTACAAAGGCCGGGAAGGCTTGGGGCTCTGTGGCTGGCCTGGTACCTCTACTTGGCTGGGCATTGTAGGTTGCCAGGCATCGGTGGAGCAGGAGCAGACATTGGATTGCCTGGTAGCAGAACTAATGGCAGCAGCGGCAGCAGCAGCAGACAGACAGAAACCTTGATGAAAAGCAACTGCTCCACCAACTTGGCCCCCAGTCTCAGAAGGTGCATCAGGCAAATGTCCCCCGCCCTAGAGAACACCCGTTCGCTGGGGACACTGATTGGTGGCCAGGACAAGAGACCCTTGGCCACGTTGGACAGGGTTGGACACACATCCCTCCGAGAGTCGTGTTGCCTGCCACCATCTTCTGCCCCTCCTTCCCATATGTTCCATTCAACCCATCGACTTGAGCTTCGTGGATGACCCCATGGACAGCGGCCCCACCAAGAAGATAGAGATGAGCATGGACTGCATCTAGGTGCATGTTACGGACATGGGTGACCCCATGCAGGTGAGTAGCAAACCACCTGTCAAATATTGCCTGGGTGAAGGTCGGAGTGTGTTCTTGACTATTTTTGTACCACCCTCCACTTTTCTATTCAAATGGCATGGGTGGGGGAGCGGCAGAGGCCCGGCCAGAGCAGCAGTGATATTAGTGCTAGTAGGAAATAATCATTATCATCTGTTCAAATGAGAACTTGGCCAGCATTGCAAGCAGGCTTGGCTGGCATGGGTGGGGGAACAGCAGAGGACCAGCCAGGGCTCGGTGGCTTTCACCCTTGCTCGGCTGGGAGTTTCAGGCTGGCAGGCATCAGTGGAGCAGTGGCAGACAACTTGAAGTCTTCAAGGCGCTCATGGATAACGGAATATACATCACGTAACCTGGAGGAAGAGCTGGCTGAGTTTGTCCTGCAGTGGATGGATGTTGGTTTTTATCTTCCAAGTTCTTTCTGGTTCCAGTCAACATGGTGAAATGCAACAGGTGCAGTACCTGGTAACTTCACCTGGATGATTGTGTGCTACCTGGAGAACTTTGAAGGCCAAAGTGGAGAAGGGTTCCATGTGACGGCTCCCTGTCTAAATAAATAAAGCAATGAAGGTAAATGTGTGGAAAGAAATGGATGAAGTAGGACGAGGAGGATGACAAAATCGATTGCGAGGAACACAAGCTTCTGTTAGAAGGAGACTTCTGAAAATGCCTGCTAACTGAGGCATGTGTGGGCCTGGGCCAGTGCAAGGAGCATGTGGGTGAGTGCAAGAGGTTGTGCTTTGTGCCGGACTGAAGAGAGAGCGAGTAAAGAGTAGGAAGCAAGTGTGGTGTCTGCCCCCTGTCTCCCTCTCAGGGGTTTGGGTCCACATTACCCCTTTACCTCCCCATCCCCTGACACAGAGACACCATGCACTGTCTCTTCCATGGACCATGGTGGAGGGGGAAGCACGCTAGGATGGCCTTCTCAGTAGCCAATGTCCCCCCCCCCCCAGTATGAGCCCTGGGGAACCCACTGTCAGTGCCCACTGAGCACCAAGAGAGCATCGTGATTGCCCTCAGGCGATTGAAAGGGAGTCAGGTTCAGATTCACGAATCTGGAGTGGCGCTGGTGGAGACGTGGGAGTCATGCCCAGGAATGGTCTCAGGGCTGCACAAAGAGTGTGTGAGCCAGAATCTCCCATTCCGCCCCATTGTAATGTTCAACCAGTCACCGCCTGCCGGCTCATCCAAGCTATGGCCATGTACAAGATTGAGGAGCACATGGCTGACATGCACTACCAGCAGCAGCAGCAGCAGCTGCAGCAGCAGCAGACTTTGCTTTGCCAGGGCACAGAACCCATGGCACAGCAAAGGCAGCAGAATTGGACGTTGGATTGCCGAGGTACAGAACCCATGGCACAGACAGTACACTACAGCATAGGCGGCATTGGCAGTTGAACCATGAGGGTGGGTTTCAGGACTAGAGTGGCAGAATCTGGCTGCAGTGGAAGTACAGCCCTCCCAGTCGCTGCCCTATATGTACATACATATCCTTCTGGAGAAGGTTGGAGTGAATTATTGACTATTTTTGTACCCCCCCTTTTCTATTTAAATGGAATTTTCCCTGAATGCTCGAGTGGGAAATCAATCTCTTTGCCCTCTTTTCCAGCATTGCAGGCTGGCTTGGCTGGCATTGGTGGGGGAGCAGCAGAGGTCATACCAGAGCAGCAGTGATATTGGTGGTTCTGGTAGTAGGAAATAATCAATCATACTCAATTTAGTGCTTTGAAGGACGAAGTGGAGGACGATTCTATGTGAACAGCAGTTGTTGGACATGGGTCAGTACCGGTCGTAAGAGAATGAGTTGGCCCTTCCTATGGATCACACCAGGCAGGCTGGCATGGGTGGGGGAGCAGCAGAGGCCCACCTGAAGAAGGAGGAGGGCCTGACACTGCAGAGAGCCTTGAAGCCTAGAGTGCATCCCCTGGTGGAGTCGACCCATCATTCCATGTGGCCAACACCAGCAGTCGAACTTCTGGAGCAGGACACTTGCCCGCTGATGAAGGCGTGCGATTGGCTGCTGAGGTTGGGAACCCGCTGGTGTCCACTGCCCCTGCCTTCCCGCATAGCAGCACAGCACTGTGGCATTATTTGAGGTGCCTCGCCATGACATTTGCGGCAAGGTTGATGAGCAGCACCTGCCGACACTTCACCACCTTCTGGCACAAACTGCACTGTGACTCCCAGGGATCTTCTGCCTGCACCAACTTAAAATGCTCCCTGACCAAATATTTTTTGCCCCCTCCTGCCTTCTGGCCCACACCAGGTGATGCACTGCTGGGAGCCGGGGAAGGACATGGGGGTGACACAGCTCGCTGAGGGACAGCAATGCTCGGATGAAGAAGGAGGAGGGTCTTCCACTGTGGGGAGCCTTGAAACCTAGGGCGTGGTCCCAGGTGCAGCCAACCCAAGGTGCATATCTTGGTTGTAGTAGGAAATAATCATATTCAAAGGAGACGTTTGAAGGACAAAGTGGAGAAGGGTTCCATGTGAACAGCACCAGCAGTCAAACATGTGTTTGTCAGTCCTAGTAGATAGGGGACAGCAATTCCAAAAGAGAGGCAGGCATCAGTGCCAGTCATCACCAGTGGAGGAGCGGCAGAGGTCTGGCCAGGGCTTGGTGTGGTGGTTTGCACCCCTACTCAGCCAGGCATTGCAGGCTTGCATCCTACTCTCCGGAGCTGAACAAGCTATTCTGCCAATTGTTCAAACCTTGCCCGGTGGTGAATCATGTAGCCAGCCACCCACCCAGTAGCAGACATTGGATTGCTGGAGCACGGTACCCATGGCACAGTAGAGGCAGCAGAAATGGACACTGGTTTGCCTTGGCACAGAACCCTTCACTCAGACAGAAGAGGTGGCATTGGGAGCAGCAGCAGACATTTGACTGATGAGGCACAGAACCCATGGCTCAGAAAGCAGAGGCGTCATTGGGAGCAGCAGCAGAGATTGGGTTGCCCGGGTACAGAACCCATGGATCATACAGCAGAGGCAGCAATGGGAGCAGCAGCAGACTTTGGATTGATCGGACACAGAGCCCATGGATCAGACAGCAGAGGTGGCAATGGGAGTAGCAGCAGACTTTGGATTGATCGGGCACAGAACCCATGGCTCAGACAGCAGAGGCGGCAATGGGAACAGCAGCAGACTTTGGATTGATCAGGCACAGAACCCATGGCTCAGACAGCAGAGGCAGCAATGGGAGCAGCAGCAGACTTTGGATTGATCGGGCACAGAACCTATGGCTCAGACAGCAGAGGCAGCAATGGGAGCAGCAGCAGACTTTGGATTGATCGGGCACAGAACC
>QEPC01014227.1:1433653-1458831 GCA_003113815.1 Sphenodon punctatus
GGGGGCTAGTTCATCCAGGCTAAGCTCTGTTCACCGGCCCAGAGCTACTGAAGCGGCCGGTTTAAATAAGAGCAGCCCCGCCCTCCGCACGCCCCCGCAAGCGTGCTGAGCGGCGTAGCGGTGGGCGGGGCCCCACCTCGTCGGGTGTGGCCTTTGTTGCTGTCGGCGTCTCTGCACGCCGCGAAGGTGTGGCCCTTGGCAACGGGCTGCCGGGGGCGGGGTCAGCGGCGTCGGGTATGGCCTTTGCCTGCGTTTGCGGGCCCGAACGCCGCGTCGGGGGTTGAGATGCTGGGGAACTGCCGGGGGCGGGGCCTGGGACCGTGGAGGGCGGCCGCCGCGCGGAGCAACGGCCGCGGCGGCTGACAGGTAGCTCTGCTGGGGCACCACCTCCACCACTGCCCTCAGCCATGCTGCCTGCCCTGCTGTGCATGGGCCCATGCTCCCCAGAGTGGCCTGAACATACGAGCTGCTGCTGCTCGCAATAGGGGTTCTGCAGCTACTGCTCGGCATGCTGCTGATGCTGCTACTGTTCAGGCTGGGGACAGGGATAGACCCCGCTGGTTGAATGGGGTGGCTGTTCCCACTCCCACCATCCCCAGGGGCATCCTGCTGCTGCTGCTGCCACCGCGCCCTCTCCAGAGTGTTCTCTGTCCGCCAGACCCCCTCCACCAGATCAGCCTGTAGGAAAGCAAGCACTGACTGGCCTTTGAAAGCGAAAAACCCTGGCTAGGATGTGCCACAGTGGACCCAGCTGGGGAATGTCACTTTCCAAGGTTGCTTCCCCTCCACACAGCACAACTCACCTGAGAGGCACTGTGGGGGTCTTTGTTAGCTGACACTTGAAACTGACAGTCCCTGGTTGGGACCACTGCAGAGCCTAACTCCATAGTGCTCTCAGCTGGCACTTGTCATTTTCAAAACTGGCTTCCTGGGAACAGTGCCTCTCTGTTATGTGTGTGTCAGAAACCTCAGCTCACCTTCAAAACTGACAAGTCCCAGCTGAAGCTTTGTAGAGATGGAATTTGCAGTACTCCCAGCTCAGGCTTTTCAGTTTCTCTGGGTAATACTCACAGTCTCAGGCATTGGGCACCCGACTGGTCCTCAGGTAGCCTGTCAGGTGCCCACTGGGGTGCCCAGAAATTCAGGCATTACCCACATGTACTGGTGTAATATCTTTTACAGCTATAGTTATAACCCACCCTGAGGCCTCAGAAAAGGGTGGGATATAATTTTAAATAAAATCACATCTGTCCCTCTTTTGTGCTTTTGAAGCGTAGCTATATTTGCAATTGATTTCCTTGTAAGTAAACACAATTAATATTTATCTTGATTAAGGTAAAGAAAATGATCTTCTTAGAACCCACTATCTATCACAGTCTCAGAAAGGGTCTAAAATTCTTATACACTATCTGCAGGTTGCAGCAAAACAGGTTGCATTTTATCTTGTGCTAACTGGTCAGGTTGAAGGCAAACTTCCCCTTGATTAAATGTATTTGGTTTTCCCGCAGCATTTCAAATTTTAAATCTTAAATCTTAAATCTTAAATCTTAAAATTTAAAATTTAAAATTTAAAATTTAAAATTTAAAATTTAAAATTTAAAATTATTTAAAATTTAAAATTATTTCAAATTTAAAAGTTTAAAGTTTAAAGTTTAAATTAATTAAATCAAATTAAATTGTATCTGAACATCTTAACTGAATCTGGAGCAGGAGGAGTGGTGTAAAATATTGCAATAAATAAATAAATTAATTAAACCAATTAATTTGCTTTTTGGATTTCCCTATTCATACGCTTCCTGGATAAAACAACATGCTGTGGGTGTACCACCCCAACATACCTGGCACTCTAACAACTGCAAAAAATTGAAACACACCTGTAGAAATATATCCCAGATCACTTCCCAATCCCCTTGGAACTGCCTAATTAAATCCAAACCAGCAATTGTAATAACATCAGGCCTTGACCGTTCCTTAAGTAACCTTATGAGGGTGATTACCTGTCCCTAACACATCTCATGTCACCCATGCCATTCTAATTTGCAATGCCACTCAGACCTAGCTGGGAACTCCAATGGGATCCTGTAGTTGTCCTGGCCATCCAGTGAATAAAGCTGTGGTCTATGATCCAGAACAGCTTGCACTGACCTGAGGATGCCCAACCTGTAAGCAATGAAACACAACAAACAATACTGCAAAGTACTGTACTTTAACTTCCTTCCAACGGCGGAAGGGAGGGAAGTTGGGGATATAGAATTGACAGGAACCAGGTCACCATCTTCTCATCTCTTGAATTTCCAGATCCACAAGGCCTATTGCGGCTGCAATGGATGCTGTTCCTATGCAAAATGAATAAGAAACAATCAGGTTTTCCTGCATGCTGAACCTGGTGAGGCACTGCTTCACCACTGCCATCAGATGATACCTGATAAGTGATACCCATCTTGAACAGTGAACCTGGAAATAGGGAGTGCAAGCCCAGAAAGCTTGGACTGGGCATATCCCCTGCACACTCACCTGGGTAAGCTAACCATCTTACCCTTCCCCCTCTGATCACTCTTGGAGATACCCAGAATTTGCCATGACAGGCATAAGCCTCTTATGTTGAGGCACAGTTCTGTGACAGTGCTTGAGAAGTACTGCCTAAAACCCTGGGGGTGGGGAAGGCAAACAGGAGTCAGCCTGAGGGCCTTGCTCTCACTGCCATGCCTCAATCAGCCTGGATGTCCAAATACCTAACTGTGAATTGATGTGGTCAGGAAGATCCTGTAGAAGGATATGGCTGCCAACCAGCCCACCACTATCCCCAGACAATCCTCTCACAGTGCATCTGCAACCTGTATTGCAGTACGTATTCGGTAGGTGGCACAAAATTAAAATACCAACCCCTCCCAGACCTAAGCTCCTGAAATTCACTATGGGCCCTGGCATATTATGCTTGAGTGGAAAAGGCTAAAGAATCCTGGACCATTTCATAGAACTCTAAGATCCGAGGGTCCACAGATGGACTGGGATTGCATCCCTTGTTCCTGATTCTAGTTCACTGAGCCACTCCATCTGAAACTGAGGGAGGGCATTGGCTATACCATTGTTGAAACCTGGAATATGCTTGGCAGAAAAAATATTCTTCAAGTACAAAAGTACAAATATCCTCACCAGTATCATTAACCATGGTGATTCAGATAATAGGGAGTTGATAACATGAATGTCACTCTAGAACCATATCCTCTTGTTCTGAAAGGCTGTCACTCAAATATGGTCGGCATCGGCAACAAGGATGAGGAAAAACTCCAAGAATGTTAAATAAACTTCAAACTGGACAAAGCCTAGGATTGTGGCCAGTATTCTGCACACAATTGACACCCCCCCCTCCAAAAAAGAAACCAAAGTCTACCTCACATGCTGCATTGGAGTGAACCTGTAGTTCTGACTCAAGCAGCATACACTCCCTCCAAAAACTAACCCACTGAAGTCCCTCAAGAATGATTCCCAGAATTGGATGTCTTTGCACATCTTACGTGTGACTCTGAAATGACGATAAGGGGAAGGGACCCCGATGGTATGGACATACAGTCTGTATAAAAATAACCTGCCTGGAACCACAACTCAACATGCCAATTTCAGACTTCTTAATAAGGATTGCAGTTGCCGCAAAGTAAACTTTTTGACCCATTGGCAGTGGGCAAGTTCTGCTGTCAAGTCAGCAGCCAGCTTCTCTGCTGGCTACCATGATTCGGCCCACACTGTATTCAGTTCGATACCTAAATAGGTAAAAAAGTCACCGGAACTTTGTTTTTATCTTCTCCGAGTGGTACCCCAAATTCCCCAGCTACTGCCCGAAACTTACTGAACATCAACAAGCCCTTCTCTGACACCATCCTTCCCATGAACAGGAAGTCATCAAATAATGATGAATAAATGATTTTTTTGTCCACCTCCTCACAATCCATGCCAGGATTGAGCTATTTTTCTCAAATGCTGCACATGAAATGGAGCATCTCATCAGCATTGCCTTGTCGAAATATTTTTTGTTTTATTGTCAAAGACAACCCAAGAAGCTCAAAATCAGGACATACGTTGGGATTTGATGTTTTGCACCAGCCTGGAAACAGGAGTCCCAATTATTGAGGGTGTTGTTACAACACCGTTGTTCTGATCGGATCATTACCTACTGAAATCCCAGATTCCTACCATTCTATGTCCTCATCAGGGTGGTGGTCTGGTTAGGTTGGTCTAACCCCAGAGATTAATGAATCCTATTGATTTTCAGAGCTTTCTGGGGGATATACCCACTGACTTTGATGGCTACTATGTCAATGACATGGCCACCCTATGGAATGATATTTTGACCATGGCCATCAACACAGTTGCCCGCAGATGTCAACTCCCACCGCTGTGACAGAGCAGGTCCTCGTAGTATATGGAGGACCTAAGGCAGTTGAAGCGGATGAGCAGGCAGTTAGAGTTCTGAAGGTGCTCAATTTGTGCTGAAGCCAACCGATTCTGGCATAGATCATTTTTGAAAGACTATACTGTGGCTGCGATGGTGGCAAAGAAGATTTTCTTCTCTACTATCATAGCATCTGCAAAGTCTCATCTGGCGGAGCTGTTCCAGGTGGTGAGAGGTCTGAATAATCTGTCCTGTCTCCACCAGGAATTAGAATAATCTACTTTTTTTTGTTTTCTTTCTTTTTTTCCCCCTATGGATTTGTCATTTTTGGTGGCTGATTATTGGTGATGATTTCTGATATTTTCTGATGTCTGTTTGATGTGTTGTGCTAATATGGTATGTGTAAAGAATCATCTACTGCCTACTGCAATATTGTTATTAGTTACTTTGAAGGGAAAATCACTCGTGTTCACCACGACTTGGGTGCTGCTACTTTAACTGCAGAGTTAGAGTTTAGGGTTATGGAAGCTCAGCCTTGTCCTGTTTGTGTAGATCAGTTTCATTTGGTGCCTTCCACCAATGTGGAGGATTTGCTTGGAGTGATGTGGGCAACCAGTTGTGAATTAGATCCTTGCCCATCCAGCCAGACAACATTGCAGCCCTTGCTGGCTGGGGTTGTCAACACTTTTCTTCAGAGGGGTAGGATACTGGACACTCTTAAAAATGCAGTTGTTTGGCCCTTGTTTAGGAAACCATCTTTAGATGATGACTCCCAGCTATTGCCTAGTTTCTAAACATCCTGTTTTAGGGAAGGTTACTGAACAGGCGGTGGCCCAACAGCTCCAGGCTTATCTTGACTATGTCAGATTCCTGAACCCATTTTAGTCAGGCTTTCATTCTAGGTATGGTACGGAGACTGCACTTGTGGCCCTGGTTGATGATCTGCACCTGGAGATTGACAGGGGGAATTGTACCCTCTTGATCTTGTTAGATCTTTCAGCGGTCTTTGACACAATTGACCATGAGGTGTTGTTGACACGTCTGCATGGGACAGCTCCTTTGTGGTTCCATTCAATCCTGTTGGGGAGGTCTCAGCGGGTTGTGATAGGCTGTCCCCTTGTGATCTCCCCTGTGGGGTTGTGAAGGGTTCCATCTTGTCTCCACTATTGTCCAATGTATATATATGATCTGCTGGGCAAGATCATTCAGAGGTTTGGAGTAAACTGTGATCAATAGGGTGATGACACCCAGATCTCTCTCTTTTCCATCCAACCCAGGTCCTGCAGTCTCAGTGCTTGTTTACCCGTTGCCTGGCTGTGGTTGGATACTGGCTAAGGGTGAGAGGATTGAAGCTGAATCCTGACAAAACTGAAGTGATGATGGTTGGCCAGCCCTGTGACTTGGTGGAAATTGGGACTCCGGTTGTTGATGGGGTCCAGCCCCCTTGGATCACACAGGTTCACAGCCTTAGAGTGCTTCTGGATCCCTTGCTACACTTGGATAATCAGGCTGCAGCAGTGGCCAGGAGCACTTTTCTCCAAATTCATCTGGTGAGGAGGCTGTGTCCTTTTCTTTCTGATTAGGACTTGGCCACTCTCATCCATGCGTTCATCACCTCGAGACTAGATTACTACAATGTGCTCTATGTGGGGCTGCCCTTGATGACTGTTCAGAAGCTGCAGCTGGTGCAGAATGCATCATCCCAGTTCTTTTCAGGGACAGGTCATCAGAAGCACATTACACCAGTACTCTGGAGTCTTCACTGGTTACCTAGCCTTCTGGACACAATTCAAAGTGCTGGTTTTTACTTTTAAAGACCTAAATGGCCTGGGCAGTGGGACCCATCTATCTAAAAGACTGCCTTTTCTATCATGCTCCGTTGCGGCACCTGTGCTCTGCCAGGAGTACCCTCCTTTGGGTTCCCTCTGCCACTCTTGTTCATGCAACAGGGACATGTAAGGGGGCATTCTCAGTTGCTGCCCCAATGTTGTGGAACTCCCTCCCCCTGGAGGTTTGTTTGAGCCTGAGCATCTTTCAGAGGCAGCGTAAGACCTTTTTTTTTTTAGTAAAACATTTGGTGGGTGTGGAATGGAGATTGGGTGGATGGTTGGGGTTGGATTGCATTTTTTGTTGTTGTTGGATTCTATTTTAACATCTTTTAATTGTATTTTATGTTTTTGTGAACGACCCTGAGCCTTTGGGGAAGGGCAGGATAAAAATTGAAATAAATAAGTAAATAATCAGGGTCAATTGGTAAGAGCTGGAACAAAACAATAATATTGCTCTTAGCCATTAATGCCCAAGCTCCATGGTGCATACCATCTCAACAGCTGAATTGAAGGATAAATTTCAGAGCTGAGGAGGAATGGCATCATTGACCGAGTCACCTCTCAAAGAGGAGAGGTGATGGATCAAGTTTAACTCACCCATGGCCTTCTTAGGGACAATTCCCAGAGGAGAAGATTTGAAGTGTGTGTTTCAATTAGTAGCCTGTCAAAGGGGCCTGCTACCCTTCCCTCATTCATCTTCTTTCATATTTTTTTCGATTGCTAGACAACTTATTTACCCTCTCCCCACCACGTGGTATCCTAAACCTCTCTGTAAACCCCTTAATCATGTAAGAAGCAGTTGACTTGACTAATCGGGGTAGTCACCCAGCAGGCACTGTAGTACTTTAGGTCAAACTCGGGTTGTGGTCATTCCCAGATGCCTGACCAGATCCCATACCTTTAATCTCTTTTGCTGATTTTGCATGGGGTTGTTGATGGCCTTTCTCCAAAAACCTCCTACCCTTTGAACAGCTCAATGCTGGTTGTGGCTTAGAACACCAAACACAGGCATGCTGAAACCTACAGAAGGCATGAAAACACCTCTCTGTATCATTAAATTCCCAACATGCCATGGAAGGCCTGCCAGGTCTCCTAGCTTCACTATGGAGGGGATCCTCTGGTACTGCTCCACCCTTATACAGGACATGTCCACTGTCTGTTCCAGGCAAACTCTTGTTCTTTGACATGCATTAAACACATAAATCATGGCCGTGCATGTTTAATTTCATACCTGATGTGACAGTGGTCTTCTGCTTGAACTGTTCGTCACTGTACTGAAACAGCCTTCCCCATCCCCATTAACATAGGCCAGTGGAGTGCTGTCTGGAGAGTGGCTGTGTGGATTGGTGGAACTGCCTGGCTGTCACTCATTGGAGAACCCTCCCTTCCTCCCCCTCAGGTACCTATTTAAACAGGGGGCTGATGCCCCTTTGCCTGTGTAGAGTGCTGTCTGGAGAGTGGCTGTGGGGATTGGTGGAACTGTCTGTCACTCATTGGAGAACCCTCCCTTCCTTTAAACAGGAGGCTGACTCCCCTTTGGGCATCAGCCCTTGGGCATCAGCCAAAGGGTGACACCAAAGGGCGTCGGTCTTTGGTGGGTCCGTTTGTGGGACCTCGTTGACGCCCTCCCCCCATTCCCGAACTTGGAGAGATCAACGCAGAGTGGATACGGGGTTACGCTACGCCTGACCCGCCCCTGCTGGGGAAACTTGGAACCCTGGGGAGCAGCGGGGGAGCTCACTACCGCTAAGGAGATAAAAAGTTGGTTAAATGTGGGCCAATCCTAGTGGACTAGAATGACTAAGAAACTCAATAAAAGGCACCCTGTAGAGTGAGACAGTGAGTGAGTACACCCACTTCCCTGTGAAGTATTGGTTACGTGCATGAGGGGCAGTGGAGTTGAGGAGTTGTAGGCTGCACATGCGCTAATTTACCCATTTTTGGAGCCAGGAGGTTGTTCGTCAGGTGGCAGCCCTAATAGATCACACCTAGGTAGCAGTACTAATTCTAAAATGGAGCTCAGATCCCGTATCTTGAATGCCACTCTCTCCTTGGCAGAAGAAATTGAGCGAGCAGAAAGAGACTTCCAATGGGCTGAAATCACCAGCTTTGGCACAGTCCAAACTGACATCCTTTTTTACAGTTGCTGGTGGGTAAAATGATGGTACTAAAGTTAAAGAAAGTAGATTTGCTCCATGAATAGAAGCCTCCATTTATTCAATTCTAATGAATAAAGTTTCCCCTGGCCCCTGCTCTTACTGCTCGTACCTTGATCAGCACTTTAGATCTCTTAATCAAAAATTTGATGATCTAAATGTAAGGCTAGAATTAGATTTGGACACTCAGTATAAGGAGATGGGAGAGAAAATGGCCCAATTCTATGATTTACTCTTTTCAATGAAAGTTTTAGTGAGGGGGCTGTGGCTTGAATTCAAAGCCAAAATTAATCTAGTGGATACAGTGAATATTTCCAAAAGTGATGTGGCTACCCAGACTTCCAACAAGATTGGATTGAATTGCCAAACAGCTACTATTATTACAAACTTAGGAGTACATGCAAAACCACAATCTCAGTCTCAAGATATTGCCACTCCAAAACAGAATAGGGGACTGAAGGAAGCTTTACTAAAGAAGAAGGGCAAGAGTCCCCATACTGTTAAGCCAAGATCCCTTTATAGTAAAAAAGCTAATATTGCTGTGACCAAAAGCCCTACTGACATCTCGAGGTCTCCTATGAGGAAGAAAGAGGCACATTTAAAAGTGTGGTCTCAAGAAACTAAGGAGAGGTGGGCACCAGCCATGGTATTCTATTTTAATAAGAATAGGAGATTTAAGTTTCTAAAATTTAGAAGTTTAGACGAGACAAAGTTTATAGAATTTATTCACGAAACAATGGAAGTTAAGCTGGGGACTTCAGCTATTAAGGGTTTTAAAGCCCTCATAGATAGAGGCCAGTTTATCCGGTGGAAGCTATTATTTAATAACATCAAATTGACAGATATGATTTGGAAAGTCAGGGGTCACTTGAAGTCCAGGGGGGTATTTATTCAGAGAATTGAAAATACCCTTGCGAGAGCGATTTTCATTTCGCATGAAATGGAAGGCATCTTGCATGGATCTTGGTTGGAGCAAAAAGAAGACTGTCATGAGTGGCTAACACTAGACATAACAGGTCCAACAGATTCACTTAAATGGCCAGGTGAGGATGGGCAGTATTCAAGTCATTTAGAATGTTTGCCAGAGGCTGAGTTGGAAAATGAGGTACTGGAGATAGGGAGTTTTTCCTCTACTCAGTCCTCATCTGACATAACGGTGGTATGCAGAGTCAGCTCTCCACTAGACCCTAATTTAAAGAAAGTGCTAGAGAAGGAGCAGACAATTTTTTTATGGGCTCATAACCCTAGCATCACCTACAACCCTGTTACAGACTCAAATTTCCCTTCATGACAGACACAGATATAGACATCAGGGTTAGTTTGCTTATCATGGAACATTGAGGGGATCAGGAGCAAATTGGGAGATGAAGAATGGAGAGAGTTTATCAGCACTTCTGGGATTGTTTGTTTCCAGGAGACTTGGCTCTCGGCAGTGGAAGGAGATTCCCTCCAGATTAAAATTGTTTTAGTCTTCACAGCGCCTGGAGTTGGTCAAGGGAAAAGATGCAGATTATCAGGAGGGATGGTGACTTTGATAGCCACAAAGGTGCCTGCCAAAGTAGGATTAATTGCTACTACTATGAAAAACTGTATAGCAGTTAATGTCATATCGCCCATACTGGGTAACTATGTGATAATAAATATTTATATTCCCCCTGAAGCATCCAAATATTATGACCCTCAGATATGGGTGCAATTGGAAGATTTTGTAGGCCTAATGATGAACCATGTAGAACCCACAATCCTGGTGTTAGGGGACTTTAATGCAAGAATTACAGCTTTAGACTCAGATATGCTTGACAACACACTGCAGTCATGGATGAAAATCCTGACATGGAGAACCTCAGACCTGACTGTTAATAATCATGAGAAGAAATTACTGAAGACAATTTCTGAGCAAGGGCTTGTAGTGATCAATGGGCATACCCTCTCAGACCCAATTAGGGATTATACTTTTGACTCTAATTTAGAATCAAGTATTGTGGATTATATCCTAACCCCCTTGTCCAATTTTTCTAAGATCCGTGATTTCAGGATTGTGGTTAGACCTGAGGGATCCCATGGCCCTTTAGTGCTTATCCCTAGGGTCGAAAGTGTCTCTGTTCCGCCTGAATTGATTAATCATAGTGGTCATATTTCTATCAAGTGGTCTCATACAACTGCTATTGATATGGCAACCTTATTGTTATCTCAGGATGGGCTGAGCTTTCGGGCCAACTTGTTACAGTCAGAAGATTATGATGAGGTTAACCTTGGGTTATCAAATCTGTTTGAGAAATTGCTCCCAATAACCAGTAAACCGATTTCTGTGCGTTCGTCTACTATGAGGTCTCGCATTAGCCCATGGTATGATCAGGAGAGTAGGTGGGTCAAATTGGATTTAAATGCACTTAGGAAAATCTGGCAAAGACATAAATTGAAGGAGAATTGGGTTGTATATGTTAAAAAGAGGAGAGAGTACCATACGCTACTGAGGAATAAGAGGCAATTTAGGGCATTGCAAATTTGGGCTGATCTACAGGTGCCTGCTAGATTGAGAGATTCCTCCAAATTTGGGAGTTTGATTAATAACTGGCTCTGCAAGAGAGGATATTCTAAAGAGATCCAGATCTCAGAAGAAAAATTGGTCTCCTTTTACTTGGCAATGTTTGAGAAATTGGATATCCCCTGTCAAGTCCATACCGCAAATCAGGCAGACCAGATTAGTGAGCCTGAAACCCTTATGTCTTATGTTGTAACAGCAGAGGAGGTAGCCAATGCAATTAATAAACTAAAATCAGGAAAGGCACCTGAAGTAGATGCTATGCCCCCCCCCCCCGAGATCTTTAAGAATTTTCTTATTTGGTGGACCCCTTTGCTCGACAGATGGTTTACGCTAATAAATCTAACTGCCAATATACCGGATAGTTGGTTAATGGCAATTATTATACCAATATTCAAAAAAGGCGATGCAAGAGATCCGGCATGTTATAGGCCGATTAGCCTTCTCCTCATAGTTAGCAAATTATACATTTGAGTTCTTGCGAAGCTAGAGCAGTGGGTGAATCAGTACCATAAGCTTAATGATGAGCAGGTAGGATTCTGCAGGGGAAGATCGACCATGGACAACTGTTTTATTCTCAAACAAATTGTGGACAAGTATGTGCATATTCAAGGGGGGAAATTATTTGCAGCTTTCATAGATCTAGCAAAAGCATTAGATTCTGTTTCCAGAGATTTACTCTGGTACAAACTTGCCAATATGGGAATACCATCACAGCTGCTAAAGCTATTGATTAAACTTCATGAGGGAACTAAGGCAGTGGTGAGAATGGGTCTATATGGTAACATAACAAAACCCTTCCCACAACAGCAAGGGGTTCGGCCTACTTGTCCTGCTGCTATTTAATTTATTTATCGATGATTTGGTCCCCACAATCTCAGCAGCAAATACCACCCCACCGTGTGTTAAAGATAGAACAATTTCCATCCTTCTATATGCAGATGGTATAGTTCTGCTTTCTCAAACGAAACATGGATTACAGCAATGTTTAGATGCACTGAATAGTGTCTGCTCCAAGAATTGTTTGAGGGTAAACATTAGTAAGTCCAAGGTTTTGAGCTTTGGTACAACTTTTACAGGATTAAATGGAGAATAGGTAACCAGGAGATATCTCAAGTACATCAGTATACTTATTTAGAGGTTATTTTTGCTACTTCTCAATCTTGGAGGATTAATAATGATAATTTAATCACAAAAACATCCCAAGTGGCGGGAGGCATGCTTAAATTATATTATGCAGCACCTTTAGTCCCTTTCAAACAGCTTATTAATATCTTTAGAATAAAAGTCTTACTACAATTATTATATGGAGGGGAAATAACTGTGCTAGGATATACAACGAGAATGGAGATTCCTCAAAATTATTTTTTAAGGAATATTTTGGGTGTACCAAAATCTACCCCATTGGCTATACTGAGAGCCAAAACTGGTTCTATATCAGTGCTTTCGCACTTGATTAGTAGAATACTGTGGTTTTGGCTGAAGATCGCACAAGGAAGAGTGTCCCTGTTGGTGACCAACTGTTACCTCAAGCAAAAAGAACATATGGGAGGTCCACAGTATAACTGGTTGAGGAAGGTTAAGCAGTTTGCAGCAGAATTGGATCTTCCCAGGGATTATGATCGAATCCCCAAGTATAGCATCTCCAAAAGAAATATTAATGAGAAATCCAGGGACCTGGATCATAAGATAGACTTGGGAGCATTACAAGGAAGCAGAATTGCTCCCATGTACCACATATTTAAGAGGGCGGTTGTGCTGGAAAGTTACTCAGTACTTCTGGATGCCCCTAGGCAAAGGAGAATGTTGACACTTTTGCGCTTCGACTCCTTTGAAACAGCTATAGTGAAGGGAAGACGTGAAGGCATTCCCTATTCCCTTAGATGCTGTAAGATCTGCTCCCATGAGATAGAATCCCCTGATTTTTAAGCGTCCGCTATTTGAGGACCTCAGAGAAATATGGACCGATCCTATCTTCTCACATATGTCCCTCACAATTGAAGAAAAAAATTAAAATTCTGGCCACAGTGTCCGAAATAGAGCTGATTAAATCTATTGCCCTGTTTTTGTTACAAATTGAAAAGAGAATTAAGGCAGAGTAATGTCTGTCGTAGTTATTTATATGTGTAACTTGTATAAAGTTTTATTTATCCAGGTTGTTATACTTCTTTTAATATGTATTTTTTTATGTTTTTATGTTTTGTTATAGCAAAATGCTGATACAATAAATTTAATTTCATTTATCATAGGCCATCTGAACTACATCGAAGTACTTGACCAACCATAGACCTGTCCAGAAATAGTTGTAAAACAACTCCTTGGTAAATAGTAGTGGTGGGACTTCGGGGGAAATATCAGTTACCGATATTATCGGATACGGGTTCTCAGTTTATCAGATTTACTGGTATTACCTGTATTGGATTTTTTCCCATTGAAATCAATGGGAGAAAAAACTGAAAATACCTGCAATAAAAGACATGTCTTGTTTTGTAAAACAGAGAAGGACTTCAGTTCAAACTGATTCTTTCCTTAGCCCAACCACCCCACGACTACATGTTTTTTCTCACACAAATAGGATTTTTTAACAGCAAAATTTGAACAAACTCAAACAAACTTAAACAAAGTCATCAAATCAAATCAGCAATTACCTGGGGAGGACACTAGTACAATGGCACATCAGTCAATCAGTTTTGTTTGTATGCTAGGCGCTAGGCAAAGTAACTAGTAGTAGCCTAGCCACTAGCAATCCACCAGCCACTTTACATTTGCCATTGCCACACAACAGTTTAAAAACTTTTTTTTACAGCACTGCAGCACGTAAGACAAAACCAAACAAGAGCAATTGTTCTGTCAACTACCAGGGGATACCCAAGCCATAACACCACATTGCCAATGCGGCAATCTAAAATCCTGTGTGACCCCCCCCCCAAAATGACCAAGTACAACATACATGCTAGATTCAAAACCTACTTAGTGTGTCCCTGGGATCCCCAAGAGGACCCACATATTGCCAATGCCAACATTTCCAACAATACCAACAATGTTTAAAATCAATTCCAAATTCATTGCGACCCCTAAAATGACCTCCTATATAGACAATAATGCCAAAAACAGTGTCAATTCAAAACTTATTGTTCATTGTCCCAGGATTTCCGCCCCCAAATCACCCACATATGGGCAATGTCAACAGATCCAATGCCAACACAACACAGTGTCAATCCCAAATTTAGTGTGACCCCCAAATAAGCTATACCCCCCTTTCACTTCCATAACCCCAACTATGGGGACAGGCAGTGAATGGAACTCTTTTCTAGTGTGGTAAGCCCTGCTACTGGGGGGATAAAGAGCCTTCTGGGTTCCCATGCACTGTCTCTCCCCCAACCAGACGCTATTGGTTCTCTAACCCAGCATGACAAAAACAGATCACATTGCCATTTTCCCTACCTTTATCCTGAACCCTCGAATCCTCAATTTTCATGCCCTCCTTGGCCATCTGTAGTCTTCTGAAGATGTAGGCTTTGGGACACAAGCCTTCCTTCTGGCTTGGAGAACTGGGAGGACTGAGTTAGCTCCCAGTTTTGAGACAAGCTGAATCAGAATAGCTGAAAGTGAAGGAAAGGTTTTTCTTTTGGTGCATGAGTTGAGGAAGGGGAAGATGGGTTTTCAGTGGGGAACAGGGGAAAAGGACTCAGTTGTTCTTGTCTGCAGCTTTGAAAGTTTACCACTTTCGGCACCATCCACAGGAAGTGTGAGGAGACGTGTGGAATCTGATGACATCTCAGAGAAATTGGAGGGGAAAAGAAAAATTTAGTGTGATGTTTGAATCTGAGACAGAGAATTTTTAATTTTACCCCCTTATTGACCTCCCTCCAAAGAGGCAGTTTGGTGTACATCAAGACTTCAGTGCATTATTATTATTATTATTATTATTATTATTATTAACAAACATTTATATAGCACCAGCAGTGTACCTGGCACTTTACAAAGTAATAAAATAGACACGGTCCCTGCCCCTAGGGCTTACAATCTGAGAGACAGGAGCTGGGGGAGAGACATAGGAAGGGGAACAGAGGGAGAGACAAGGGGTCTAACATTCATGAAGATGCAAGGTCTCAAGTGCATGTACTTGGCTTGGTTACAATGAGAATGACAGCAGACAGGTCCATGTTGCAAGGATAAGGGTAAACAGACCGTAGGTATAGGAAATAGTGGCTCAGCAGGATAAAGAGTCAGACAGAGCAGAGCGAAAGAGGTGAGTTTTAAGGAAAGATTTGAAGGTATGAAGGGAGGGGGCAAGGCGGATGTGGACAGGGAGGGAGTTCCAAGCATGGGGGGCAGCAAGTGAGAAGGGACGAAGGCACTTAGGGGAGCAGGGAAGGCATGGAAGGGTGAGAGAAGGGACAGAGGAGGAGCGAAGTGCATGGGCTGGAGTATGGAGGGTGATAAGTGCAGAGAGGTAGGGGGGAGCAAGGTTGTGAAAAGCTTTATAGGTGAAGACTAGGGGCTTGTGCAGGATTCATTCAGGAAGGGGAAGCCAGTGAAGTGAAGAGAGGAGGGGCTGCACATGGTCGAAGCGACTGGCGAGGTAGATGACCCTGGCAGCAGAGTACATCCTATGACTGGGGTCCTGGAATGTGCATTCTGCTGCTTACAAGATCAGTGGAAGGCAGTTGAGGTACCACGACTTTTGTGGGCAGCAAACAGAACACCAAAAAAGTCTGAAGTCCTGCTGAGTCTGGAGGTGCAGTGGTGGTGGGGATGATGCATTCCGCTGCTGTGTGTAGAGGTCAGTCCCAGCTGGTTGAGGTCCCACAGCTGGCGTTCCAGAGGCACCCTCCAGATGCAATGTGTCTTCAGACTTTAGTTGGGCTCTGGCACATAACTCGACTAAGGTCTGAGGACAGAACTGTGTCTGGAGGTAAAGTGGTTGGGGGTTCACTTGGTGAAGGAGCATTCCACCATCCCAATGCCCTCTGTACCTCTTCTTTGGGGCAGGCCCAGTTTTGGCTGTAGGCAGAATGGTCTGGAGGACCAGACTTACTCCTTGTGAAGGAGAAAGGGTGTGGAGGTGTCCTGTACGGGGGTCCACCCCTGCCCCCAAGAAGAGGTTCCACCCTCCCAATGCCCTCTGTACCTCTTGTTGGGGGTGGGTGCAGCTCCATCTTTGGCTGTAGCCAGCGTGGGCTGGAGGAGCAGACTTGCTACTTGTGAGGGAGAAGAGATGTGGGAGTGTCCTGTGTGGGGGCCCACCCCCAAGTGGAGGTCCCACCCTCCCTCTGGGTGGAACTCTTCTGGGAGTGGTGGTGGTGTAGTATGAGGGAGAAGAAGGGTGGGGATATGCCAGGGTAGGGGTGTTCCCAAGTGGGCCTGCCCCTATTCCCCAAGAAGAGGTTCCAGTCTCCCAAATGCCCTCTGTACCTCTTTTGGGGGGCAGGGGCAGACCCATTTTGGGCTGTAGCCAGCATTGGATGGAGGAGAAACTCCTTAAAGAGCTCCTAAAGAAGCTCCTAAAAAGACCTCCTTCTTACCCTTCCTGCTTGAAGGGGGTGAATGAGGAGGAGGGGATCCTTTTACCCCACTCCGGCATGAAAGTGGTGTGTGTGTGTGTGTGAAAGTGTTTGTGACAGTGTGTACTTGCAGTTGCACTATGTCCTGGGGGGAGGGAGGGAGCTAGTTGGGAATGGGCCCTGATGGGGCACTCTACTCCAGTGTGTGCATGTTCTGGGGGTGAGGGGTCTGGGGGTTAGGGGTCAGAGGGTCTGGGGGCTAGAGGTCTTGGGTCTGAGGGCTAGGAATCAGAAGACTAGGGATCGGGGCTAGGGGTTGGAGACCTAGGTCTCTGGGGTCTGAGGGTCTGAGTTCTAGGGGTCTGAGTGCTAGGGGGTATGAGGGTCTGGGGGCTAGGGGTACGAGGGCTGGGGGTGTACAGGGATGGAGCAGGGACTGGGGATTAGGGATTGGGGTTGCTGGGGATTGGGGTTGGAACGAGTCTGTGGGGTGAAGGCTGTGTGTGGGGGGTGAATGAAGCCTGTGGTGTCTGTCAGGTAAAGGGGTGTTGCTTATCCATCCAGGTGAGTTAGTTGTGTCTAATGTCCTACATGTCAACCACATTTTGCCCTCCCCTATTGGTGGAGCATCAAAGCCTACCACATGCTCCATGACCTCATGGCCTGCGCCCCCCACCCCCACCCCACCCGATGGGATCCCATGACACAAGGATCCCAGGCACCAGGGTGTTCCTTGGTATTAATCAAGACACACCTTAAAACCCCAAGGAACCCATCACTTACCAGCAGTGACACGCATGCATGCTTCCATCAGTCTATGGCACTCCTTCCAGGATACCAAACTGATGTAAAATGGTGTCCAAGCCCAAGGTCTCAGAAGGAAAAATAAATGCTATATGGCAATTGGCCAACACAGCCAAGTGCCCACGCCCACCCACATCCCTACCCCCTCCAAAAATCTCAGGGAAGCTTCAGGATTGGATGCCTTTTTTGAATTAACAAAAGGCAACCAATCCAAGACAGGGTAAAAAAAAAAAAAAGGTGCCAAATATAGCTATAACAAAGTTGCCACAGGGAGGGGGCAGGAACTCAAAGAAGACTCAAGGAAAGACGCAAAAAAGCTGTACCTCAGGGTCATTTTAAAGAACCGAGACCATACAAAAGATCCGGTATGACCTGCATTACCAGATCTTGGATTTAAAATCTGTACATACCATTATTGTCATTACCGGATATTAGTAACACCAATATTCCCACCCCTAGTACATAGTATAGCTTGCCACCTAGTTGATCCAATTCCTGTCCAGCTTGGGCCACTTGAAACGCTCATTCTCACCTGCCACATATGGCACGTTGGGGTCTGGTATGAGTATATTAAACAGGAGTCGGATTGCAATAGGATTTCAAACATGTCCACATATTTTCCCCTTCACATTTCCGACTTAGTGGATTGTGGCCGATATTACCACATAGACACACTGAAATGGCAGTGTCTTAAAGACTCTCACCAACTGCCCAATTACCGGGGTGCCATAGTGTCATACCACGGCACTTGAGGGTATGTCGCATGCTGTGGAACAGGCAACTCAGTGGCTGGGGCACTTCATCCCTATAGCAAAAGTTTGGGACCCACCTCTACTCCCTCTCCCCCCCAACATCTGGGTAGCTGAGGCTGAGAGGCTCCAGGAGTGGGGGAGTAACAGGAGCGGGGCATCAGTGCAGACATGCACTGTTCCAACCCAACCATTCACTCCTGGACCACCTGCAGCACCCTTACCTCACCTTCACTCTTAGGTGGTTCTGGTGCTTGGATGGAACCCCACCCCCATGGCACCCCTGAGCATTGCAGTAGGCCTGCTATGAGTTGGCCTATGTGCATCCATACCAGCTTCCCCACATGGGGATAACTCACTGTCCTCTGAGGTGATGCACACAGACCCTGTGATGGCCCTGGCTGAGGCAACAGCTAGGTCTGGCTGAGGGGAATCTTGACCAGGAAGTGTGAAGTGCCAGCTTCTGTGGTTCCCCTCCCTACCACCCCTGACCCTGATAGGTCTTCACCGGATGTCTATTGTGTGTGAAGAATGTACCCCTTCTTGACCAACATCCAGAAATGGACCATGGGGAAGTTCCTGGAGGCTCCTCTCCATAGCCTCCATCCTGTCCAATATTGCATTCATGGCCTCCTGGTCTCCTGACTCCTCCCTCTCACAGCTCGGTGGCTAAGTCACCTGATCCCTATAATGAAAGGATGGGACCTGCCTCCTCTCCCCCCATTTAGGTAGCTGAGGATCCAGGAGAGGTGGAGTAATGGGGTGGAGCTCGTAGTAGGGCATCAGTGCAGCCATGTATTGCTGCAATCAATCCATTTGCTTCTGGACCACCTGTAGCACCCTTCCCTTACCCTAATTCCTAGGTACTTCCCTATTATTATGGTGCTAGGATGGGGTCCCACCCCTATGGTGCCCCTTAGTTGGGTGTTTGAGCATTGCAGTCCCCTCTTCACACTGCCACTCTGCAGAGCCTTCTCCAAGATCCACCTTCTGGGAGGGATTGAAGGAGCTTCACCTTCTACTCTCCCAGAGAGAAACAAAAGAAAAAAAGAGGGGTGATGGGTTGAGGGAGGTGCGATGCAGTGCTCCTCACTCCTACTCACTCCTAGGGAAAGGCCCTGTCTGCTGCTTGAGCACTGCTCCTCCCAGCTCTGCTTCAATAAGCACTCCATGCATGCTTCTTTGGCTGAGCTGCAGCTCTTGGCCACCGCCTAGCTGATTGCTCATGAGGGGACAGAGGGTGGAAACAAAGGCCTCCCTTAGTATGCTTTAGCAGCATGGCTGCTCCCAGCCACTGCTCAGCTTAGTGCTTGCTGCTCATTTTCCCCCAGTGGGTGGTGGGAGCAAGAAGTGGCCTTTCCTGGTGTGGAGAGGAGGAGCAGGTGCTCTGGTTTTTCATGGATGAGCGCCATGCTCACCAAAGATCCTGGAAACAACTGTCCCTGTTCAGCCAAATGCCACCTGGTGCAACTACCCAGAGGGTAGGGGGAGCTGACATTTGGTCCCTTAGGACCAATCCCATTTAGCATTGCCCTTGCCCCACTTTCCCCTTTACTCTCAGCACTGACCCCTTCACCTCTTTCCCCAATGTGTCCCTATCTCAAAAGGGGGGGGGCGGAACACACACACACACACACACACATGTATCCTCCTCCTCAGATGCAGGTGGGAGCAAATGCCATTTTCCCTCACAAGCAGTGGGGAATGAGACTCCTTAGTCCTTACCATTTTTTTCAGTGACACTACGGTTGATGAAATGTTAAAGAAAGACCTTGGGGGGCTGGTTTTTCAGGTAGAATACCATATTTCTGAGAGTTGATTTTTTTTTTTCCTTCTCCCTTAAGATAAAACAATGCCTTTTTGCTTGGGTGTATTTAGCCAACATAATAACATAATACTATACATTTCTCTTTTGTACTTTTTGTAATCTTTTGTAATCTTTTACCATAGTCTTTTGTTTCCTCTAGTTTGTACAATTATCCCTCCCCAACCAAAAAAAGAAGGGGGGAATAGTAAATGTTTAATTAAAGTTGCCTTGACATTTTAAGGACACTGAATATCTTTGTCATTTATGCAACAGATAAGGAAATAATCCAATTTTCTGGCCTCCCACAAATTATCCCTTCAAAGAATATAGCCCTTGCTTCCCCTGTTTTAAATAAGCATTACCCTTAGCCTAGCAACCACTGTCAATTACTAATCTTTTATTATTGGCTCCAGGGAAAGATTAAAGGAAAAGCTGAAACATAGCTGACAGTTTGGTTATCGCATCTGGAGTAAATGAAAAGCATGGCCTGAATCCATCAGGGAAGATTAGGTAAATGTGAGAAAATTACTGATGTCCTTTTACACATGTAAATTCAAGCTCACTCCAAAATTGAGGTATCTAACTTTTGACAGATCCCTCCTATTTGCTTTATTTCACTTCCAAGCAGTGTGGAGATGGCAAAGGTATGAGAGAAAATTTCTTTCTGTCAGTGAAACTATTGAAATAACATTGCTTTACTACTCACCTCGAGAGAGACATGAAAATGCCATCAGTGTATAAACTGTACTAACTCCTCAATGACACATGACGCAGGGATGGTTTAAAGGGATGCCGGCTAGGTTTCTTGATGCATTTTGCTTAAAAGAAATGTTAATCTTTAGGATCACAACAGAAAAGCTCAGTGTTTATTCAGTATGAACTATTAGGTCACACCATGAATTCTATGCATAAAAAGGGAAATGCTAACTATTTTAAGAGTAAATTGCATTATTTGTTAGAAGCAAGACTGTACGCTCGTGAAGGCAGATATTTTATCAGATATAACACTAAATCTGTGGGAAATTCCATTGCATGCTGAAATTCTTAATGGCATCCCCCATGCTGTAGCTGCTTCTACAGATGTTCAATGTTCCAGCACAGGGGCATTGCTAGAGGCTGGTCTGCAGGGCACAAGCCCTGAGTATTATCCCTAGAGCCCTGGAACCAGGATTGCCAGGTATTCCAATTTTGGGGGAGGGGGGTTGGGAAAGTGTCCTGAGGTCATTGAAGGAGGGATGCTAAAAATCTTACTTCTCCTGCTGATGTCTGTCTCTTTGGGGATCTTCAGACTCTCAGCAACCCAGGGCTAGTTGCTTAGTGCTGGAGAAGGCAGAAAGCCTTAATGTCCACACAAATGATACTCATGCAGCTGAGGGTGACTGGGCTCCAGGATAGTCCCCTCCCTCTGTGCAAGAGACTCTGCTATCAGCAAAAATCATTCCTTCTCTGGGAGTTAATGTGTATGCTGCAGGCACTGCAAAAGACTCTCCTGCTCAGTGTGGAACTTGCACACTAGTACCCAGCAGGAGTAAGACAGCCTCCTTTTCATTCCTCTCATTGGAATGAAACTCTCCATTGTGGCCCTGTCCACTCAGCTGTGTGTGTGGGTCCCCTCCCTCTTGTCCACAGCAGTTGCTAACTCCAGGACTTTTCTCGAGGGAAGAGATGGGAATAATGATCTGAGTTATTAAAGTTCAAAGTCTGGGAGAATATTTTCTCCTTTCCTGCACTCACTGGGGGTTTGGCTGCTGTTGCAGTTACCAAGAAAAGCTTTTCTTGTGATAATAATCCAGCCCATTCTGGAGCAGTCAGGCAGCAAGCAGTGACTACACTGACTAGGGTTGAGATGAGAGCAGTTGTTTCCATTCCAAAGGGAAATACCAATCTTTCAGGAGTGCTTGAGAGTGTCTGTTGGTACTTGTTAGTTTCCAGGGATTCTGCACTTCTGCCATTTTTTGGGTTACTTTCCAGGACTTTTTGGTCATTTCTGATACTTTTTCATCAGTTTTTGGCACTTTACGGGACTTTTTTAACAGTTTCTTGGAATTTTACATAGGTTTTGCAGACATTTAACCACACATTTGGCAATTTCCAGCACTTCTCCGGGGCTTAGCTGGCAGGTTTTCATCTCCACAGCCCAAAGGGGTGCATGTGGGGCACACACCAGGCTTGGGACCTGCACATGGAAGCCCTGTTCAATCACTCCCGGAATGGGTATAAACATGGTGGGGGGGAAGAAAATGTGAAAAATAGCAGGAAAACTGGTAAGATTCCATGTTGTGCTAATCTTACAAATGCTCTGCTTCCGACAGAAACAGCACTCAACGAGATTTTTTGTTTCAGGTCTAGCAGCAACTCTGTGGGATCTGAAGACTTTGTCCTGGCTTCCCAAAAGTGATCATAAAATTTGACAGCGGCAGAGAGAACCCTTCCATCCATCCTCTCCAGGGGAGTTCTGTCAGGCATTCCCCCAAGAGCTCAATCCGGCATGATAAGTGCAGGAGATGCCACCTGAGAACTAAATGAACCATGGAAGTGCTCCATTACCTGACTCGGTATTGGAGGCTATTGCTGGTGCTACTTCGTTCTGTCCCTTCTGTGTGTATGTGTGAAAAATCAGAATGGATCAAATGTAAAATGACATCTGAGCAGATATGGGAAATCTCACTGCTCTATTCTGTTTCTTAGGGGTGTGCATGTCATTCTTGTTATATCAATAATGAAAACAATTGTCTTTTTCATTTTTGCTAATGAAAACGAAAAAATCTAACAAAATCAATAACAATAACAAAAGTCATTATTGATTTCGTTATTGCCTGGCAGTCTAGCCGGTGTTTTTTGGAGGGAAATGTGGAGAGGGGAGGAGGAGGGAGCAGACATCTCGGAGTCAAAAACAGTGTTAAACTCTTGAACTGGGAGGGGAAGGACCTAATGGATATATTCCTGACCAATGAGCAGCACAAGAAGATCCCAGCAATTGAATGGCACCCTGTGATTCCTCAATGCCTCTGTCTTCCAGAACCAATCAGAACGGCTTTGGGGGAGGGCACTGCAACCCTTAATATTGTAGGGCTGGACTGCTTTACTCTCTGTTAGCTCTCTTGCTTGTCAGGGTGAATTTGCAGAAGCTGCTGGTGTTTGCACTAGAAATCCTCCCATATATCCCTTATTCCCTTCCCTACCACCCAGTCCTTATACCTTAAGTACACACACACACATGTGTATATATATATATATATTTATTTATTTATTTAATCAATTTATATCCCTCCCCTCCTGAACACAGCTCGGGGCGGCTAGACTGCCAGGTGGAGAGAGAGAGAGAGAGAGAGAGAGAGAACATATACCTCTGAGTTTTCCATTTCCCTTCCTCTGTCTCTCTCCTCCTATCCATATATTATATAGATATAGATATTAGTTGTATATATAGAAATATTAGATAATTAGATACTAGGCTGTTTTATTATATATATTAGGATTATACGATAGGAACCTGTTGTATTACATATAGGTTAGGTTTAGCTGAGATTCTGTATATATTATATAAATAAAAATACATATTGTGTAGAGTATATATTATTGTGTGCAGTTCTTTCTGTATGAAAGGTTTATGAATGGCACCTGTATGAATAGGTTAGGTTTAGCTTAGATTACATGTTATGTAAAAATACATAACATGTACAGTATGTATGTATGTATGTATGTATATATTATTATTATTATTATTATTATTAGCATTAGCATTAGCATTAGCATTAGCATTAGCATTTATATATAGTGCCAGAAATGTACCTGGCGTTTTACAGAGAATAAAATAGACATGAAACCTGCCCGAGAGCTTACACGTTCTGTATGACAATGTATGAAAATTGGCACAAGAAATCAATACGATACCAAAAATAAAATTTTAATTTGAAATTGGCACTGATACCAATAATGACAACAATAACAAAAAATGATATTTTGTTATTAATAAAAATAAAAAAAACATTTTAATAATGAAAAAAGACATGGGGCCCTGGTGCACACCCCTACTGTTTCTCTCTCATATTGAAGCAAAAAAAGGAGGTGACTGATGCAAAATAAGGATTAATACTGGAAACTCTGCAATCAGTATTGCCTGTTCCATGCATTGCTAGTGTCTTTTAGAGCTTCAGTGGGTAGCAAATTTGCTACCCATGGGTAATACTCACATTTTTGGGCACCCTCAGTGTGCACCGGTGCCAGAATGCCGCAGGACACGCCGGCATACCAAACCTAGCACCCACGGCTTCCTAGGCTCACTGACCTCACTGCTGGGCTGCTGTTCTTCTGGTCAGTCACTGCTCTTGTTTTCTGCTGCTCTCCAGCCCACACGCTGCCCATATGAGTGATGAATTTCCCACTCAACTTTTTCTGAGCTGGGGGAGTACTGAGGAAGCCTCTTCCCATCTGCGTGAACCCCCCCTAATAAGTTACCTCTTCCCAGAGGTAACCATATCAGGGGAGCATATGCTTTACTATTTGGGGTCCCTCCTTGCAACGGGGACTCATTGGGGTGGTGCATGCAGGTGGGAAGAGACCTCCTCATTCCCCCTTGTTACATAAGAACTCTGGGGCAAAGAGTAAGCCTTAGAATAGGAGTCAATTGTCTGAGTAAGGAACTCCTTTAGAGTATTGAGTCTGCATGAAACTTGATTGGTGTGTTTGAATAGTAACTGACCAGGGAGGGGCTGGTTCAGAAGAGAGGGGGTTAAATCTAGCAGTTGTGGAACAATGGAGAGTTAGAACTTAAGGACATAAGTAGTGCCATACTGAGTCAGACCAATGGTCCATCAAGTCCAGCATTCTGTCCTCTGACAGTGGCCAATCTCGATCGCATGGAAGAAGAACAAACAGTCATAATAGGCAATCCATTCCCAGCTGTTCACTCCCAATGTTATCCATGATTTAATCTTGGATGGGGCCATGGACCTCGCATGCATCACGGATGGCTGGATGTTCTGGCCGGTCCAACTTTGGCAGATCTTGTTCCAGCTGAGTATGCTGTGCAGCATCAGCCCCACATGGGCGGCCGGGGAGGGGTGTAGCAATTGTTTTTAGGGAAGACTGGCCTGTTAGGAGGTATCCAGTACGGGAGATTATGGGTGTAGAGGTCCTGCACGTGGTGTTCGATTTGGCTGGGGGCAAGCTAGGGGTACTGCTGGTGTACCGGGCCCCTTCCTGCCCGGCGGCATCCCTTGCCACTCTAGCGGAGCTGGCCTCGGAGGTGGTGTTGGGCTCCCCCAGGACTTTGGTTCTGGGGGACTTCAACGTCCACGCCGATGCCGGCCTTGTTGGGGCGGAGCGGGAGTTCATGGCCGCCATGGCAACTATGAACTTGTCCCAGGAGGTGATCTGCCCGACCCACGTGGGGGG
>QEPC01014227.1:1460684-1507128 GCA_003113815.1 Sphenodon punctatus
TGCTCCGAGCTCTGCACTGGCTGCCGATAGTGTGCCGGGCCAAGTTCAAGGTCCTGGTGATGATCTATAAAGCCCTACACGGTCTCGGCCCCTCATACCTTAGGGACCGCCTCGCCCTTCGCGCCCCAGAGCGGCTCCTGCGGTCTGCCGGGGGTGCCTTCCTGGAGGTCCCCCGTGTTAAGCGGGGGGCCACGATGGAGAGGGCATTCTCAGTGGTGGGACCGTGGCTGTGGAACTCCCTTCCGGAGGAAGCTCGCCTGGCCCCTAGCCTTTTAACATTTCGGCAAAACTGTAAGACCTGCCTGTTTGCCCAGGCCTTTGGGACAGAGGGTGGGGAGGGAGGATTTTAGTCCCCATCCCATTTGTTTTTTGTTGTTGTCTAGCCCTGTTTTAATATTTAATATTTAATATTTGATTGTTTTAGATGGATTTTATTGTATTTTATTGTTTTAATGCTGGAAGCCGCCCCGAGCTGCGTTGCAGGAGGGGCGGGGTATAAATTTATTTTAAAAAAACCAAAAAACAAAACAAAACCTGCCGACAGTAAGACGTTCATCCCATAAGCTACTTGGTTAATAACCATTAATGGACCTATTCTCCAAGAACTTAACCAGGTCTTTTTAAAACGCAGCTATACTACTGGCCTTGACAATATCCTCTGGCAAAAAATTCCATAAGTTAATTATGCGTTGAGTGAAAAAGTACTACCTTTTATTTGTTTTAAATCAGCAGTTAGTTTCATGGAGTGTACCCTAGTTCTAGTACTATTTGTGAGGGGAAATAACCATTCCCTATCTACTCATTCCACACCACTCAAGATTTTATAAACCTCTATCATGTTCCCTCTCAGTCTTCTCTTCTCTAAGCTGAAGAGACCCAGCCTGTCAAGCCTCTCTTTGTGCGGAAGCTGTTCCATACCCTTTATCATTCTCGTTGCCCTTCTCTGTACCTTTTCTAGGTCAGCTATGTCTTTTTTGAAATGGAACAACCAGAAATGAACACACTATTCCAGATTGGAAAAAAGACCAGCAAACTAGGGTAAAAGTCCACCATAAGTGGCCCAACCAAGGCTAAGAAGGGATAAATGGAGCTCATGCTTAACTTTTAAGGATCTTATCTGCGCTTCAAACTTGAATCTGAAATTGTTACTTGTTCTTCACCTATAATACATTTGGTTTGTGTATACACTTCACCTGGTGGCTGGTGTACTGTCTCTTTTGGCCTACTTGGCTGCAACGCTAATGTTAAAGTAGCACCAACAGGAATCAGGTCAGCAAATGTGTATCACCTCTGAGAAGGCTAAACCAAGACCAAGGGTCTGACCTGTAGATCCTTGGGGAGAAAGGTGTGACAGGTTGGTGGCAGCAAGGAATCCCAGTAACCAGTGGGACCACCACACACCCTCAGAAATGTCACCCATATATCATTCTGTTCTGTTACCACCACAACCCATCTCCCTCACTTGTTACTGGGAAGTTGGAAGTTGGAAGCATCTGCTAAGAAAGAGGCGATAAGGGAATCTCTCATATTCTCTGTTACAGTGCCGCAGGATGTGGTTGTAATGACAATTGGCCAGCCTGGATGTGTGAACCATAACTCCTGATTGGTGGGATGCTTCCCCCTGCCCTCTGTCTTGCTGCCTGAAGTCATAGTTATGTCTCTTCTATGCTCGCCTCAGAACCACCACGAATTATTCCTGGAAAGCTGGAAGCATGTAGTAAGACAGACAATCACATCTCTGTCCTAGTCAGGGTGTCTTTGAAATGTCAAGCCAATTGGTCACATGATATATCTGTCCTCTCTGCTGTTTGCCAGAGTCTTCGGTCTGGGCGGGCAACCCAGGTGCATGGAGGTGTCTATCAACTTGCAGAGAACACCCCAGGAGTGGCCAGAAGGATGTTTGGCAGTGCCCCAGGTGCATGAGGATTAGATTTGTGTACCTAGCTGAACTTTTTCAGTGACTTCTAGCACACATACATACACACATGTGCATGCATGCACGCACGCACGCACACAAACACACAAAGCCTGCCAGAAAAGTATGAGAAAATTAGGGCTGTGTGAACGCGGTTCGGCCATTCAGTGTTTGGCCCAAACTCGGCCCGTTCAGACAGCCAAACTGAATGGCCGAACTGAATGCAGAAGCGGCCAAACAGTTTGACTGCATACGGATGAGTTCAGCTGTGTTCGGGCAGGAAAAACATGACTGGAAGGTCGAAGGAGGGGGTGGCAGCTGAGGAGCAGACTTCCTGGAACCAGGGGTGGAGAGGCTTGGAATAGTAGCCAGCCTGCCCAATCACCATCCCTCTTTACCTCAGACCACTAGCTTTGAAGTCTGCTATTGGCCACGGGCTAGGCTGCATGGAGCCAATGGGACTTGTGGTAAGGCGGGTGCAGCAAGTAACAAAAGTCTTTGCCCTCCCCCCTTCCAACTCCTTCTGAGCAAGCCACCGATCCTGTCAGCAGGCATTTTCCGAACTCTCCATCTCCCAGCAGTTTGTGTTCCTCCAAATCCATTGCCATCCTCTTCCTATTTCACCCATTTTCACACATTTATCTCCTTAGTTTCATTTATTTGGATTAGAATAGATAGATTTCGGTGTTATTTTTATTTTTTTACCCCTCCCTGTGTTCTTTCTCCCAACCCTCCATTGAATCCTTCCCTCCTCCCTGTACATATTCCATCCCTGATTCCCTTCCCCTGTTTTTGGATTTATTTAGATTAGTATTTGATTGATTTAGGTTTCATTTCAGTTTTGTACCCCTCCCTATTTTTTGTTGTGAGTGGTCTGTGTTCCCCCCCACCCTCCCTGTATAGATAGATAGATAGATAGATAGTTACTATAGATAGATAGTTGTAGGAGTTAGCTTAGTTATAGAAATAGATAGAGATCGTGTGTAGTGATTCAGTTTTAATATTTTATAGTGTGTTTGTAGGACTAGGCCTTTGTAGATATTAGATAATATTCCATTTAGTTCCATAGGTTTTGGAATAGTTAATAGCAGTTAGAGATATAACAGCAGCAGCCCAAGCCCAGCAGCCTGAGCCCATCACCACACCCCAAATTTCACAGGCCTGATTTTGGCAGTTGGGCTTCAGAGGCTCCAAGCACTGGCACTAGCCAGGGTGTGGTTCACAGGCGGCTGAGGCTGTCTCTGCTGAGGCTGTCTCTGCTGAGGCTGCAGGTGCAGGTGCTTCAGATGTTCCTCCAGGGCCACCAATGTCCCCAACACCCATTTTTGAGGTAATCCCCAGCAGTCCAGAGGTGGTGGATCTGACCCTGGTTGCTAGAGGCAGGGCCCGATCCCTGGACAATGGCAGCAGGGAGAGGAGCAGCAGCAACAGCAGCAATAGCAGCTCTAGGGGACACAGGGAGAGTTGAAGCAGCATGGTGGGAAGTCCATCAGCCTCAGGGTCCCTGTACTCCCCTTCATGGGACATCACTCAGATTTAGGACAGCTAGGCAGACACTAGTCCTGCAGAGATATCTGGTGCTGAGGCTATGACTGTCCCTCTGAAAGCTGTGTCACCACCATGGTCTGCCCCTTCCGGCAGCGCTGTCAGCGGTGCATCACCTGGTATGTGCCAGAAGGCAGGAGGGGGCAAAAAATCCTCCGTTGGTGTTGGTGGATGATCCCAGGAGCTGCAGTGCACTTTGTGCCAGAAGGTGGTGAAGTGTGAGCAGGTGCTCACCAACCTTGGCACAACTGACATGGTGAGGCATCTTAAGCATGCCACAGTGCTGTGCTACTAAGCAGTCAGGCTGGGGCAGTGGACGCCAGCGGGTTCCTGACTGCAGCGGCCAGTTGTCCGCCTCCATCAGCGAGCAAGCATCCTGTTCAAACAGCTGCCTCTAGCAGCAGGAGCGGTATCACTGTGTGGGGGGGCGGGGGCAGCAGCAGTAGCAGCATCAGTGCACCATGCAGGAGTAAGTAAGTAAGTTTATTACGGAATTAGTTTTCGCCATTTCCAAAAACAAAATAATACCAGGTTATTACATTATTCAAAAGTCTAAAAGATAAAATAAAAATAAAATACATACAATATCAAAAACACAGAGAAAACCTCAATCCCTCTAAAATAATGTATAAATCAATTTTGGAGGGGGCATTTAGGCAAGCTCTTGGAGCTGACCAGGGGGACCAACAGTCAATCCATGCCAACAGTACATAAAGTTCAAATTAGGTACACAATCTCACTGGGTACAATTCAAATTGTAATATACATTATTGCTCACATTACCCTTTCCGGGGCTTGACTCGGAAAAACCTTAAACCCTAAAGTTAAACCCTAGACTTGACACTACCAGTACATCGCATTCAGGGGATAACCTAAGTTACAGCCCCCAAACTCCATTTTAACAGGTCAAGGACAGAGGTATCTTATACTAAAAGGTCCACTAGGAGATCAGTACATACAGCCCAATCCAGGGCCCCAAAATTATAAACTATCACCTAGGGGACTACTTCTCTTAGGAAGATTTGCAGTATCATCTAGAAGCTTTCCTACCTTAGCGAAGCATATTGATTTGCTAAAGAACAACTTTCCTCCTTTTGGTGGTCAGGCTAATAAAGATTGCCACAGCAGTCAGGGAGTCTACCGTTGTCAATTTGAGTAGATAATGTAATCTTTGACTTTCTGCGGCTAATGGCAAAGGTTCTAACAGAGTAAATAACCAGGTTTCTCTTAATTTCTGGTAATACGGACATTGCATAACAAAGTGCACAACCGTTTCCAACGAGCGCATAGAGCAAGTACATAACCGTGCTTCGTAAGGTACGCCAGCAAAACGACCTTCCAATACCACTCACTCTTGCTGGATTCCCTTCACTCCCTTGGCTTTTGTGGCTCTGTCCATAACTGGTTCTCCTCCTACCTCTCTGACCGCTCCTTTAATGTGTCTCTCTCCAACTCCACCTCCTCCTCCTTCCCCCTCTCAGTTGGTGTTCCTCAAGGCTCTGTTCTTGGCCCTCTCCTCTTCTCGATCTATACCTCATCCTTAGGCAAACTCATTGCCTCCCATGGCTTCCAATACCACCTCTATGCTGATGACACTCAACTCTATCTCTCTACTCCCTCTCTCTCTCCCTCTGTTCAAGCTCGTCTCATCAACTGTCTCTCTGACATCTCTACCTGGATGTCTCAACGTCAACTCAAACTCAACATGGCTAAAACTGAACTCCTTATCTTCCCCCCTCATCCTTCCTCTCCTTCCTCACTGTCAATAACTATTGATGGAGTCACCATCCTGCCTGTCCCCCAAGCCCGTAGCCTAGGCTTCATCTTTGACTCAGCCCTTTCTTTTAAACCCTACATTGACTCTGTTGCTAAATCCTGTCGCTTCTCCCTCCATAACATTGCTAAGATTCGCCCTTTTCTCTCTGTCTCGTCTGCCAAAACTCTTGTTCATGCTCTGGTCATCTCTCGCCTCGATTACTGTAACCTCCTTCTCACTGGCCTTCCCCGGTCTCACCTTTCTCCCCTCATCTCTGTCCAAAACTCTGCTGCCAGGGTCATCTACCTCGCCAGTCGCTTCGACCATGTGCAGCCCCTCCTCTCTTCGCTTCACTGGCTTCCCCTTCCTGAACGAATCCTGCACAAGCTCCTAGTCTTCACCTATAAAGCTCTTCACAACCTTGCTCCCCCCTACCTCTCTGCACTTATCGCCCTCCATACTCCAGCCCGTGCACTTCGCTCCTCCTCTGTCCCTTCTCTCACCCTTCCACGCCTTCCCTGCTCCCCTAAGCGCCTTCGTCCCTTCTCACTTGCTGCCCCCCATGCCTGGAACTCCCTCCCTGTCCACATCCGCCTTGCCCCCTCCCTTCATACCTTCAAATCTCTCCTTAAAACTCACCTCTTTCGCTCTGCTCTGTCTGACTCTTTATCCTGCTGAGCCACTATTCCTATACCTACGATCGGTTTACCCTTATCCTTGCAACATGGACCTGCCTGCTGTCATTCTCATCGTAACCAAGCCAAGTACGTGCACTTGAGACCTCGCATCTTCATGAATGTTAGACCCCTTGTCTCTCCCTCTGTTCCCCTTCCTAAGTCTCTCCCCCAGCTCCTGTCTCTCAGATTGTAAGCCCTAGGGGCAGGGACCGTGTCTATTTTATTACTTTGTAAAGTTCCAGGTACACTGCTGGCACTATATAAATGTTTGTTAATAATAATAAATAATAATAATACCATTGTATCAATTAAGGCAAATCTGCATAATGTAATATTCCTTCTTAAGATGGGACTAATAAGGAGATCCAAATGCAGTTCCATAGCAAAGTTTAGTTTAATTGCCTAATATGTAAGGGCTACTCTCCAAGATTTTAGGGCAGCAAAATCCTGCTGAACCACAATATCTCTGGATCGCATATCAAGCTCTTTCTTTACAGATGCTAATGGCTTCCCTAAAAATAAACCGGGGAAAACCCCAAGTATGATAACTGCGTAATTAAATATTTAATCCAGGGATATAGTCTAGCCCCAGCATGAGGTGCCTCTTCTGAAGCACATTGTACTGAAGGAGAGTATCTTGGTATCCCCCATCAGTATCATCAAACCACCAGATTCCCTTCCCCTCTTACCCAATTTTTGGCCAGGATGGTCTTCTACCCTAAAATGTCCTATGTTGCAGTTGAACTGGAACTCCAGACCCACCCAGGTCTCTTGCAAACAAATGCAAACAAATTTGGAGATACAATTTATCCAATCAGGGTCAGCTGATTTTCCCTTTAAACCTGAAATTTCCAAGAAGCTACTCTAAATACCAATCCATATGGTGAATTCTTTGGACCAGAAGAACATAAGGGCAGAGCAACATCCTGAAAAAAAGTTGGGCGAGAACCTCCCAATCTCTTGTCAGGGAGCAATTGAAGAAGACTTTATAAGGGTTTGGTCCACTGCTAACTGTGAAGCCGGTTCACCATAATTTAAGCCATGTGACACAGTAAAAGACGCTGCCTCACTGACACAAGCTGTATCCAGAAGGAGCCATACAGTGCCAACTACAGCGGCCTTCTTTGGCGGGAACCTTCTTCCCGTGGGGTCAGAAAATGAGCCACTGTTAAAGCCTCTAGATTGTGTTCTGTGGGTGATTTCAGACGTTACGTGGTCCTGATTCACCACAGTGGATTCCCTGTAGTGGTGAGCAGGCCAACCACCCCCTGTGGTCCAGGAAGGCACTGAACAGATGTGACAGGACTGGGACCATGGCAGGGAATCGGGCAGACAGACCACAGCGCAACAGATGTGATGCCGATTCCCGGCCATGGTCAAAACACCCAGAAGGCACCGGGGAGGGGTGGGACACAGACATAGCTGGCTGAGGGCAAACAAAGCAAAAAGGAAACACCCACACAAGGGAAACAGGAAGGGAGTGGGAAGAGGGAGAAGAGCAGCCAGGGAAGCGCACACAAAAGGCACTGGGAAAATGAGGTCACAGCAGAACACACAGCACAAACACACACCCAGGCACATACACACCCACACGGGAAAGAAAGGGAAGGGGGGGACACAGAGGGACAGACAACACACATGGCACAATGGGCAAAGGGTGGAAGAGAGGGAGGGGCGGGGACAGGGAGGAGGGGGGAATGGGCCCAGGGGCCAGGGCAGGACATGGGGAAAGGCAAACAGAACCCCAACAACAGCACAGCCTGCACGGGCATCCGCACAGCAACACAGGCAGTCCCAGAATTGGGGGACACCCTGGAGCACAGCACAGTCACAGGGGGAGGCCACACGGACTGGGGAGCAGCCTGGGAATGGTCCAGGAGGTTGTCAGGGATCACACATGCTGGTGAGGGTACGATGGATGGGAAGGAGGCAAGATGGAGACAAGGAGCAGGGCAACTGGTCCAGCAACCCTGGGAGGGCCCAGTCCGGGGGCCACAGACCCCCACGGTCACACAGGCACCCAGGGGTGTGTGTGTCCCGGGCAGAGGTATGTAAATGAGAGGGTCAGAGAAGGGTAAGGAATACAAAGTGTTAATACTGTCTCATACAGTAAAACACAGGGAGCCCCAAATAGGGAAAGTGATAGAAAACAGTATTCAGGGCAGGAAAGTAAAATAGGAGAAGGATTATGGGATGTAGACAGCAGATAGCTGTAAAAGAAGGATTTAGAGAAGGATTATGTGACAGGAACCCTCTGAGTGAACCAATGAAACAGTTAACAATTGTGACTAGACAAGGAATTGGCCTGGAAGGGTGGGGGGTGCACAGTAATTGTCTCCACTGTGCTAGCAATCAAGCAGACACCAGAATACTATTTTAACATTCATAAATTACCCAAAAACGACAAAAGAAAACCAGTACCTTTTAGTGTTAAAAATCATACGGCTGGCACCAAAGTTTTGTTCTCTGTTGTCATTTCTTTGTTGTCATTTTCAGATTTAAAGTCCCACAAGTAATTAGTAGTGATTAAGGTCCAAGCTTGGTGGCAAAAGTTTTGGAAAATTTGTGTAAAACCATAAAAATCCAGCACAGGAGTGCAGATCCACAGCTGCCTCTAACAAGAATCTCAGACATTCTGCTTACCTTTGTGGTTTTGAATTACAGTGCTTTTAAAATTTTCCTGGGGGGAAGGGACCCCTTTGCACATGGTCCACATTACAGGATGTCCAATTAATGTTTTATTAAATTGGAGCTTTGCAAAAGCAGCACATTAAAATCAACCAAGTTATTACTGCTTAATTTAAGCAGTAAAAAGGCCCCAAAAGGCCCAGAACAAAATTGGGAATTTACATGCAATAGTAGACTGGTCCGTGGGATCCTTTGTCATGCTGAGACATTTTTAGTAAGTGGGCTGGACCTTTTGCCAGTATTGGCAAGGCTGATACAATTAAAACAGTTTAAAGATGCAGCTACTAACCAGACCAGAACTTGCCAAATTGTCTGTGATACAAATGGCAAAAAGGCAACATTCTTCCTTGGTTTATTCTCTTAAATCAACAAGGGGGGAGAGGGGATTGTTACTTAACCTGCTGTGTTTTATTTATTTAAAAAGTAGGACATGCACCCTTCCTTTATCTTGTGTAAGATGTTCCTACTGTGGCCCCTGCCATCAACATCGCCTATGGCTCCTAAACACCTGAAAAGTCCCATAGGAGCCAGTTCATCCCAAGCCCAGCATCCTGTGCCAGATTACTCCCTTTTGCCAAACAAATCCCAAGCCCAGAATCCTGTGCCAGATGACTCCCTGAGTGACAACACCCCGTTGCTGCAATCCACTACCATGCAGAATACTTGTCCAGACAGCAACGCAGACCCTGTTTCCATGAATTGCAGCTCCTGTTTTGCAAGCAATGCAATTTGTTTTTACAGGTTACAGCTCATACCCACACCAGCATCCAAGAGAGCAATATTTCTGTACTTTTTCAAAGCCCACAATCCTGTTTTGGGCTGCGAATGGAACTTGAACACACCAAGCTGCTATGTTTTGCCTAGTCAATGCCATCTATCGGGCAGTCTCGCTGCTACATCGCTGAACTGCTGTGTTAATAAAAAAAATTCCAGTTACCCCTGTCCAAATACAAACATACTTTCAGCCCCACGATCTACATGCTGATGGAACCCATGAAGCAGACATCGTGAACACCTGTGGACCTGTTGTTAAGTATGACATTTGGGGGGAGGAGTATGTAAATGTCACACTTAAATGGGAAAATGTTATGCAATGTACCATCAATAATGTCAAGAATGTATGGATTTCTAGGGCATGCATGTCAGGCATGCAGGAGGAGATATTGTGTGGGGAAAAATAAAATTTCCTGGGGAATTAGCTATTTTAAAAAATGATAACAGTATCCATGGGACCCAGCTTTCTGCATTCTAAACCGAGGGTATAGATGCAGAAGCAACTTTGCAATCCCAAGAGAGGATTATGTAAATGCATATGTTATCTGGACTGGAACACCCCAGCCACACCCACATAATACCTTGTCCATACAAACACAATGGGACAAATGTGTGCACATAAGGGATGGGTACATCCAGTTTGTAAATGTAACCATCAAACTGGCAGCATATAACATTAGTAGAAGACAACCACAGTGTGCACCATATGTTGATCCACTCTTTGAAGCCTGGTTGCAATCCTTTCAGTATTTAAGAACAGAGGGGGGAAAACAAAATTTGGCCAGCCAATCCAGACATACCAGAGATGTGTCAGGTTGGATAGGCACAGGTGGAGCTGTATTGAATAGCATAGATATTGAAACAATGAACAACAAATTGGGAACTGCAGGAGGATTATTGGGTTCACTACGCCAGCCCCTAACTAACAGCAACCAAGTTCTCCAGGAGGGACTAAAGCATCTGGTGCTCACCTTACCTGATTGGTACAGATTAATGAAGCAGCAAATTGAGGCAACAGATAATGCTATTGGAGCATTGGCTAACACTACCAGAATGGATATTCAGTGTACACAATGGCAAGAAAGAGCATTGAGTGTATTGGATGATATTGGAAGTTTAGAATCAGGAAGGATGCATAGACACTTATGGGCAATTCCTGCCATTAAAGAAAACATCGACCCTGGTTGGACCAAGGTTCTGGACCACCACATCGCACACTTACCAACTGGATTAACTCTACACATTCAGGTAGCCACCCCAAAGGGAAGAGACTCATCAGCATGTGCAGTTCAGGCATATCCCTGGGTTTCACAAAACCAATGGTTAAAATTTATTCTTCCAGGCTTATGGCAATTAAAGAGCACCACAGAGGTGGAACTGTATGAATTGGATTCCCAGTGTAATGTGTGGAAAGACACAAAATATTATTGCCCACTACCACTTCAGGAGTACAAACAATGCAGACATAATAATGACTCATATGTATGCACTGTTGACACCATGAAATTTGAGAAACCTCAGGCATACACCCTAGGACACAAGTGCTTTTATATTGCTGCTGAGCCAAATATTACTGTGACATTAAATTCTATATTCTTTCAAGATATCCCTGATAGTGGATTTATAGTGATATGCAATGTTACCAAAATATCTATTAGCAATGATTCATGGACACTGCATGCTAATGAATGGAAAACCCTATGGGATAAGGACAGTTTCCAATTGTGGAATATGTCTTTTGCATATTCGGCAGCAGCAATTCATAAGGCGATACAGCATACCCAAATGTTTCACACCAAGATAAAAAGCTAAGCAAACACATTGGGCCATGCGGCAATAGTGTTGAAAGTGGAAGGGAAAAAGATTACCCAAGTTCTTACTGAAGTAGAATACACCACTAAGCATTCATTCTGGGAAAGCATTTTTGGATGGTCACCAACTGCAACTCGGGTGTTAAATCTTTTGATCCATCCAATCATTATCATTCTGGTGAGCCAAGTTGTGTTGTTTATTACTGTGATATATATTGTGTGCTGGATCAGAAAGAAAATAGTTCCTTTAAGACACAGAGCATTTTATGTAGTCCCAAAATATCAAAAATAAGTTAATGTGTTAACTGAGAGGTGCTCAGTTAACAAGTGGGCAACTGTTGTGATATGATTTTGGCCCAACAAAGATGCCAATTTCCTTGCTACAATGTAACCAAAGCAAAAGTGGTTCTTTTGACACAAATATGCCAGAACAGACACTGAATGCTATTGTAACCTATTTTTTGCTGAAATGTAACAAAAGTACACTGGATATATAATCATGATATTGTAACTGAATGAAACTTTTGTGTAAGCCATTGTGTTCATTTAAGATAACATAGACTGTTAAGTTAGGTAAGGCATTAGTTTGGTTTTTGCTTTTAAGAATTTTGTAAGTTAATTAAGGCATTAGTTAGCATATGCATTGATTCATTGACTTAGATAAGGAACAAATGTGTGAGGAGTAAACGGTCAAACGATCAGAGAGGAAGTAAATTACAGGATAGTATGTGAACTGGTGTGAAGGAGACAATATTACTGTCTATTAGGTGCCTGAGAAAAAGCAGACACCTTGTGTTCCCAAGCAAAACTGGATAGTTTATAACTCACAGGGACAGTGGGAAGGTCAGAGGCTGATAACAGAATCAAATGGTACCAGAGAACAAGATGATTTGGTCAGACAATAAGGCACCTTCAAGAGGGGGTTGTGGGGTGCTCAGGGCCAGGGAGTCAGGCCCTCCCTCCGGAAGGAGTAGGGGTAGGACCCTATCGGTCAAGGCAAACCCCTAAGCCAATGACTAGGCAGAAGGTACCCCTGATCTGAGCAACCAATGGGTGTGCTCCACAGGTTTAGCACTGACAACCCTGCACTCTGAATAATCATAAGGCAGTCACTGGATAAAAAGGCTAGCTCCACACAGAGAAGTTGCCTTTCATGGTCCTCAGTCGCTAGCTCTTTGATCAGAGTGCCGACGAGCTCAGTGGTTGGCCCACTCTGGGATTTCTCCTTTGGAAATCCTGCAACTTGCTCCACAGCTAGGGCCTCTTTCTCTCAAGGCGTTTGGGCACCCTTCCTGCCCTCCTTCTGGAACCAGACTGTGGACCTCTGATCATGTAAGAATACATGCTTTTTTGTATTTGAAGTAGTCAAAAGTAGATGAGGGATCATATGTTAAGGGTGAAAATGCTTCATTTATAATTGGTATGTTAAATTATGTTGCTCATTGAATAAAAGAACTATTTGATTGAACAAATGACTCATTACTAGAAAATAGCAGAGGAGTAATTCCCCACCCTCTCAAACCAGTAGTATTTCCACTTGGTCCCGAGAATTAAAAGGGATATGCTTCACCAGGGTGCAGAAAAGCAGCCGAAGCCCTTTTAGAAAGGGACCTGTTTCACCAGGGTGCAGAAAGGCAGTGAACCCCTTTTATTTTCTTTCAGAGGGATCAAGGCTGGAGCATGAAGGACAGTGGCACCCAGGGGCACTGGGAGTCGGTACACAGTTCAGGACACATCCACAGGAGAAGTCAGCCATGGAGGGGAACACCTGTTGCAGAGGCGGATGGGGGGCGTGGAGGGGGCCCAGAGCCACAGGCAGGGGCAGCAGAACCTCAGGAACCAGACAGTACAGCAGTGAGCCAGGAACATCAGGGAGGGAAGGGGCAGTGACTCATGGCACCAGGGCAGAGGCGAGAGCACTCACCAGTATCCAGGGCCCAGAAGGCACAGGGAGGCCTCACAGTCAGCTGAAGGGGGCCACAAAGGGGCCCGGGGCCAGGTGGCCCAACAGGTGCACGAAGTGGGGCCACTGAAGTATGCCCCGATGGAAGCCCAGCTCAGAAATGTGGTGGGCGACCAGGTAGTAAGCCTCGAAGGGATTCTGAGCAGAGAGCTCCACCTGCACATCAGATCGGGACCACACACCGGCCAGTGCTGCCACATCCACTTCAGAGGGCTCCAACAATCCATAGTCAGCAGGTGACCCAGCTCCAACAGACAGTGATAGATTACCCCGCGAGACCGCTGGTAACCTCAGGCCCCGTGAACACAGACAAAGAAGGACACAGCCAAGGCAGGGCCCCCTCCACCAGACAGACCATTTAGGCAGCCAGGCTGCACACAGAGAGGGCAGACATTGTCTCCACTGCCAACCACCCCACATGCGAGCACCTCATCTCTGGGATGTGCCCATTGGGAAAGGGACACAGGTCCAGTATCTCCACATGCAGCCGGCAATCGCGGGCGGTCGCAGTAATCGCCTGATATTAACTGCAAGGAAAGGGGGTCCCAACAATCCCTGGAGGGATGGGAGGGGAAGCAGGGGAGCTCCAAGGCCAAGCAATAAGGCCACAGGCTGCAACATTGCATGGCTACAGAGTGAGGCGTGGGTGCAGACCCTGCCCAGCTGCTGAAACAGAGCACACAGAAAAGACAGCCTGCACACTAATCAGGGTGCCAAGGACAGCAGGCAGCTGACACAGATAGGTGGGAGGTGATGACAGAAGGAATGCAGCTGCTGCCCGCACACCCAGGCACAAGCTGGACCATTCTCTAGGCCCCCTGCATGGCATGCTGGTGTGCGCATTGGGCCGGCCATGGCCTCCCCACTCTGTTCACCCTGCAGGAGCCAAGCCTGCTGGCATGGGGGGCAGGCAGGGAAAACCGGGACCCTGAGCCCAGGTGGCAGGGCGCGACTGGGGGGGCGGGGTGCACAGATCCCATCCTATAACAGGTGCAGTTCCCGCCCTCCCAGGGCACCATTCACCATGGAGCTGGGATGGTTGGGTGCCTGTGGGATGCACCTAGCCATTTTCTGGAGCAGTACCGCTCGCACACTGACCTCCTCACCAGGCTGCAGATGTGCATATCCAGGAGCGCTGTCAGAGCCTGGAGAGCCCACCATGGGTGCAAGCACTCACTCACTCACCTCAGGGACCAGCAGGTGTCTGGAGCAGCCTGCAAGCCCCTCCTCCATGCCTGGGGGGGACTGTTGCACTCCTCGCAGCGACTGGGCAGCTCCAGTGGCGGCGGGAGACCATGGGGCATGCAGCCCTGATTGCTATGCCCATTGACCAGTGGGTATGGGTCACAGAGCAGGAACAGGGGTGATGGGTCAGGGAACTGGTCCAATGGGATGAGGCCACCTGGAGAGCGTACTTTCAGATGGACAGGCGCGCCCTCCTGCAACTCTCTGAGCTGTTAACACCCTGGCTGGAGAGACGGGACACCCCCATGAGGGCCCCCATTCCCATGGTTCAGTGGGTGGCCATCAGGGTCTGGGCCCTTACGACACCCAATTCCTGCTGCTTCATCATGCAGCACTTCGGTGTTGGGGTGAGCACCGTTGTCGGGATCCTACGAGATATCTGTGAGACAGTGGAGGGCATGCTCCTGGACAGAGCGATCCAGCTGGTGGACCCGGAGGCCATGATGGCTGGCTTCATGTCTGGAGGATTCCCCAATTGCATGGGCACCATGGACGGCACCCACATTGAGATCCTGCGCCCATCGGCTGAGGAGGCCTTGGAATATGTCAACCAACACAGATACCACTCCCTGAAGCTGCAGGCAGTCGTGGATAACTGGGGACAGTTCACAGACATTTACACGGGCCACTCTGGTTGGAGCAATGATGCCCCTCTCTTCCTTCTATGCCCGGTCTCATGACCATCTCTCCCTTCTACGCCCAGATGTACCATGGGGACTTTGCGGACATGGGGATGACCTGGAGCTAGGGGGTGATGATGCCCCCCTGCATCTTGGGGGACCCAACCTATTCACTTACCCACTGACTGATGAAGTTGTACCCAGTCACCAGGAACTCAGTGGAGGTGCTCTTCAATACCCGCCTGTCTGTCTTGGAGCCCTGCCCTGCCACTGCCAAATGCTGCCTCTGTGGTGAACATCTGGCGCTCGCCGAACAGACGTTCAGGGTGCTTTGGCCCCACCACGGGGTTGACCGTGGTTCACTGTGGTTGACTGTGATCTCGTAAAGTCTGAAATCACCCTGGTTTGTATGGTGTAGAAACAAGTGAAAGCTCAGGGGCTTTATACTCAAATACATCCGGAGCTAAATTTCTACAAAGTCGATCTAACCTTTGAACAATAATGTCATGATCAAGCACTGGCAACTTTCTATATATAGAGCAAATTATTGAAACATCTCTAGCCCCAGTAGTATCTAGCAATAATATCCGCATTCCTCAACAATAGGTTGCCTAGAAAAAACACTTATGGGAGGCTTTGGAATTGAGAGGGACTCACTTCCCGAGGTCTGACTGTTACCATGCAAGCTGGGTAATGGGGCTGCACCCCTAGTTTCTCCAAGCTCCCTAAAGTCAGACTCAATATCAGCTAGCAATGGGCGATGGGCGAACAGATCGCGGTTCGGGTTTGTCTGTTAGGTTCGACTGCGTTCAGTTCGACCGTTTGGTTAGTTTGCCGGGTTCGGGTTCGGCATCGGCCATTCTGTTCGGCCATTCGGGAAATGTTTTGTTATGGGTTTTTCTGGTTTGTTTTTGATATGTTTTTTTGGTTTTTTTATTTGGTTTTATATGGTTTTTTGGTTTTATATTTGTTTTTTTTGTTTTTATATGGGATTTTTTAATTTAATTTTTTTATCTAATATATATATATATATATATATATATATATATATATATATATATACACACACACACACACTAAATCTAACTGCTATTAACTATTCTAAATGCTATGAACTAAATGGATTATCTAATAAGAAGACAGGCCTACTCCTACAAACACTAAAACTAAATCACTAACGTTATCTCTATCACTAAGCTAACTCCTACAGCTGTCTGCTATCTCTAACCTATCTATCTATCTATCTGTCTGTCTTTCTGTCTGTCTGTCTGTCGGTCGGTCGGTCGGTCGGTCGGTCGGTCGATCGATCGAGATAGATAGATAGATAGATAGATAGATAGATAGATAGATAGATAGATAGATAGATGGGATGGGATGGGGGAATCACAAACAACACAAGGTTTCAGTTTCATTTCAGTACAAAACTAAAATTAAACTTAAAGCAATCTAATAATCCTACTCTAAATGAAAAAAACAGGTGAAGGGAAGGGAATATGGGATGGAATATATGGGAGAGGGAATGGATTCAATGGAGGGGGGAGGAAGGGAGGAAGATTGAACACAGGGAACACCGGGAGGGGTAAAAACAACCACTAAATCTATCTAAGCTAAGCTAAATAAATGATTGAGAATATGGGGGTAGATGGGTTGGATGCGTGAAATGGGAGGAGGATTGCAATGGATTTGGAAGCTGGGAAATTCTGGGAGAAGGAGCCTTCTGAAACACCTGCTGTTCAGGAACAGTGACTTGCTCAGAAGGTGTTGGGAAGGGGGGAGGCAGATAGTTTCATTTCTTGCAAGCCTCTCCACCCCTGGTGCCTGGAAGTCTGCTCCTCAGCTGACTACCCCTCCCTGTCACGTTTGACCTTCCAGTGACCCTTTTTTTGCAACCTGAACTCACCCGAATGCGATCCAAACTGACCGAACAGTTCAGTCAGTTCGGCGTTCGGAATTTTGTTCGGTTCGGTCAGTTCATGTTCAGATTAGGGTTTGGGTTCGGTCGTCCAAACAGGCCGAGTTCGGGCCAAACTCCAAACTTCCAAACCACGTTCACCAATCCCTAATATCAGCTCCCTTAGCCCCCTTCTGTCCCAACTAATATTCCACAGAAGACTTAGCCTGAGCCTTATAATGCACCAGGTCCTGTCCCTCCGCCATCACATGCCCTGCCAAATTAATAATCTGTGGCTCTGAAGGGTCTAGAGGTTCAACCAACAGGGAAGGAGGTAAACAGACATTATATTCCTTACCCTGGAGGACACTAATCCCCTGAGTCTGAGTTTTAACTGACAAGGGTTTCAATAAATAAGCAGGGTCCACCAAAGTTCTTTGAGAGGGGAAAGCAATAGGAGGACCAAAATTGCTACTTGTCCTCATTAAGATGACTCTATCAACAGAGACCCCTCTAGTCTTAAGATATTTTCGTTCACAGAAAATTTCCTTCACGATCTCACTATTCATAAAGAAGACGTTCAACTGATATCCCTGCATATATGAGGACAAATAGTCCACCTTACCAATAAAAGTTGGGCCTAAATTTCTCCCCAGCAAATAAGTCAGGTTAGATGCAATATCAGCCCTGTTTTCCCAAGATGGAATAGAACTATTATAGTCTCGGTTATTTTAAATAAAGCTGCATTAGGGGGAAATTCTATGGGCCTTATTTAAGGAGATACTTATTTCAGAAATACAAGCAAAAAGCTATTAAACAGTACTAGCAATTAAAGTAGATTGTAATGTGAAGACTTCATTTGTTGGAGTCACAGAATCATACACCAGACGATTCTACATACTTGAAGCATCGCCAATACCTTCAGTCACTTGGTTTCCAGAGAAATTCCCCTCGGGCTCTTGTTCAAATGGAAGACAGGCATACCTATTATGTAAGGTAATCACTGGATCTTGCTGGTCCGCAACATCCCACTTCCTATTTTTCAAGGGGAGTTCTTCAAACCCGGGAGAGGAAAGATGGGAACATGCCCGGTTCCTATCCATGATGAAAAGGCCACAATATGCTCAGAAAATACTTAGAACAGCAAAACAATAAGTAGGTATGGGGGGGGGGACCAAACAGACTAGAGGAGCACAGGAAAAAACAACAACACACAAATAGGGGGGAGGGCTCCTATGCTCCGGTCTGCTCCAAGGGCAACTCCCAAGGTTAGCGGCCCTTGTGGTCTCGCCCTTAGGCTCATGCACATAGCTCCCACCAATGGGACACCACAGCTTTTCTTAGCAGGAGGTGAAGAGGCTCCGCCCCTGCTCGCTGACACTCCCGCTCCACGTTGGATTAGGTAAGGTCCCTGGAGTCCCAACTGCAATATGCGGCTTGCTTCCATCCCCTGCACTCCTCAACTCCACACAGTCTTTTGCTCACCATGGCTTTTCTTTGCGGCAGGTGAAGAGACTCTGCCCCTGCTTGCTGGCACCCCAGCTCCGTTTTGGATCAGGTAAGGTCCCTGGAGTCCTGGATGCAATATGCAGCTTGCTTCTATCCCCTGCACTCCTCAACTCCACCGCACCATGCAGGAGTTGGGGTGGGGGTACCTGCCAAGTCCCTCGGCAGCTGCAGGACATGGGGGCCGGCATGGATTTCAACTGAAAGTCACATGCATGTTTGGTGAAATTATAGCGCTGGATGGTACACGGGGTTTAGGTGCCTGATTGGGTTCTTGGACCTCCAGTTTAAGCTGTTCTCATGCACCACCCTGAGTTGGCAGGTGGTGCCAGCCCTGTACCGGGCTTTAAAGGAACGGGTGAGGGAGCAGCTGGCATGGGTTGGGGGTGCCACTGTCCACTTCACCACCAACTGTGATCGAGCCAGAATGTGCAGCTTGCCTACCTGGCAGTGACAGTGCACTGGTGGCAGGATCCAGAGGCAGCATTTGGTAGTGGCAGGAGGGGTCCAGAAGCAGGATATAAATGGGCCCTGCTTCAGGCAGAAGTCATGGACGCTGCAGCCCCCACACGTCTTGGAACATCGAGGTGGCCCTGACCACCATGATGAGGGAGTGGGTCACGCCAGCTGCGCCCTTCACCAAGGAGTGTGTGGTGATGCACAACATGGCCAACATATTGAGGGCAGTCCATGAAGGGGGTTTCATCAGCATCCCTTTTGCTTCACATACCCTTTACCTGGTGGTCAGGGATGCTCTGGGCTTGGGGGATAAGGGGATTGGGGCAGGCACCCTTAGCTCCCTGATTGAATGGGGGAGGTAGCTGGCCAGTTTCTTTAACCGGAGCATAAAGCACAGCAACGTACTATGGGCGAAGCAGGCCGAGAAAGGCTACCCAGTGCACCAGCTGCTGCAGGATGTGTCCACCTGCTGGACTTTGACCTTCCTGGTGCTCGAGTGGCTTCTCAAGCAGAAAGCCGCCTTGCATAAGGTTCAACTGGTGATGGACAGCAGCGCACCTCCAGGGTACGATGGGACAGAATGGGAGATTCTTTCTCACATGGTCTTTGTGCTCATACCGTTCCTGTTGGTGATGGAGACCATCAGCTCCTCTACGGCCACCATCAGCCAGGTCACCCCTCTGGTCCAGAGTCTCCTGAGGAGGCTGGAGGAGATTCTCTAGGGGCAGGATTGTGGCCCTCAGGGCAGGAAGTTAGTTGATGAGGCAGTTGCCCTGGTGCAGCAGCTGAAGGCAGGACTGAAGGTGTGTGTCAATGAGATTCTGAACCTGGTAGAATATGTATTGGCAACCATAATAGACCCCAAGGTCAAGGGCAGTGTGGCGGTTAGGGATGTGCAAACATAACACGGTTTGGTTGTTCAGCTGTTCGGGTGTTTGGTCTGAAAATCGAATTTGGGTTTGGGCATTTGGTTCAGTGGAGTTCGGTTCGGCCGAAGATTCAGAAAACTGTTATAGATTTTTGATGATTTTATTTTCGGTATCGGTATCGTTTGGCCCTGAGACATTTAAGTTTGTTGTTTTTATGTATTATATCTGTTACCAGCTGAGTTTGACCTGTCCAATCTTTTACCCCTCTGTGCTGCTTCTGGAAGGTGGCAGAATCTCATTGTATTTTTGTATATATAGCTTGTCAGATTCTACCTGACAACAGCAAATGTACTGTATTAGCCTCAAGATGTGCCAGCAGGTTCTCAACTTGCAGAAATCCCCCAGGAGTACTGCAGGGGATCACATAAATAATGGAGGACATTGGTGGCCCTGGAAGAACATCATGTCTGTCTACAAAAATCAGGCCTGTGATAGGGGGAGCATGTGTGAAAGTGAGTAGCTGGGGACTGCCTAGGTTCCCCGCCCCAGCTCCTAATTGTGCCAAAAAAATTTAAAAAAATTAAAAGCCCAAGCGGTGAATTAAAGAAGGATGGCTGGCAAGAACAAAGGGAGGCAGAAGATCTCCCAAAAGAATGCCTTAGATCGCTTCTGTGAGATGGGATTTGCAGTGAGACCCAGAGAAGCAGAGAAAGAGGCAAGCAGGAGTAGCATGGTGCCTGCAGGGCCTGAAACAGACCACGAGACTGACAGGGAGCTGCTTTCCTCTGAGCCAGGGGAGGACTCTGGAACAGGCAAGTCTTTACATAAGATATTGGCCCAAATGAGAAAGGAAATCAAAATGGATAGGAAGAGGATAAAATCCTCAGCTGATGAAGGGAATAGGAAGCTGGAAAGTCTGGCCAGAAGGCTGGAAGCAACAGAGGGGAGAATCTCCTCTATAGAAGACCAGTCCCTGGTGACAGGCCAGCAGCTTACTGAGGCAAAAAAAGCAATTGATTTCCTAAAAGATAAATGTGAGGACCTTGAAAATAGGTCTCGAAGGGGCAATTTAAGGTTTAATGGAATCCCAGAGATCAGGGGGGCTGAAGAGAGCAATGAGTGGATATGGACCCTGCTAAAAGAAAATTTCCCTGAGAGAGAGCAATTCCACACAGCAAATACTGATAGAGCACACAGGGTAGGCCCTCCCAGGGTTAAAGAAACTGACCCCCCTCGCCCTATCATTGTTAAATTTACAAACTATCAAATAAAAGAACAAATTCTGAGACAGGCCCGGCTCAAGCAGCAGATAATGTTCAGGCAACAGACAGTCAAAATACAACCAGATTATGTGGCTGAAACAATGAAAAGGCATTTAAAGTGGGGAAAATATTTTCCACTCTGATTGAAAGAGAGTTAGCACCAAGGCTGATATTCCCAGCTTGCCTGATGATTTCCTAGGGAGGAAAAAAGAAGATTTTTGACTGCACGGAGGATCTGGACGCTCTTATAATTTCGGGGCCTGCAGCACCCAATGGACAGTCAGAAGAGAGATGAGAGGGAAAGTCTCAGTTAGCTGAGTGTTGAGTCCTAGCTCAGCTTTGCATGTTCTCCTGTGGAAGTTTTTCTGTGTCACAGCTATGCTGAGCTTTAAGGCCTGATTTTGTTCTGTTTGTCTGTTGGTGAAAGTTTCGGCTTTGGGATAATGGTGGTCAGTTGTTTAAATGGCTAAATATAAGGTTTTAATGTTGGATATTTGTGAAAGGAGTGACGGGGGGGAGCTGGTGGGGCACAAATGTGTACCATTAAGGTACAGAATCCTCAGGGGATCCCCAATGTGCATCAGAGGGAGGTATGAACTGGGGGGGGTAAAAGAGGGGGAGAGGGGGTGGGAAGTATGGGAAAGTTGGGGTAGACAGATAGATAAACATCCATGGCAAAATATTAAGAAGGCTTTTAGCAGTAGCAGGCAGATAAACACAATGAAGGAGAACAAAAGACAAGCAGGGAAAGTCAATCCTGATAGAAAACTCAGAGAATACAGAGGCACAGAGGGGCAACTTGGAAACAGACTAGATTGGGAAACATTAGCAATGAAAACTAGACCACTTATATCCAATGAGTGAATATAAAATGATGACATTAAATGTCAGAGGGCTGAATTCTCCCCAAAAAGAAGAAGGATCAGGGACATGATAGAAGAGTTAAAAGCAGATATATTTTTCTTCCAGGAAACTCATTTATTGGAGAAAGATGTGTATAGATTTGCAAATAGGAATATAGGGAGCATGTATGCCTCATGTGCGAAGAAGAAAAAAACTGGAGTCCTGATAGGTTTTAATAAAAATAAGGATTTTAAATTAGATAAAACACTCAAAGACAAGGAAGGAAGAATTTTATGTCTAATAGGTAGGATAGATGATGTGCTGGTAACACTAGTTAATGTTTATGCACCAAATGAAGACAAAATGGCATTTTTCAAAAAGTGCTTACATATGGTGGCAGACAGTGCAAAGGATATGGTAATTATACAGGGTAACTTCAACGTGACTATGTCTGACCTAGGCCGCTTTTAGACAAGCGGCGCACAATTATACATCGCAATTGCGCATAATTTGAAACGTCCGCATGTTGTAATTACACGACACGGAAGTGGGGTATTATGCTCATATTATGGCAGTTGTGCATTTTTTCTGTCCACGAATAAAATACCTCACAATCAAGGTATTTAATTCGCGGAGAGAAAAAATGAGCCACCGGCATAATATGCGCATAATACCCCACTTCTGTCTTGTGTAATGCATACGTTTCAAATTATGAGCAATCGCGAGCCGCTCATCTAAAAGCGACCCTAGACTATTCAAGAAAAGGAGAACCCAGAAATGTTCAGAAAGGGCTGGTGGACCTAGTAGAAGCACTGGGATGGATAGAGGCTTGGAGAGCTTTAAATGGCTCGTCTAGAGACTACACTTTCTTTTCACCTAAGTATAATCGCTACACAAGAATAGACATGGTTTTATTTTATTTTTTTTAATACATTTTTATTAACTTTAAACAACCCAATATTATGCATTTACAGTTCTTAAATCATACAGTTTGATTATTTGTATACCCCCTCCCCTCCCTTTCCCCCCCCTCCCCAACCTTGCCGGNAGCATGTGTGAAAGTGAGTAGCTGGGGACTGCCTAGGTTCCCCGCCCCAGCTCCTAATTGTGCCAAAAAAATTTAAAAAAATTAAAAGCCCAAGCGGTGAATTAAAGAAGGATGGCTGGCAAGAACAAAGGGAGGCAGAAGATCTCCCAAAAGAATGCCTTAGATCGCTTCTGTGAGATGGGATTTGCAGTGAGACCCAGAGAAGCAGAGAAAGAGGCAAGCAGGAGTAGCATGGTGCCTGCAGGGCCTGAAACAGACCACGAGACTGACAGGGAGCTGCTTTCCTCTGAGCCAGGGGAGGACTCTGGAACAGGCAAGTCTTTACATAAGATATTGGCCCAAATGAGAAAGGAAATCAAAATGGATAGGAAGAGGATAAAATCCTCAGCTGATGAAGGGAATAGGAAGCTGGAAAGTCTGGCCAGAAGGCTGGAAGCAACAGAGGGGAGAATCTCCTCTATAGAGGATCAGGCCCTGGTGACAGGCCAGCAACTTACTGAGGTGAAAAAAAGCAATTGATTTCCTAAAAGATAAATGTGAGGACCTTGAAAATAGGTCTCGAAGGGGCAATTTAAGGTTTAATGGAATCCCAGAGATCAGGGGGGCTGAAGAGAGCAATGAGTGGATATGGACCCTGCTAAAAGAAAATTTCCCTGAGAGAGAGCAATTCCACACAGCAAATACTGATAGAGCACACAGGGTAGGCCCTCCCAGGGTTAAAGAAACTGACCCCCCTCGCCCTATCATTGTTAAATTTACAAACTATCAAATAAAAGAACAAATTCTGAGACAGGCCCGGCTCAAGCAGCAGATAATGTTCAGGCAACAGACAGTCAAAATACAACCAGATTATGTGGCTGAAACAATGAAAAGGCATTTAAAGTGGGGAAAATATTTTCCACTCTGATTGAAAGAGAGTTAGCACCAAGGCTGATATTCCCAGCTTGCCTGATGATTTCCTAGGGAGGAAAAAAGAAGATTTTTGACTGCACGGAGGATCTGGACGCCCTTATAATTTCGGGGCCTGCAGCACCCAATGGACAGTCAGAAGAGAGATGAGAGGGAAAGTCTCAGTTAGCTGAGTGTTGAGTCCTAGCTCAGCTTTGCATGTTCTCCTGTGGAAGTTTTTCTGTGTCACAGCTATGCTGAGCTTTAAGGCCTGATTTTGTTCTGTTTGTCTGTTGGTGAAAGTTTCGGCTTTGGGATAATGGTGGTCAGTTGTTTAAATGGCTAAATATAAGGTTTTAATGTTGGATATTTGTGAAAGGAGTGACGGGGGGGAGCTGGTGGGGCACAAATGTGTACCATTAAGGTACAGAATCCTCAGGGGATCCCCAATGTGCATCAGAGGGAGGTATGAACTGGGGGGGGTAAAAGAGGGGGAGAGGGGGTGGGAAGTATGGGAAAGTTGGGGTAGACAGATAGATAAACATCCATGGCAAAATATTAAGAAGGCTTTTAGCAGTAGCAGGCAGATAAACACAATGAAGGAGAACAAAAGACAAGCAGGGAAAGTCAATCCTGATAGAAAACTCAGAGAATACAGAGGCACAGAGGGGCAACTTGGAAACAGACTAGATTGGGAAACATTAGCAATGAAAACTAGACCACTTATATCCAATGAGTGAATATAAAATGATGACATTAAATGTCAGAGGGCTGAATTCTCCCCAAAAAGAAGAAGGATCAGGGACATGATAGAAGAGTTAAAAGCAGATATATTTTTCTTCCAGGAAACTCATTTATTGGAGAAAGATGTGTATAGATTTGCAAATAGGAATATAGGGAGCATGTATGCCTCATGTGCGAAGAAGAAAAAAACTGGAGTCCTGATAGGTTTTAATAAAAATAAGGATTTTAAATTAGATAAAACACTCAAAGACAAGGAAGGAAGAATTTTATGTCTAATAGGTAGGATAGATGATGTGCTGGTAACACTAGTTAATGTTTATGCACCAAATGAAGACAAAATGGCATTTTTCAAAAAGTGCTTACATATGGTGGCAGACAGTGCAAAGGATATGGTAATTATACAGGGTAACTTCAACGTGACTATGTCTGACCTAGGCCGCTTTTAGACAAGCGGCGCACAATTATACATCGCAATTGCGCATAATTTGAAACGTCCGCATGTTGTAATTACACGACACGGAAGTGGGGTATTATGCTCATATTATGGCAGTTGTGCATTTTTTCTGTCCACGAATAAAATACCTCACAATCAAGGTATTTAATTCGCGGAGAGAAAAAATGAGCCACCGGCATAATATGCGCATAATACCCCACTTCTGTCTTGTGTAATGCATACGTTTCAAATTATGAGCAATCGCGAGCCGCTCATCTAAAAGCGACCCTAGACTATTCAAGAAAAGGAGAACCCAGAAATGTTCAGAAAGGGCTGGTGGACCTAGTAGAAGCACTGGGATGGATAGAGGCTTGGAGAGCTTTAAATGGCTCGTCTAGAGACTACACTTTCTTTTCACCTAAGTATAATCGCTACACAAGAATAGACATGGTTTTATTTTATTTTTTTTAATACATTTTTATTAACTTTAAACAACCCAATATTATGCATTTACAGTTCTTAAATCATACAGTTTGATTATTTGTATACCCCCTCCCCTCCCTTTCCCCCCCCTCCCCAACCTTGCCGGGTCCAGTACCACCTTGTTTCTTAAATATAAAATTCAAACAAGTATGCGTTTTCATCTTTTCCTACAGTTTCCCTCTGCATTTTTGTCATACAGAGATACCATGTAGCTTCGAAGTCTTTTAGTTGCTTTTGTTCTTTCTGTCCCACCATTATTTTTTCCATGGAGAGCATGTACCAGAGGTGGTTCATCCACTCCACAAAGGTGGGTCCTTTTGTGTCTTTCCATTTTCTTGCTATTAAACTTATTGCCACCAGGCATAGTTTTTTACATGAGTCTGCTCTTTTTTGTATGTTCTTTGCCTCTGGATATCTTTCCATTAGTCCAATCTCTGGGTTGAAGGGTACTAAAGTTCCTGCAACTTTATTTACACATTTCCAAACTTGTATCCAAAACTGTTTAATAATGCTGCATTCCCACCAACCGTGCATAGACATGGTTTTAGTCTCCAAATCTGATCTATATAAATGCATGAGGGCTTATATACACCCAGTGGTGGTTTCTGACCATAATGCAGTAGTTTCATGCTTTCAGCTAGGGGTGGAGGAGAGGCCAAGAAATAATACATGGAAACTAAGAAGGGACATTTTTAAAAATGAGAAACATAGGGAGCAGTTGCAAAGGGAATTTATAGAATATTTTGAAATCAATGTAAACTCGGTCTCTTCACCGGCAACTCTTTGTGAGACAGTCAAGGTGTTACGAGAGGCAAAGTAATAGCATTGCAAGATAAAATGACAAAGGAGAGAAAGCAGATAATCAAAGAGTGCTATGGAGAGCTGCAAAAACTGGAGGCTCAGAATAAGCAATCCCCATCAGACTATTTGAAACAGAAAATAGTGAAGATTAAAGAAATGATGAATGGACAAGAATTAGAAACGGTTAAGGACCAAATACAAAGAATGAAGTTACACTTTTTTGAGGGTAATAACAGGACAGGGAAAATTTTAGCAAACATAGTGAAGGTGAAGCAAAGAAGAGCACACCTTATTAAAATTACCAACATGCAGGGTAGTTTTTGTAAAGATCCGGAGGAAATCCGGAAAGCCTTTCTGGAGTTCTATAAAAAAGTATACTCTACACAAAACCCAGAGGAGGAGGAAATAAAGGCTTTTCTGAATAAAATAGTCTCCGGAGTTGAATGAGGTGCAGAGATCCTTTCTGAACAATGCTATTACAGAACAGGAGGTGCGAGAGACCATCTTGGCTTCTAAGAAAAATAAAGCATGTGGCCCGGACGGCTTCCTGAACGAATTTTATAGAGCCTTTGTGGATACACTGACCCCTCATTTAACTGCAGTGTTTAACAATATTCTGGTAGAGGATAAAATGCCTCAGGAGTTTTATAAGGCAGTGATATCTTTAATTCTTAAACCAGGAAGACCAGCTGACCAATGTGGCAGTTACAGACCAATCTCCCTTTTAAATTCTGATTTTAAAATTTTTGCTAAAATCCTTGCTATTAGGCTGAGGGCAATAATCAGTGAAATCATTCACAAAAATCAAACTGGTTTCATCCCTGGAAGGCAAGGAAGGGACAACATTAGAAAGACAGTGAACATAATTTATGCAATTTAGCAACAGAAAATTCCAGCAATGGTCATCTCGGCTGATGCTGAGAAGGTATTTGATTTTCTTGAATTTAATTCCTTGCTCTGGAGAAAATGGGATTTCAAGGTAACTTTTTGAGATGGTTAAAGGCTATATACAAGGATCCACAATCCAGGCTGATTATCAATGGTAACCTGACAGATTGTTTTAAATTAGAAAGAGGGTTTAGACAAGGGTGCCCGCTATCACCTTTACTTTTCAATTTGACGTTAGAATTGTTGGTCAATGCAATTAGAAAAAATTACCTTATAAAAGGAGTTCAGATAGGGGAGAATGTGCAAAAGTTATCATTATATGCTGATGACCTTCTACTGTATATTGCAGATCCAGAAGACCTTCTGGCTCAGAAGGATCTCTCCTGGAACTGCTCAGAGTAATAGACCAATTTGGAAAGGTATCTGGGTACACAATAAATCAGGGTAAATCTCACACAATAGTATTTGGTAAAGATCAAGAACAGGAAAGGCATTTAAAAGAAATCTCGTCGTTTCCAGTCAGTTTCCAATAAAATATCTGGGGGTAGACATACTCAAAAAGTTAAAAGACCTGTACCTGAAAAACTTTCCACCTTTGCTCAAAAAGCTGAAGGCAGAGGTTAGGCCCTGGCAGAGTCTATTGGTGTCGTGGATGGGCAAAGTAAATTTGTTTAAGATGATGGTACTCCCCAAGATCTTATACAAACAGATGGCTCTTCCAATATATTTATCTGAGGTATTTTTTAGGGATACGGATGCCCAAATAAAAGATAAAGTTTGGAATGGAAGGAAACCAAGAATCAAGAAATTGGCCATCCTGAGACCTTATGATAAAGGGGGTATAAATTTCCCCGATATTAGCCTGTGCTACAGGGCTGCCTCACTGACTGCAGTCCATGAGTGGTTCCAAGAACAGGATGCACCTGAATGGATGGACCTGGAGCGAGAAATCCTCCAGGTACATTCGCTAAAAGATCTGGTAGTGGATAAAGGCTCCATTAGCAAACAGCTGAAGGTTGAGCACCCATTTGCGGGAACTTTGATAAAATGTTGGACAGCAGCATAAAGAAAAATGGGGACCCGAATCGGTACTTCACCATTCACACCCATTGATTCTTTATACATGAATGAAAAGAATCTGGCAAACTCAATAAGAGCACAGCTGAGGGCGAGTGGGTTAACAAGAATGCAGCAGATCTATGTGATAGGTAAATTTATATCACCGCAAAGGCTGGAACAAGTTGTTAAGAATAAAATAGATATCTTCCAATATTTACAAATGAAGTCTGTCTGTGCCTCCACAGGAGGGAAGGACTTCGGTAGAGATCCCTTCAAATTAGAAGAATTAATTTTTTTTAAAAGTAAGTAAACTGGAAGACTAGGAAGAATCTATAAGGAATTGAAAAGATTGACTTATCATTAAAAGGTTACATACATGGAGAAATGGAGGAAAGATCTAGCACTGCCTTTGGGGGAGGGAGATGAAAAAAGAATCTGGAAACATGCATGAAAGTGCATAGTCCATGAAAATTAAAGAAATATAAATTAAGCTCACAATAAGGTTCTACTTAAGTCCTACATGGGTCAGGTACCTGATGACAGGTGGGAGAGATCTATGCTGGAAAGGATGTGGGGAGATTATTATTTTAATTGTTGGTGGTACTGTAGCAAAGTGATGTTATTCTGGGGGAAGATCTGGAAATGAGCAAATAAGGTGGCAGGAGAGTTAATACCCTTTAGGCCAGAAATTTGTCTTTTAGGTTTGTTTCCAGAGTCCAAAAATGTAAAGCAATATTAAAAGTCATGTAAGGTGTTATTTCTTGCTGGCCAGAACATAATTACCAGACACTGGAAGACAGAAATGGAACTCCCAATGGCAGAATGGACATAAAGGTTGTGGTCTCTGTTTCATCTGGAGAAACTGCATGTGAAATTACAGAACAGATGCAAACCTTTTAAAGAGACATGGATTCCAATTGTAAGTCCTTTAGAGAATAAGCAACAGGAAAGTAAGGACATTCAGACACACTTTGAATATTAAATGAAAGGACATGATTTGTTGCCTAAAAGTTTATGTGGGCAGCAAAATCATAGAAGCCTTAGGATGTGAATTTGTTAATATACTACATGAATGAATTTGACTTTGTATAAAGTGTTTGTACTTCAGGGTTTAGGTTTTGCTTTGATTTGAATGTCTTCACAAATAGTTATAGAATTGTAATATGGAATCACCATGCATTGTGAGAGTGTTAATGTGTAATGACTAAATGTTTGAATAAGAAAACGTTAAAACTCATTTTATTAAAAAAAAAAAAAAAAACAGGCCTGTGGAGTTTGGAGCGTGGTGATGGACTCTGGCTGCTCCACTGGCACGGCCTCTACCACCTCTGCCACATGCCCCATTGCCTGCCTTACGGGCAGCAGACCGACCTCTCCTACTTTCCTTCTCTATGTCTTCCAACCCAAAGAATGCACACAAAGGTTTTATATATATAATATATATAATGAATATTCATTATATATAAAAAATATAATGTATATATATATTCATTCAAATTTTTTATCTAATATTATATCTATCTATCTACACTAAATCTAACTGCTATTAACTATTCTAAAACCTATGGATCTAAATCGACTATCTAATAAGCTCAAAGGCCTAATACTACAAACACACTATAAAACTGAATTACTACACACTATCTCTATCTCTATAACTAAGCTAACTCATCTATCTATCTATCTATCTATCTATCTATCTATCTATCTATCTATCTATCCACAGGGATGGGGGAGGGGGGGATACAGACAGCTCACCTAAATCAATTTAATGCTACTCTAAATAAATCCCAAAACAGGGGAAGGGAATCAGGGATGGAATATATAGTGGGAGGAGGGGGAGGATTCAAAGGAGGGTAGAGAGAAAGAACACAGGGATGGGTAAAAACATAAAAATAATGCCTAAATCTATCTAATCTAATCTAAATAAATGATAATAAGGAGGTAAATGTGTGGGATGTGTGAAATAGGAGGAGGATGGCAATGGATCGGGAGGTACACAAACTGCTAGGAGAGGGAGACTTTTGAAAACACCTACTGAGTCTGACAGGAGCAGTGGCTAGATCAGAAGGTGTTGGAAGGGGGGAGGGCAATGACTTTTGTTACTTGCTGTGCCCGCCTTACCACAAACCCCATTGGCTCTGTGCAGCCTAGCTCTCCCTTCCCCCACGTCCAATCGCAGACTGCCAAGCCAGTGGTTTGAGGAGAAAAGGGATGGTAATTGGGCAGGCTGGCTGCTACTCCAAGCCTATCCACCCCTGGTACCAGGAAGTCTGCTCCTCAGCTGTCTTCCCCTCCCTGGGCCTTCCAGTCACGTGTTTCCCACATGAATGGGTCTTCTATTCACATTTTTCCCACCCAAACTCTCCCAAACACGACCAAACTGTTCGGTCATTTTTGAGTTCGGTTCAAACGTTCGATTCGGTCACCCTAATGGACCGAGTTTAGTCCAAACTCTGAACATCCAAACCGAGTTCGCACATCCCTACATGGCACAGTAGACAGTGCTTTATTGGCACTGGAAGGGTGAGCTGGTGGAGAGGGTCCGGCAGGCAGAGTGGGCTCTGGAGAGTGCATGGAAGAAGTAGCAGGATGCCGCTGGAGATAGTGGGAGTGGGAGAAGCCAACCCTTGCAGCTGGTGAGGTCTATCCCTGCCTCCAGCCCTAGCAGTAACAGCACCAGCAGCAGGCTGAGCAGAAGCAGCACCCCTATGTCCAGAAGCAGCAGCTTGTATGTGCAGGGCACTCAAGTGAGCATGTGCTCATGCACAGCAGGGCAGGCATCATGGCTCAGGACAGTGGTGGAGGTGGTGCCAAAGGCCAGTTACATGACAGAGTACGACAACGACTCAGCAGCAGTGGAGAGCTACCTGGAGGAGGAGCCATAAATCGAACCTAGCAGCGATCCCTTGCCCTACTAGGTCGGCAAGACCAACATATGGCTGGCCCTGTCCAAAGTGGCCACGGGTCTGTTGTCCTGCCCACCAACGAGTGTCCCCAGAAAGCGTGTGTTCTCCATGGTGGAAGACATTTGCTCTCCGCATCATCTGAGACTGGAAGCCAAGTTGGTGGAGCAGTTGCTGTTCCTAAAGGTGAACCTTCCGCTGCTGGGATTCTCTGATCTGCCCCTGGACATGGATTGATGGTGCAGTGGCACATGCCATCCCATGCCAGGGGAAGTCTTGGGACGGGGCTCCTCCTCAATATGGGTTGCTGCTGCTGAGGTACTGTCCCTCCCTCCCAATGCTCGGCGCCTGCCCTACCTCTTTCTCTCTGACTCTCTGACTCGACGGCGTCGGCATGCCCATGTTACTGACCTCATGATGCAGGGCAGCTTTGGGAAGCTGTAAGCCTGCCAGCCAGCCTCTTGCTAGACGATCTCAGCCCGCCTAACTGACTGGCTCTCTCTCACACGCACTGCAGTCTTCATCAGCCTATCTGAGGGCCCTGCCAATGTCCCAGTCTGCTTTCCTTACAGCCTCTCATGCCATGCTGCCTGTTTGCTCACCCGCCCAGGTTGCCAAGATCAAAGCCTGCCTCAGTCTGCCTTCTACTCATGCCACGCTGCCTGTCTGCCAACCCGCCCATCCAGGTGGCTTAGAGCTAAGCCTGCCTCAACCATCCTTCCAATGCTCATGCCANCTTCTGATCCTCATGCCACGCTGCCTGTCTGCCCCCCCACCCGCCCAGGTGGCCAAGATCAAAGCCTGCCTCAGTCAGACTTCTGATGCTCATGTCATACTTCCTGTTTGCCCTCCCATCCACCCACCCAGGTGGCCTAGCTCAAAGCTTGCCTCAGTCTGCCTTCTACTCATGCCACGATGCCTGTCTGCCCACCCTATGGGAAAAGCTGAAGCTCTTCCCCAGCCTGCCTACCTCTCATGCCAAGATGCCTGTGTAACTGCCCTGGCAACTCTGGGTGATGTACCCCACTGGCGTGGTAGTCCTGATACTGCTGTCTGCTGGTCCATAGGTGCTCTGCCCTGGCAAATCCAAATGTACCCACGCAATCCTGCTGCTGCTGTCTGCTGCTGTATGGGAGCTCTTTCCTTTCAAATCCTACCATCCTGGCTCTATGGGTGCCACACACAGGCAAATCCTGCTCCTGCCATGTCTGCTGTTCCACAGGTTCTGTGCCCAGGCAACCCAATGTCTTCTACTGTTGCCAATTCTGCTTCTGCTGTTTGTGCCACAGGTTCTGTGCCCGGGCAATCCAATGTTTGCTGCTACTACCAATGTCACCTCCGCTGTCTGTGCTATGGGTTCTGTGCCTGGGAAAGTCAATATCCACTGCTGCTTCCAATGCCACCTCTGCTGTCTGTGCCACGGATTCTGTGCCCAGGCAAGCCAATGTCCACTGCTGCTGCCAATGCCACCTCTGCTGTCTATGCCACGGGTTCTGTGCCTGGGTAATCAATATCCGCTTCTGCTACCAATGCTGCCTCTGCTGTCTGTGCCACGGGTTCTGTTCCCAAGCAATCCAATGCCTGCTACTGTTGCCAATGCTGCTTCTGCTGTTTGTGCCATGGGTTTTCTGCCTGGGCACTCCAATGTCTGCTGCTGCTGCCAATGCCACCTCTTCTGTCTGTGCCACGGGTTCTGTGCCCCGGCAATCCAATGTTCACTTCTGCTGCCTCTGCTGTGCCATGGGTTCTGTGCCCCAGCAACCCAATGCCCACTTCTGCTACCTGTGCTGTGTCACGGGTACTGCGCCCCAGCAATCCAATGTCTGCTACTGGGTGGCCACGTGATTCATGATTGGGCAAGGCTTGACCAATTGGCAGAATATTTTGTACAGATCCTGAGAGTAGGATGGAAGCCTGCAACGCACGCCCAAGCAGGGGTGCCAGGCACTGAACCCTGACCGGACCTCTGCTGCTGCTGTACCGATGCCAGCCAGCCTGAAACACCCAGCTGAACAGGGGTGCCGGCCGCAGTTACTGTGCCCAGGCAATCCAATGTCTGCTGCTGCTTCTGGTACTGCATGTCAGTCATTTGCTCCTCAATCTTCTAGATGGTCATAACTTGGATAAGTGCACCGGTGGGTGGGGACTGGGTGTCCACGAGATTCACTAGCGGGTAAGGCTTGCCCAAATTGCAATAGGGCTTCTTGAGTTCAGTTTAGTAGGATACCAGCCTGTAACGCCTGGGCGAGCAGGGATGCCAGGCACCGAGCCATGACCGGGCCTCTGCCGCAGCTCCACTGATGCCAGCCAGCCTACAATGCCCAGCCAAGCAGGGGTGCCATCTGCAGTTACTGTGCCCAGGAAATCCAATATCTTCTGCTACTGCTGCTACTGCTACTTCAGTTTTTTGCTCCTCAATCTTGTAGATGGGCATAGCTCGGATGAGTGTGCCAGAGGGCAGGGGCTGGGTTTTCATGAGACTCACCACTGGGCAAGACTTGCCCAAATTGCAATAGAGCTTCTTGAGTTCAGCGTAGTAGGATGCAAGCCCGCAACACCCAGCCGTACAGGGGTGCTGGCCACTCCAGCTCCAGGACCCACCATCAGGGTTCTGGGGCCAATGTTCCAGGCAGGGAGGGATCTTGTTTCACTTCATTGTCCACAAGTGTCCCCCAATGCTGCCAGCCAGCCTGAAATGCCTGACCGAGCAGCAGTGCCAGGCACCGAGCCCTGGCCAGGCCTCTGCTGCTGCTCCACCAATGCCAGCAAGCCTGCAACACTTGGCCGAGCAGGGGTGCTGGCCACTCCAGTCCCTGGACCCACTGTCAGGGTTCTGGGATCATCATTCCACTCATGGGGATCCTTCATTCCACCGCATCAAGAAGCTGCCACATCAGCCCCAGGACCCACCTCAGGGTTCTGCGGCCTACCTTCCAGGCAGGGAGGGCTCTCATTCCACTTTCTGCAGAAGTTGCCACTCTAGTCCCAGGACCTATCATCAGGGTTCTGAGGCCATCTTTCCACTCACGGGGAGCCATCAGTCACTGCATCCAGAAGCTGCCACTCTAGTCCCAGGACCCACCATCAGGGTTCTGGTGCCGTAATTCTGCTCACAGAGAGCCGTTGTTCCACCACGTCAAGTAACAGCCACTCCAGTCCCAGGACACACCCTCAGGGTTCTAGGGCCTACATTCAAGGCAGGGAGGGATGCCCATCCACATAATCCAGAAGCTGTCACTCTAGTCCCAGGACCCACAATCAGGGTTCTGAAGGTGCGTCCTGCCCCAGGAGAATCTCCTCAAGCCTCCTCAGGAGACTCTGGACCAGAGGGGTAAGCTGGCTGATGGTGGCCGTGGAGGAGCTGATGGTCTCCGTCATGACCATGAACGGTCTCAGAACAAAGACTGTGTGACCCTGGAGGTGTTCCGCTCTTCATCACCGGTTGAACCTAATGCAAGGCTTGAGAAGCCGCTCAAGCATCAGGAACGTGGAATTCCACCTGGTGGACACATCCTACACCAGCTGGTGCACTGGGGAGCCTTGCCCTGCCTGCTTCACTCAGAGGAGGTCACTGTGCTTAATGCTCTGATTAAAGAAACAAGACAGCTTCCTCCCCCACTCAATCAGGGAGCTAAGAGTTCCTGCCCCAATCCCCTTATCCCCCAATCCCAGAGCATCCCTGACCACCAGGTGAAGGGTATGTGTGGTGCAAGGAATCCTGGTGAAGCCCCCTCATGGATTGCCCTCAATATGTTGGCTGCGTTTTGCATGACCACGCACCCCTTGGTGAAGGGCACACCTGGCGTGACCCACTCCCTCACCATGGTGGTCAGGGCTGCCTCAATGTTCTGAGATGTGTGGGAGCTGTGGTGTCCATGACTTCCACCTGAAGCAGGACCCATCTTTACCCTGTTTTGGGACCCCTCCTGCAACTCCCAAATGCTGCCTCTGGGTCCTTCCACCAGTGTGCCGTCACTGCCAGGTAGGTGTTTAGCGCATTTCTGCTTGACCACAGGTCAGTGGTGAAGTGGATGGTAGCACCCCCAGCCCCTGCCAGATGCTCTATCACCCGCTTTAAAGCCCTATATGAGGCTTACACCACCTGCCAACTCAGGGTGGTGCACGAGGACAGTTTAAACTGGGGGCCAGGAAGCCAATCAGGTGCCTAAACCCCTTGTCCCCAACAACCGAGAAGGGCTGCCCATCAAGCGCAATCATTTCCCCCAATATGCGCGTGGCTTTCATTTGAAAGCCACGCCACCCTCCACTTCTGCAGCTGTCCCCACCCCAGTTCCTCCATGGTGCAATGACACTTCTGGGCCTCAACTGGCTACTGCTGCTGCACCACTGACAGCACTGATGGGAGAGGCAGAACATGGTGGTGACACAGCTCTCAGAAGGATGTGTGGCCGGCCCTGTTCAAAGTGGTCAGGGGTCTCTTGTCCTGCCCACCAATGAGTGTCTCCAGCGAGTGGGTGTTCTCTATGGCAGGGGGACATTTGCTCCCCACACCACCTGAGACTGGGGGCAAAATTGGTGGAGCAGCTACTTTTCATCAAGATCAACCTTCTGCTGCTGGGATTCCCCGAGCTGCCCCGGGACATGGATTGATCGTGCAGTGGCACATGCAGTCCCATGCCAGGGGTAGTCTTGGGACAGGGGTCCTCCTCAATCTTTGCTGCTGCTGCTGCTGAGGTACTGTCCCTGCCTTCCACTGCTCATCCCACGCTGCCTGTCTGCTGCTGCTGCCACAACTGCCTCTGCTGTACCATGGGTTCTACTACCGGGCAATCCCATGTCTGATGCTGCTCCACCAATGGCAATGTCTGGCAGTCTTCAATGCTCGGCCAAGTAGGGGTGCCCGGCCAGCAACTAACCCCCAAGCCTTCCCAGCCTCTTCTGCTGCTGCTGGGTCTCTGATGGCCAGCCCTGGTGCCATGGGAACCCCCAGAGGCCAATCTCTGAGCCTGCCTGTCTGGGAGAGCCGGGGTGCTAAGCACAAAGCTTTCCTGGTCTCTGCTGCTGCTGGGTCTCCGATGGCCTGCCATTCTGCCATTGGCCCCCCCTGGGGTCCCTGGAGCGCCCCAAGCCTCCTGGCAAGTTCAAACTCACAGAATGTTCGTGGGAGTCCAAACTCCGCCAGACTGAACCCACAAACCCAAACAAGGTCTTTAGTCCGAACACCTGAACATCCGTACTCCGTCCTGTTCGCACATCTCTACAGCAGACTAACCTCAGATGGAGAAATGTGCCCCTGTGGAGATTGGAAGGGATCAAAGGGGAAGGAGGGAGGAGGAGGGGTTCCATGCACACCTGTCCCAAGGTGCAGCAAGGTAGTGTTAAGGAAACAAACCCTCAGGATCATACAGGACTGATAGGACTACAAAATCCCAGTCTAGATCATCATTGGGCACTGGGATACACACACACCTTAGCGCCGACACTGGAAACAACCAAACAAGGAAGGGGGAGTGGGATGGAGGTGCATGGGAGTGCAGGAGGGTACAGGTGTCCAGACCCAGGAAGGGGGGGAGAAGTAGGGATGGGCGAACGCGGTTCGGATGTTCGGAGTTCAGACCGGACTTGGTCTGTTCGGACGTCCGAACCGAACGTTCGAACCGAACTCTCGAACGACCGAATAGTTCAGTCATGTTTGGATGAGTTCGGGGGCAGGAAAAACATCTTTCCAGGGCCAAAAACTAGGTTTCGGTTTCGATTTCGTTTCAGTTTCGCTATTTTTGAATTTTCGGCCAAGTTTGGCCAAACCAAACTTGGTTGAACCGAACCATCGAACCCGAACTCGGGTTTCAAAATGAACGACTGAACATCCAAAAATCCGAAACGCATTCTGTTCACCCATAGCTAGGAGAAAGAAGGGAGACACATGCATGCAGATGGTCCCAGGAGAGTGCGGAACAAGACACCTATAGGAATACATACTTACCTGAGTCACACTGCAGTACACTCGCAGACTCACTCGTCACACTCATCCAGCAAAGACTCACACCTTTCACTCCAGATTCCAAGGAACACAAGGGCAGTCTATGAAACAGCAAGGGGCCAGTCTCATGGGCAGAAGGCACCGATCACCAGAGATGCTAGGGCAGCTGAGGACTGCTTCTGTACCCCTGATCCTGGCAGCATTGCAGGTGTTCTGAGCACCGTGGATCTGTGGCTGGAGGCGCGGCTTCCACTGCTAATGGCATACTTCTGGCCCTGCCCCCTGGAGCAGCGTGTGGCTGTAAGGGAGAACCCTGGACTGGGGGTGTGTCCCTGTCAGCGTTGCGCCGGGGTGCCAGCTCCCCGATCTTGATGAGCGGCATGCGTGGGGCTGAGATGCCTGGGGCCAGCTGCGGCTCATCCTGCACGATGAGTAGGGCTTTCTGACCCTTCCCTTGCCTCGGGATCCCATGCCCCCTCGGCCTGCCCCTTACAGCACCCCCCGTCCAAGGAAGCCGAAGGACCAAGGGTCGTGGATTTAGGAGGTACCAGGCATGAAAGAGGCGGACCAAGTGGGGTGCATAGATATCAGCAGCCTTTTCCCAGGAACGGTCTGAGGGGCCGTATCCCTTCCAGTCAACAAGGTAGTAGAGGTGCCCACACCAGTGACAGGAGTCGAGGATCTGCTGTACTTCATATTTCTCCATCGTCGCTGCTGGAGCAGGGTCGATAAAGGCCCCACAGGCCAGGGCCTGTGCTGGTTTAAAAAAGCAGATGTGGAACATGGGGTGGATCCGATACTGCTGGGGCAAATGAACAGTATAGGTGACATTGTTGATTTTGCGAATAATGGGGAACAGGCCCATATAGTGGTAGTCCAATTTAGATGAGGGACACTTGGATGGATAATGTTCCTGATCGACCCATACCCAATCGCCAGGCTGGTAGTCTGTTCCAGGGTGGTGGTGTTGATCTGCGTTTTTCTTGCATTGTTGTCGGGCATGGGTAAGCATTGTTTTAGCAGCAGCTTGAGCTTGATGAATGCGGGAGACGAGGGCTCCAGTGGCAGAAACAGCTAAGGCAGTTACTTCAGGGAGACAGATCCGTGGGTGGTAGCTGTAGGTTACATAAAAGGGTGAAGTTCCTAAGGAAGCATTCAAGGAGTTATTGTATATGAACTCTGCTAATGGTAACAGGTCATACCAATCATCTTGGTGAAAATCAGTGTAACAGCTTAGGTACGGTTTGAGAGTTTGATTGGTGCACTCCACTTCCCTGTTTGCCTGTGGATGGTATACCATAGTTAATCCCAGTTTTACCTGGAGACTGGATAGGAGCGTCTTCCACAAACGTGATGTAAATTGAGATCTCTGATCTGACATGATTTCTAAGGGTACACCGTTTAGCTTGATGATGTGGTGGAGTAATAGCTGTGTGGTTTGGGAAGCGTTTCGTAAGCCTGCACAGGCCATGAAGTGGCCCATTTTTGAGAAATGGTCCACCGCTACTAGGATAGTGGTGCAAGCACAGGATGCTGGTAGATTAACGATGAAGTCTAGCCCAATTCATTGTCAGGGTCCCTGCAGAAGCGGATTTAGCTGTGGAAGACCTTGAAGTCGTTGTCAGGGGTTTTTGGTACTGGCACACATTGTGCATCCAGCAACATAGCCTTGCACATCCTTTTTCAGAGTTGGCCACCAAAAATGTCACTGTACACTTGACCCCGATGTGGCCAGCCAGGGAGGCATTATGATGTCCCCAAAGTATGGGTCTTTGGGCTGGGGGTGGAGATTATTTTGTCTTGATAATAGTAGAGGCCATCTCGTTGGAGAACTGGAGTCAATGTTCTAGGTAGCACTGTTTGCTGCGAGTTCGCCCGTAACTGTGTAGAAGAAATATGGGGTGGCTGTTAAGGCTCAAGGCTCTATCAAGAGATCTCCTCAATGATCTGGGGACTCTCCTTCCTCCGTGCACCGGGACAAGGCATCCACCAACATATTCTGTTGACCCAGGTGGTAGCACACCTGGAAGCGAAAGCATGCGAAAAAGAGGGCCCAACGTCCATGCCATGCATTAGTAATGCGGGTGGTCTGTAGGTATGTCAAGTTCTGGTAGTCTGTAACCACGGTGACGAGGTGTTTAGCTCCCTCTAAATAATGTCTCCAAGCCTCAAACATGGCTTTAATTGCGAGATGTTCTCTATTGAGGATTGTATAGTTCTTCTCTGCACTCGACAGCTGATGGGAGTAGTAGGTGCAAGGTAGCAGGCAATCCCCTTCCACCTGGGGTTGAAGGAGTACGGCTCCAATGGCAATGCTGGACGCATCGGTTTCCACTGTGAAAGGTTTATCAAAGTCGGGGTGTTGTAGAATCAGGGCCCTGGAAAAGGTTTGATTCAATGTCCCAAAGGGCCTTTGTTGTATAGATGTCCACTCATAGGTGACCCCTTTTCATAGTAAATACTTAAGGCGCTCTGTTAATTTGGCATAATTTTGGATATATTGGCGATAATAGTTTGCTGAGCTGAGGAATCGTTGCAACGCCTTGATGGAGTCAGGCGGCACCCATCACTGTATTGCCTCTACCTTCTTTGGGTCCATTTCTACTCTGCGAGGAGAGATGATGAATCTGAGAAGTTTGATAGTGGAGACATGAAAAGCACATTTATCAAGTTTTCAAAAGAGCTGATGCTGACACAGGCATTGTAAGACGTTGCGAACTTGTTGAATGTGTTCTGCCAGGTTTGAGGAAAAGATGAGAATATCATCCAGGTAGGTGACCACATAGGTATCCAGCATATCACGAAGGACATCATTTATAAGGTGCTGAAAAGTGGCTGGAGCGTTTACTAATCCAAACGGCATCACAAGGTATTCGAAGTGGCCATATCTCATCCGAAAGGCCGTCTTCCATTTGTCCCTATGACAAACATGCAACAAGTTATACGCTCCACGTAGGTCCAGATTGATGAAGATAACAGCACCATTCAAGTGGTCCAACAATTCAGGGATCAAAGACAATGGATAACAGTTTTTAACAGTAAGGGCATTAAGTCCATGGTAATCAATGCATGGGCACAAGCCCCCATCCTTCTTGGGAACGAAGAATAAGGGTGTCCCCACTGGTGAGGAAGAATGTCGAATGAATCCCTGTTGAAGGTTGTCTTCCACATATTCCTTTAAGGTGCCTAACTCAGGCTCCGAGAGGGTGTATAGGGCGGCTCGGTTCCTGGTATCAGATCCATCTGGCAGTCATAGGGGTGATGCGGAGAGATGGTCTCTTCCTCCTTTTTATAGAACACGTCCGCGAAGTTCAGGTATTGTGGGGGGCTGCCCCCTTTTTGTTCATGCGTCATGGTGGTCATGGCGCGTTGAGGCAGAGTCAGCGTACAGGAGGTAAGACAATGGTCTAACTTAAATGCTACTGTCTGATTGATCCAATGAATACTGGGATTGTGCTGTCAGAGCCAGGGTATCCCTAGGACCACAGCAAACATAGGAGTTGATACTATGTCAAAGTGTAACATTTCCGTATGCGCACCAATGGATACTCAGACGCTGGTTGTTTGCATTACAATGGGTCCGGTGCTTAAGGGCGAACCATCAATATTATGCACCTGATCTGGCGGGAACCTCTGGGTACTGGGGATTGCATGCTGCTGTATGGAACCTGTGCCCACAAAGTTTCCTGAGGCACCAGAAATCAATCAGTGCCCAGGTCATTAGGCTCCAACAAGGATCCAGTTCCAATGTGACAGGGACACATATATGCTGGGTATGACAAGGACTAGTACCCAGCATCTAAGGGAAAAGGTGTCTCGTTGTCACCCGGGAGCCCCCCTATAGTTCCTGGGGCTGGGCTTTTCCCAGTTCCTGTCTGACAGCGGGGAGCGATGGGCAATTTCAGGCAAAATGTGAGGGTTCACCACAATAGAAACATAGTTGTGAAGCTTGACGATGTTCCTTCACAACGGTGAGGGGTCTCCAGGACGCTCCAATCTTCATAGGCTCCACATCGGTGTCCCACCCAGGGTCAGGTCTGCCGGGAAGCATGGGTGTCACTCTTGGTACTGGTGTCCAAAAGGTATCCTGGTACCATTCCCATCTATGCTCCATGAGGCGTTCATCTATCTGCAGGGTCAAGGTAACAAGGGCCCCCCATGTCTCAGGTAGTATGGTGAACAACAGCTAGTCTTTCAATTCATCATTAATTCCTCATTGAAACGTGACCCAGAGGACTTGATCTGGCCAATTTAAATGGACCGCTAACTGTTGGAACCTGGTGACATAGTCCAGCAGGGGCCACCGCCCCTGTTTTAATCCTACAATGGCGTTTTCTGCATCTTTGACTCTGTGTCAAAGAGAAAGGAAAATTCATTGATAAACTTTGCATGGTCAGTCAAAAGACGGCTTTTGCTAGTGAGTAATGGGCTGGTCCAGGCCAGGGTGGTACCTTCCAATAACCCTGTCACAAATGCAACCTTTAGCACATTGGTACTGTAGGTATTTGGCTGTATTGTGAAAGTTAATTCACACAGATCCAGGAAGCCTTTAAACTGCCGATGATCCCCAGATAATTTAGAGATGCTGCGTCCCTTCGGTTCTCGAGGGCCAAAAGTGGTAGCCTCCGCAGGCACCACAGGTGGGGGTTCTGCAACAGGCAGTGGAGGTGGGGGAGCCTCCGCCCCAGGGTTTTGTTGATCTTTAATGTCTTTGATTTCCATGGTCAGAGCCTGAATGACTCGGGTCAACTCCTGAACCTCCGCGGCCAATTGCTCCATCTGGTAAGGGGTTGTGCGATATGTAATTTTGTAAGCTTGTGATACTGTGGGGATTGGAAGGGATCAAAGGGGAAGTAGGAGGGGTTCCACGCGCACCTGTCCCAAGGTGTAGCAAGGTAGTGCCAAGGAAACAAACCCTCAGGATCATATAGGGCTGATAGGACTACAAAATCCCAGCCTAGATCATCATTGGGCACTGGGATATGCATACACCTTAGCACCGAAACCAGAAACAACCAAACAAGGAAGGGGGATTGGGTTGGAGGTGTGTGGGAGTGCAGGAGGGTACAGGTGTCCAGAGCCAGGAAGAGGGGGATAAGGAAGGGACACACACACGTTCAGAGGGCCCCGGGAGAGTGTGGCACAAGACATCTATAGGAACACACACTTTCCTGAGTCACTGCAGTCGCTCGCAGACTCACTCATCTCACTCACCCAGCACAGACTCACACCTTTCACTCCGGATTCCAAGGAACACAAGGGCAGTCTACACAACAGCAAGGGGCCAGTCTCTCAGGCACAAGGCACCGATCACCAGCGACGCTAGGGCGGCAAAGGACTGCCTTTATACCCCTGATCCTGGTGACATTACAGGGGTTCTATGTGACGTGGAGCTGGGCCTGGAGGCGCAGCTTCCACTGCTGGAGGCATGCTTCCAGTCCCACCCCCTGGAGCGGCATGTGGCCCTAAGAGAGAACCCTAGCCCGGGTGTGTGTGTCCCTGTCAGAGTTGTGCAGGGGTACCGGCTCTCTGACCTCAATGACCGGCGTGCGTGGGGCTGGAATGCCCAGGGCCTGCCGCAGCTCTTCCTGCGTGGTGAGTAGGGCTTTCTGCTCCTTCCCTTGCCTCGGGGCCCTGTACCCCCTCAACCTGCCCCTTACAGCCCCTCACATGATTTTTCTTGCAGCAGGACTGCCCACCATTGGAAACATAGAAATAATGTACCTCCTGGAAGCAAAGTCATTCAGATGTTATCTGTTATTGGACCAATTTCTGCTGTAGAGAGTATGTAAGCTTCCTCTACCCTACCCATTATCATTCCTCCAAAAAATTATGAATCACCTGACCTCCACTTACTTTTTTGCACATGCCTGCTTTTTTGTTCCAATTCCTTTTCTTGAAGTGTTCCTGGTGCTTTCTACGTTGTTATTTCTACCTCTCTCCCAACAAGCCTTTTCATGTGTCTGCTAGTCTTACGTTCCTGTGTTTGAACCTCACTAGCTCTGTATTTAATGAATTCTGCTTAGGCAAAGTGCTTTGTTAATACTGGAGAGGGGGGAAAGCCAAATAATTTTTCTAGCCTTTATTTCCCCTAAAACTTTGTCAATTCAGCCTCTACCTCTTTAGCTTAGTGTGCTTGTCTGTGAGAGTACTGTAATGCCTTCAGCGAACATGTTGCATCAAGTAAATTATTGAAGTTAGAAAGGAGAAAGCAAAATAGAAGACAACCAGTGGTAGCAAAACAGTGTGGATAAAAAAATTCAGTCTTTTCAGTTAAAAAAATTAACTATGCCTGTCATGAATGATATAGTTCTATAAAGTCAAAAGAAATCCTGGCATTTAAAAGCTATTTCAAAATAGAATCTTAACACTCCTAGAATTCATAATTGTGAAGAGGCAACTTGTAAGCTATTATAAAGACAAGTCCCTTCAGCAAAATACAGAATTATTTACTAAGGAAACTAATAAAGGAGGCTGTTGCTGGCAAACAACAAAGATGAGAAAAGGGGGATTTGTTATTTGACAAAACTAAAACTGATCAAAGCTTCTAGCTTTAGCTCACCTGGATCTCAAAAGGCTTAGTCACTTGTATGGATTTTACCAGAAGCTGAAGTTGTTTTTAGATTTGGCGCTCAAATTTGACAAAGGGTAATATAATACAAAGGGTAATAGTGAGGATGAGAACTTTTTTAGCTGCCATTTTGAATTAGGGCACCCATCTTGAAATCAGATCACATGGTGAATTGACATCACTTTTCCAAGTCTATGGGACACACGTAACATGAATCAGGAAAGGACGGCTGTGGTAATTTTCCCCCCACGGCTTCTATGCCAGCCCCTGGTCTCATGTGGTTGTTTCAAAATACCAATTGGCTTGTAATTACCAACTTAGCTTTATATGCTTATTTAGCAGAAGGAATAAGGATTAAACACCCTGAAATTAATATTTCATAACTTTATACCTTCTGTACTCCGCTTTGGTGTGGTGAGATTTGATCATTTGTATTGGTAGAGAGAACTAGGATTCTTAACCCCTGACTTATATGTTAATCATTCCCTATGGTGAAATTGTGTTCCTTTATTCTTTTTATGTATTATGTATTATATGAACTTTGTCTCTTATGTCTATAGTGAAAGCTAGTGCCATCTAATAAAAAATTACTACTACTACTACTATTATTAATAATAATAATAATAATACTCATGATTTAATTCACCTAAAATTCACTATAGTCCAATACACTTTTCAGGACAGGATGAAACAATGTCAGAAGAGATTCTGGGGTGTCGTTATTAACTTTATTTTTGGGTAGGGGGGAAGCTGGATAAACTAGCCAACTATCGTTGACCATGAGATGTTGGTGACGCACCTGCAGGACCGGGTGGGGTGGACAGTACGGTTCTTGACTGGTTCTGCTCCTTCCTGACTGGAAGAACTCAGCGAATGGTGCTAGGGGATTATTTTTCATCATACCGAGACCTTTGTGTGGAGTCCCGCAGGGTTACCTTCTGTCCCCTCTCCTGTTCAACATGTATATGCAGTCGCTTGGTGAGGTGGTAAGGAGGTTTGAAGTGCAGTATCATCAATATGCTGATGACATCCAGCTTTACCTCTACTTTCATCGGACCCAGGTCCGGCAGTCTTGGTGCTTACCGGGTGTCAGGCAGCTGTTGGGGATTGGATGAGGACAAATCGACTAAAGCTAAATCCCGATAAGATGGAGGTGATGCTGGTGGGTAAGGCAGCACCAATGACGGTCCCCATCATTGATGGGGTCTGCCTTCCACTGGTTCCCCAGGTACAGTGTCTAGGGCTGCTCCATGATTCGCAACTCCGCTTCTATGCTCAGGTGGAGTCTGTGGCAAGGAGTGTCTTTCACCAATTACATCTGGTGTGTCGGCTTAGGCCATATGTTTTGGACTCTGACCTGGCCACTGTCATCCATGCTTTCATAACCTCTAGGCTAGACTACTGTAATCTGCTCTGTGTGGGGCTACCCATGGTGATGGTTCGGAGACTGCAGCTGGTGCAGAATGTGGCGGTCCATCTCCTAGTGGGATTGGGCCACCAGGAACACATTGTATCGGTTCTGTGGTCTCTGCACTGGCTTCTTATAGTCTTCCAGGCTCGATTCAAGGTGTTGGTGCTTGTCTATAAAGCTCTAAATGGCCTTGGTCTGACCTATTTGCGGGACTGCCTCACCCCCCCAGGACCCTGATAGTTCCCTGTGGTCATCAGGGGGGTGCTTTCCTCAAGGTCCTCTGAGTCTGCCAGGGGGCCACAATGGGGAGAACCTTCTTGGTGGCTGCTCCATGGCTGTGGAACTCCTTGCCGGTGGAGGCCTGTTTGGCCCCGGATCACCCCTCTTTTCAATGTTGTTGTAAAACATGGCTGTTCTGCCTGGCTTTTGATGGGGAAGATGGTTAGGGTGGGGAGAATGGGTTAGGGTGGTGGGTGGTTAGGGATGTTTTTCATTTTGCCTTGTTTTGAGTGTTTTAAGTGTTTTTATTGTTGATTGTAAGCTGCCCACACCTGCCTGTGAAAGGATGGGTGTGGTAAATACATTTCTAAAATTAATTAATTAATTTTAAAAACTTATTTGTCTATTCCTGTTTTTGGCTTATTAATCTAATCGAAATTTCCAGCCAAATCTAAATATCTAAATACTTAAATATCATTAAGTGATATCTGACTGGCTTGTGCTTCACATCGTTACTTTTTGTATGGACAGATCAAAGCTGATCTAGCCCTTTACGCCCTCCTTCCCTTTGCCTCAGAGCTTCTGGAACATGTCGTCTACTCCCACTGCCTGGACTTCCTCTCTGCCAACTCCTCCCTGGACCCTCTCCAATCCGGCTTCCGCCCCCTCCACTCTGCTGAAACTGCCCTGGCCAAGATCACCAATGATCTCCTTGTCGCTAAATCTAAGCACCTCTACTCCATTCTTGTCCTCCTTGACCTCTCTGCTGCCTTTGACACTGTCGACCACTCGCTTCTATTGGACTCGCTTTACTCTTTGGACTTCCGTGGCTCTGTCCTTGACTGGTTCTCCTCCTACCTCTCTGACCGCTCCTTTAAAGTCTCGCTCCCTGAGTTGACCTCCTCCTCCCTCCCCCTTTCAGTTGGGGTCCCCCAAGGTTCTGTCCCTGGTCCTCTTCTCTTCTCTATTTTCACCCTGTCCCTGGGCAAGATTATTGCCTCCCATGGATTCCAATATCATCTCTATGCTGATGACACCCAACTCTACCTTTCTACCCCTCTCTCTCCTCTTCTGTCTGCTCACGCCTCGTCAACTGCCTCTCTGATATCTCCGCCTGGATGTCCCGACGTCAAGACCGAACTCCTCATTTTTTCTCCCTCCCCTTCCTGTCCCTCTAACCTGCCCATCTGCATCAATGGAGTCACCATCCATCCTGTTCTCCAAGCCC
>QEPC01014227.1:1507684-1539936 GCA_003113815.1 Sphenodon punctatus
ACTGCTGCAACCAACCTGATTGTAACCAAGCCAAGCACACGCACCTGAGACTTCGCATCCGCTTGAATGTTTGTTTGTCTTCTTCCCTGTCTCTCCCACTGTCCCCTCTCCCTGTCTCCCCCTCCTTGTCTTTTAGATTGTAAGCCACAGGCATGGACCACGTCTATACCTATGTTCTGTACAGTGCCAGGTTCATGACCGGCGCTATATAAATGTTTAAAATAATAATAATAATAATAATAATAATAATAATAATGTACCCTGGAGTAAGGATGACTGTCCAGGTACTTCTGAAACCCAAATAAAATATAATCTCTTCATAATCTTTCCCTATGAGTAAAAACAGATGTGCAAGAATCATGGTGGATTTCCAACCTGGGCTAGGAAATGCGTTGATGAAGAGCACCAAATCAAGGTGTCTGCGGCCAGAGAGCCATCTTACTGTCCACACACCCCGTGTAAGGCAGCGAGCTAAATAAACATACAAGTGGCCCCACCTTGCACTCAGCACCCCGACCCCACCATGACAGAGAGTCATGATGAACAGCCATGGTGTTAGGCCAAGGCAGCTCCTTCCATAGGTTATGCAGATGGACCCTTGAAGAAACCGGTGAAGTCACAGCTGTTGAAAGCATTAGAAGAACAGTGTGATGCTGTTACTAGCAAATTACTTAACACAGTCAGCAGCAAAACTGCTTGCATAGTTGATGGCATGACTGCAATTCATAGTGTCAGACTGAGTGATTGTAGAACATTTGGTGATTTAGCTAACTCTATTTTACAGTCCATTGTAAATCCGTGTCAACATATGATGGGATTTGTTGGATCGACATTGTTTTTGACTGATATGATGAAAGTTTGTTAATCAAGAACGGAGAAAGGCAAGACAGAGCAGGTGGTGTTCCTTCTTTTGAGTTGAGAATTACTGGACCAGCTACTCTACTGTCAGTTCAATGGAAATGCTTCATCTTATCCAACCACAAAAAATTTCAGCTAACAAATTTCCTGTACAAAACTTGGATTTGTAATGGGCAATATTTCCTCCAGTCACATGTGTCACTCATAGTAGGTGGTGACTTTATTGACAGGAAACGGTGTGTTTCTATTTCGACAGAGACCATCACAGAACTTACAGATTTGATTTGTTGTGATGAAGAGACTGATATGCGAATGTTGGCCCACATTCAGCATGTAATTCAGGTCAACAACATATCAAGAGTCGTTGTTTGATCCCCTGACACTGATGTGTTAGTATTGGGGCTGCATTTTTTCCAAGCATTTCGGCAAATGGGCTTACTTCATTTTTGGTCTAACACCAACACTATTAAACCCTTCATGAAATGCAGAACAAAATGGGAGATGGAGTGTGTCTTATCTTACCAGCTTTACATGCTCTTACAGGGTGCAACACGACTAACAAGCTTGGAAGCAAGAAAGCAGCTCTTAAGTTAGCCATTACACAGCATGATAAACTGCAGTTCCTCAAACATCTAGGTGATGACAATGTCTCTGCACAACTAATGCAACAACTGGAGAGATTTGCGGTCCACCTTTTGAGTCCCACCAACAACTGCTCTACTTTAGATGAACTTCAGTACAAGTTATGCCACTGATATCTCGGTGCACAACTAAACCCAAGCTGTCTTCCACCAGCATCCAATACTTTTTAGCAGCACGTCCTCAGAGCAAATCTGCAGGTTTCGATTTGGAAGGGTGCTCTCTTACCATCCCAACCACCTTATTCACTGATCAATCACGGTTACCATCTGGATGAGGATTTATGACTGCTCATTCATATCCACTTGACCTCTATAATGGTTGCACTTGCAAGAATTGTAAACTGGCTAAGTGTCAATGTTTCAGAAATAATGTTAAATGCCGCTCATTTTGTGCCTGCTTAACAAAAGATAGTCAAAATCCATTGTAATTAACATGGATTAGCAAAATTTGTGGTATTCATTAGTTCTCAGAAAGGAAATAATTTTTACTATTATTTTCAGTTTTAAACTTTGCCTGCACTTATATGATTGCTAGGTATTTCACTTCTGTGCCATTACAATACTCCCAAGATATTGGTCTCAGAAAGGGCGATAGGAACGTTTTTAGATGCCATTTTTAATTAGGGTGGCCATCTTGAAATCAGACCACATGTTAAATTGACAACATCAATTTCCCAAGTCTATGGGACACATACAACATGAATTAGGAAAGAACAGCTACAGTAAAAAAAAATCCCATGACTTCTATGCCAGCCTCTGGATTACATCGTCTTCACTCTACTAGTTTGATTAGTACTAGACCAGCTTTAATAGTGGAGTCAACAAATTAGCTCTTATCTCAGCAAAAAAGGGGCACCCCAGTATATAATGTATAATATCCTCAGGAATACCTAGAGAACAGGTGCATATTCTCTATTCTCTAGTTATAGCTGGTCGCCTACCCACGGTCATAGATGTAGTCATGTGTTCACACCTAAGGCTGCTTTTAAACGAGGGCACGCTGAAGCGCCTCCCAAACGCCGCATTAAAGCAAAGCCGCCGGAAGTGACGTTCTCCCCGTTGACGGCGGCGGCAGCGGCTGGAGACACGGGGCTCTGGAGCGGCGCGTTATTAAGCCAGATAATTGAACTCTTAAGAACGTGCCGCTGCAAAGCCCCGTGTCTCCAGCCGCCGCCGCCGCCGGCAACGGGGAGAACATCACTTCCGGTGGCTTTCCTTTAATGCGGCGTTTGGGAGGCGCTTCAGCGCGCCCTCGTTTAAAAGCAGTTTGAGTCTACCAAAGGCAATTTTCAGCTTATAATGAGTATCCAAAATCTAGTACTTGGCCATATCTTTGTGTGAATGTGGAATACCTGGATCTTATGTTCACTGCTGGTGGAATTATCCCAAAGTATTAATGTTTTGGAAATTAATATAGGAAAAAATGAAAACAGTGACAGGAATGTTGATCCCATGTGCAAAGGCGATAGAAAAAAAATCTAAGGAGTGCAATCTGCAAGGTAATTATATTGACAGCAGTGCATACAATTGTGAAATCCTGGAAATCTATAGATGGTCCGTTGCTTAGGGATGTTTTGCCTCTGTTCTCCACTCCTCACCGTCTTTTTTTTTTTTATTTTATTTTATTTATTTATTTATTTATTTATTATTATTTTTTTAGAATGGATGAAATAGTATACAAGGGGTGTTAATTTCTACTTCTTCTTTTTTTAAAAAAATTTCTGTATTGTCCTGCATTTACCAATAGGTTTATTTGTCCTTTAACAAGATCTCTACCAAGGAGATTACAGGAGGTCTATGGGTCCTTCTTACTGGCTGACAGTATTCCAGCTATAACACTCGCTGCTGCCAAATTTTTGGCATATGTGTGCAGGATAAGAGCACAATATCTTAATGATTGTGGAGTGGAATAGGTTGGCTTATTTAGTCATTTTTTCAGTTGTATGGATTCCACAGGAGGATTGCTTACTTTTGTATTTTTACTTTGTATTATTTTATTTTATTTGTTATACTTGTATGTATTTATTTGTATGTGTATATGTCAAGACCTATGATCAAGCACTTTGAATAAATATTCATTCAATTGGTTTAGACTTCTGGCCATTGTGGCCATTTTTCTCTGAGTAGGCAGGAGTTCAGGGTCCAGTTTGCTAGCACCTTGGCTATAAGGATGGATATTTAGTTCAAGTCTCCATATTGGGTCATCTTATTAATGCTTTTTTTGCCTTGTGCTTGTATATTTTTTAAAGTTAATTTTAAAAAAAAAGTATTTGGCCATATCCATACTACAGCACCAGGCAGGGTATAATGAGACAAATTTAACCATACTCACTTCAGACTATCTATTCTTGTCTGAAGATATCTAGTAACCTCTGCTTTATCTTTGTCCATTCAGTCATAGGTATACATCTGTAGCTGCCAGTAAACATATATCCAAATCTATTTGTAAAAAGAATGGAGGATATATTTGAAGCAATGGTGACCCACTGGTTCCAGATGCTTCCAAATCATCTAGGTAACAGATCTTGGTATATCTATCCGGTAAATGCAACAGTAGCTTATACCAGTAAGAAGGTGCTGCTAATTTAGCCACTACCTGCAAATCTATGGATGATTTCAGACGTTATGCCACCACGCTAAAAGTGTGGTCAAAGCGATTCCCGCCGGGGGTGAACACCCAGTGGGAATCACTTTTTGGCCCAACAGTTGTGACGTTACCATGGTCAAACACGGCGGGATTCAAACATGGTCAAACAACTGCTCCCGGACCACAGCCCGGAATCGGCGGCTGTGCCCGCTGCTGATTCCAGGCCCTGGCCAATGGGTGCCCCGGCATATCTGAAAACACCCTATATGTTCTGTTCCTTTCCTCAAAAGAACAGCTTGTGTAGAATGGGTAATCCTAATATTGATCGTAAAAAGTTATTCAAAGGGCAGTTAAAGTTCCTCTGATACAAAGTAGCCCCAAATAGCTGCCACATACATAATACTAGAACATAATTTGGAGTCAAATATTTTAATAGCCACCTGAGGGGCTCTCCTATTATATATGTTATGAAATCACCATACAGTCCCAATCGATGAGGCAAGCTTATGTCTAACAGAGGAATACTGTTTGCGCCAAGAAGGTGATGCTGAGTAAATGACATGGAAATATTTGTATTCAGAGTCTTCCTCCATATAATGGTGTTCAATGTCCCATTTATAACTGAAGGGTCTTCTCCCACACAACTAATTTTGTTTTAGCAAAATTAATGGTCAAACCATTATCTGCACACAAAATTGAAAATCTTGTTAAGGCCCTTAGCAGGCCTATAAGAGTTCTAGCAATCAGCACTGCATCATCTGCATACATCAACAAGGGAACAGTTGTAGAAAGAACCCTTGGGTAATGATGATTATCCTCATCTACCCCTAAAAAAGTCGCTAACATAGAGTTTGAAAAGAAGAGGCACCAGCACACACCCTTGTCTGACTCCTCTAGAAACACCAAATGGCATAGTCAATTGTCCTTGCAGTCCATAACGGACTTTAGTCCACTATTACAGGGGCATAGCTACCATTGGACAAGCAGGAACATTTGTCCTGGGGCCCGTACTGGCTGGGGGCTCAATATCCAAGCTAAGCCACCCTTGCCCCCCCTTTTTTCTTTTTAAAATTGTCACCTGAACTGGCTGGGGACCCTTCTGGCTGCTGTGTGGGCCCCCTCCCTGCTCACAGTTGCAACGTTGTGTCTGACACAAGGTTGCAACTGCAGGCAGGGAGGGGGAGGGGCCCCATTCAGCAGTCTGCAGGCCAGGTCACACTCACAAGCCTCACAAGTCCAGGGTTTGTGAAGCCATGTGCGAAGTCTTGGTGTGGGGCCTAATTTACATAATTAAGCCCCACCTAATTATGCAAATGTATGAATTTACATAAAACTTACTCCCTCTGGACAGGAAGGATTCCCATTCTCCACCCCTCCGAGCAACCATGGAGAAGCATGGCCTCCCAATGCTTGCCCCCCCAGTCGAGTGTCTACCACCACTCCCCAGTAGTGGTTCCACTGCAGGGGCAGCCAAGCAGGCAGTGAGGCAGACACAGAGAGACTAACTTCGTCCACTGCCTTACTGGAGGAGGGAGTGAGCTTAGCCAGTTCATGCTGCCCCCACCCCATAACCAGTTCATTTGCACCCCCACCCCCATATAATCAATTCATGCTGCCCCCACCCATTACCATTTAATTTGTGCCCACGGGGCAGCGTGAATTGATTATATGGGGGCACAAATGAACTGGTTATGGGGTGCGGGTTTAAAGTCAGTATTCCTGTTAGCAATAACTTAATTAAGAAGAGTTAATGAAATTGCAGCCATAATAATCTCAGAACCATAATTGCAGATTTTTTTTCCAAGACAGAATAGATATTGCTTTACATCCTAAATTCCTACCTAAGATAGTATAAGTAAGACAGTTGTGAGAATTTGGCCCTTTTTACACAGGCCTCTCCTCCCAGCCTTGAACACGCAGATTTCTGTGTGTTCATGGGTGGGGGAACCCCGTGTGAACAACGCGGTGCACACATCCATGGCGAGTGGGGGTACGTGCATGTCCGCATAACACGCATCCCCACTCACCCCCCCACTCATCTCCATGCATGGAACAACCGGGGGAAAGGTGGTTACTATGTGGGTGTGGATGAGTGGTGGGTGAGTGGGGATGCATGTGCAGTTGTGTGCATGCCCCACCCATGCACTGGCACGCTCACAGACTCTCCACCCAGTGGAGCCATGTAAAAATATCATGTGAGGAGCCACTCGAAGAAGAACAGAAGGTTGCTACCTTGTAAACAAGGTTCTTTGAGATGGCTCCAAACATTCTCACAACACCCACCCTTCCAGCCCCACATGGAATTCTTCTCTTACATTTCTAGAAAGGTTTGAAAGGACCTGTCATTCAGAGGGGGGGGGTACTTTTTATATTAGAGGAGCTTGAGAGCATCATGTGGTCTATTATTTGAATAGGGTGAGCATGCACAACCCAGTTGTGAAAATGTTGGGAGTCATCTCGAAGAACCTTCTTTAAAATGTAACAACCTTCTGATCAGCACATGGGGAGGAGCTGTTGGTAAACAAACAGCCTTATCTCCCAGTTCAATCTGTCCCCGCTGCTGCTGCTGCTGCTGCGCTACTAGGAGGCAGAGGCAGGTGAAGGATGGGGTCTGGAGCCAGGGAAGGGAGGAAGAATCACTTAATGGGGGAGGAGCTGGCTTCAGTCAGCTGGGGCTTGCCCTGGGCTTGCCTCATGGCTTGCCTCACCCCCTGATGCCAAGTTGCGAAGGAGGAGTCTTCCCCACCAGTCCAGACCCAGTCTAGGCAGGGCTGGCTTGAGGGAGGCCCAGCCTGAGTGGAAGGTGCCAAGAGGTGGCTCCACTCAGTAACTGAGTGGAACTGCCATGGGGCACCTTCCCAATCCAGCGCTCCTTGCATCAAGTCAACCCAGACTGCCCTGGCCCGCCCGACCAGCCCCCAGCCTCCAGGGCTGGTCAGGTGAGCCAGGGCAGCAATGGCACTGCTGCTGCTGGCCGTGCTCAGCCCCAGCATGTGGGCAGTGAGCCATGAGTGTCAGACTGCACCATGGGACCAGCTTGCTGCCGGCCCAGAAGATGGATGAGTCCAGCAGCAGGTTAGCAGCAGCACATCGCAGACTCTGCAGAGAGTAAGTAAGTCCCAAGCACCAGCAGCTTAGCATCCCTAGGCTGGCCGAGCTGGGAGGTGCCCCCAGGCCAACCAGTGGCTTCACCACCAGCAGGAAAATAGTATGTGTATGGGGGGGGGGCACAGACATTTCTTGTCCCTGGGCCCATCCCAAGTTAACTACGCCCCTGCACTATTATTATTATTATTATTATTATTATTATTAGTAGTAGTAGTAGTAGTAGTAGTAGTAGTAGTAGCAGTAGTAGTAGTGGCAGGAGCAGCAGCAGCAGGAGCAGCAGCAGCAGCAGCATTTACAAAAGGTTTGCCAAAACTATATAAAACATAACGTTCACAACATAAAACAGGGGCTCATTTCTTTCCCAGAGACTAAGTAGTGAACAACTACTTAAACTCAGCAATTATGAACCTCAGTGCCTAATGATCAGCCATCTAGTGAAATTTCTGCCTTTCTATTAAATTAGCTGGCAACATGTTTTTCATCCCCCTGAAAAATGCCTTAACCAATAGTTTGAGATGCGAATAAATCATTCTTTTGACAACAGCAGACCTCCAGAGTAGGCAAGCAAGAGAGAGAGAGAGAGAGCAAGAGAAGACTCTGGAAAACTTCCAAAAGGTTTCTGAAATTAACTGTCAGAGCAGTTAAATGTAGGTAAATTGGAATAAAAAGATGCCAGACTTCCACAGAATCCACCAGAGAGGCAGCCCTTGAAGTACACTTTATACATGATAAATGGTGTGTATTCCAAAAAGAGGGCAGCAAGAGGCCCATATTATAGAAAGAGGGGATAACTTATGAACATGCTGTATAGGAAGGGGCACTTTTAAAAAATGGCTTGAATGTGAAGTAAGATAACAAACAAGTGACCCCTGACAATGCCCATTCAGAATTAAAATTAAGATATTTTACATTAATCTTTTGTAGCTTGAAGTTGAGTGAATTAGTTATCTAAATTCGGAAGACTAATTAATACCATTATATTTCAAAGAAGATTGACTACAAGAAGATCTTTAAAAATAGCATGTGTAGGGAAGTTAAGAGTCATCACATTTGGGTCAGATTTTTTCTTTGGGAGGTGTGTATATATTCATGTACCTAGCTTATAGCCTTTCAAGGAGCTCCAAATCATATCTGGAGCAAGAAACTCTTTTATCATTCTTTATCCTTTCCTCTGCACTCTGACCAAATATGTGGTGTTCTTAAAGTGTTATAACATGTCCTTAGTAGGAGGTAAATCTAAACAGCCAGTAACCTGAAAGGTCTGATAATAAAGAGAGACGAAAACTGTCCTTGTTATCTCCAGACTGAAATATAAGCCATGGAACAAATTAATTGCTACCAACAAGAGGAATTTTACAGTATTGTTTATTGTATCCAGGATGTACTGTCTCTTGTAGAATGGAATCAAACTTTACCTTTATCACTTTGTGCAAGTATACCCGAGTATGTATGACTGAAGCTCTGTGGGTTCTTTGAAGGACACTGTATTGAAAGTTCCCCTGGGTAGGGATCTGCTTCTAATTATGACTATTCAGCACCAACTACATTGCTGGCATTACATAAACAAACATACAACCAACAGCACCTCTATTCAGAAGCAGAATATTGGTAACCCTCACACTTAAGTTCCAGGCGAAGGGAAGGCTTCTTTCCTTCAGAGTGTTTTGATAGCAGAGAAATTTTACTTTTGGATTTGCTGGGACAAAACGGACTTAGTGGTGTCAGGGTTCTGACAAGGCCAAGAAATGACTCAACTGAATTGACAACAACCCTGCAACAAGGATGGAAAATAAAAGTAGAGATTTATCTAACTTAATGGTTGGAAGATCCCCATTCAAGCCAAATAAGAAAGAGTTGATGAGAACTTTCTTGTATCCCTGGTGCTCCTTGGTTGAGCTTACAGTTTCCTGCCACATGCAACTGGGAGCATTCAGACCACTTTAAATACCCAATAAATATGTATGTGTTTCTCAGTGTTGCTTGACTAGGAGGGAGGCATCCCTGAAAAGATTCATCCAGCCCAAAATTTGGACCTGATCCACCAAGGACCTACTGGGACCCATTAAAGTTTTTTCTTCCTTTGTTCTAAGAACTATGGTCTTTTGGTCTGTGCATTGTCCAAAATGAACTTATTAAGTTGATAGAAAATATGTATTTACACAATGGGTGTTTTCAAACGTTATGGGCGGCTGGTTCACCACAGTGAATTCCCAGTGGGGGTGAACAGAACAACCACCTCCCAGGGCGAATAAAAGCCACGAACAGACCATGGCCGGGAATTGGGCTGCCAGATCATGGCCTGGGGCAGCGCAACAGACGTGATGCCGATTCCCAGCCATGGTCAAAACACCCAGAAGCCACCGGGAAGGGGCGGGACACAGACATGGCCGCCTGAGGGCAAACGAAGCCAAAAGGCACAAAAGAGAACTCCCACACAAGGGAAATGGGAAAGGGGGGGAGAGGGAGAAAAGTCACACAGGTACCACACACAGCAGGCACACAGGCAGTGGAGCCACAGCGGAACACACAGCACGAGCACACGCCCGGGCACGCATGCACACACACACACACACACACACAACACAAGGGGAAGGAAGGGAACGGGGACACGGGTGTCCGGACAACACACTAGACAAAATGGGAGCAAAGGGGGGGGACACGAAAGAGGAGGGGGGAATCGCAAATGGGCAGGGCAGGACACAGGCAACAGCAACCACAACCTCCACAGCAGTACAGTCTGCCAGGGCACCCCCACAGCAACACAGGCAGTCTCAGAACGGGGGGGGGCAGGACCTCTGGACCAAGGCACAGCGGGGGCCTGCAATGCACAGCGAGTCGGGTGGGAATGGTCCAGGATGCACATGGAGACCCCACACTCACTGAGGGGCTAATGGAGGGCAACAGGACAGCCAGTGCAGCGCTGCAGGTCCAAGGACACACACACATTCCCAGAGGAAGCACCGAGGGCCAGTCCGGGGGTGCCGGAACCCCCAGGTCACACAAGCACCCAAGGGGGGGGGGCGCGGGCAGCAGGTGGCAGCTCTGGCGGGTGGGGACAGGTAGCTGGACACAGGTGGGTCGGTGAGGCCATGCAGAGCACCACACCCAGGCACCAGGGAGGGCAACCACAGAGGGAAACCCTGGGTGTGCAGGAAAACCGGGGGGTGTGTGGCCCAGAGAGGCCCCGGCGTCACAGGCAGGGGCAGCAGCACCCCACAAAAGCTTCACCACAGCACGTCAGAGACATCAGGGAGGGAGAAGCCATCGGGGACCAGCCCCCCTGGACAGGGGCAGGAGCCCACACGGGGGCAGGACATGGGGGGGCGGGAGGAACACCGGGACTCACAGGCAGCTGCTGGGGGCCACAGCGGGTCCAGGGGTTGGGCACCACGCCTGGTGAACCAGGTGGGGCCAATGGATCAAGCCCCAGCAGTACCCCAGCAAGGACATGTGGTGGACGATCAGGTAGTAGGCCTCGAAGGGATCATGCATGGAGAGACCCAGCTGGACGTCCAAATGAGACCACACCCCCAACAGGGCAGACAGTTCAGCCCCGGAAGGCTCCGACACACAGCAGGCAGCAGAAGGGGGCCAAGGAAGATGTCCCAGCTCCAGCAACCAGTGGTACACTGCCGCACAGGTGCGTTTGTACCCATGCTCCCCGTGAACACAGGCAAAGTAGAACATTGCCAAGGCAGGGCCACACTCAGCAAGGCACACTGTGTAGGTGCCAAGCCCGCACACACTCAGCACAGACACGGTCTCAGCCCCGGACCAGGGCACATGGGAACACTGCTTGTCCAGGATGCATCCATCAGAGAAGCGAACCAACCCCAGGGTGTCTGCATGCAGCCGGCAATCACGAGCGAGTGCTCGCCTCATAGCCAAAGTAACGAAGTCCGGAGCTCAAGCTTGCAAAGGCACCCGCATGGCTGGCCGGACTGTCCAGGAGAAGCTGCATGACCGGGGTATGCCACAGGTCGCACAGAGACATGGTCTCGCGGAAGGTCCAGATATGGGGGGCCACATGGGGGCCAGGGAGCGGGAGCCTGGTGGACGGACAACCAGCCATGGTCCAGCAAGACAGGGAGAATAACACCACGGACAGGGGGGCACACATACCCTCGAGGGTCGGGAGGGCCTCCGAGGGGCCCCAAGGACAGGAAAAGCGGCCACGGACCACAACATTGTAGCACAACAGAGTGAGGCATGGGGTGCAGACCTGGCACAGCTGCCCAACACATTAGCACTCACATAACAGCTATTCGGGACACCAAGGCCACAGTGTTGCAAACAGGCATGGGGGGGTTGATGGGTGAAGGCATGCAGCTGCAGAAGGCGCGCACGGAACTGCGCGCCCATGCATGTGCGAGCACCCATGCGCAGCCAGCACACGTAACCATGGGCATGCCCACAGACCCATGCACCCCATTGGGGGACCTGGCCGGCTGGGGGCCGGCCCCCGGCATGGCTGCCCATCGGAGGGCCATAATAAACGTTTTACAACCTCTGGGGCCCCCACCACCATGGAGAAGGACAGGGCAGCCGCCTACTGGATGCACCTCGTGCTTGCAGCTGAGTGGTACCACGACCACACCGAGTAGCTGCACCTCCTTGGTGCGGAGGTACACATGGCCGCCCGGCTGCAGGTTTCCCTGACCTGGAGAGCTGCAAGGACCTGCAGGGTGCACCATGGCCGGAGGAGAGCCCGTGCCCGGCTCAGTGCCCCGAGGCTATCCGGGGCAGTCTGGCAGGTCGTGAGCAGGGCCCAGACCCGGCCCGCAGTGCTCCGCAAGGCAGCCAGCCACCTCCTCTGGGCGAGGGAGACCATGCGCCGGTCTGTTCTGCTCGCTATGCCCATTTAGAGGTGCCTATGGGTCGCAGAGCGCCCACAGGGTTGGTGGGCGAGGGCGCTGGCCCAGTGGGATGAGGCAGCCTGGAGGGCCCACCTCAGGATGAACAAGGTCACCCTGCTGTGGCTAGCAGAGCTCCTTACGCCCTGGCTAGAGCGAGAGCACATCTCCATGAGGACCCCCATCCCCATGGTCCAGCTGGTGGCCATAGGGGTCTGGGGCCTGGCAACACCAGACTCCTGCCGGTCCTTGTTCCAGCACTTCGGGGTAGGCCTCAGCACCATCGTCTGTATCCTCTGGGATGTGTGCGAGGCTGTGGAGGGCATGCTCCTGGACAGGATGATCCAGCTGGTGCACCAGGAGGCCGTGATGGCGGGATTCATGACCGGAGGCTTCCCCAACTGCATGGGAGCCGTGGATGGCACCCACATCGAGATCCTCCGCCCCTCTGCAGGGAAGGCAGCAGAGTATGTGAACCGGCATGGGTACCACTCCCTGCTGCTGCAGGCAGTTGTAGATCACTGGGACCAGTTCATAGACATCTTCATGGGCAACTCCAGCCGCAGTCATGATGCCCGGATCATGACCATCTCCTCCTTCTATGCCTGGATGTTCCGGGGGGGATTTCGCTGACATTGGGATGTCCTGGATCGAGGGGGTACCAATGCCCCCTGTATCCTGGGAGACCCTGACTACCCCCTCACCCGCTGGCTTATGAAGGTCTACCCTGTCACATGGACCGCTGCGGAGGTGCTATACAATACCCGCCTGTGCTCCAGCAGGACCGTGGTGGAGCGAGCCTTCGGGGCCCTCAAGCAGCGCTGGAGGAGTCTCGCTGGGCACCTGGACTACACTGTGGAGACCTCCGCCCTGGTGATCAGGGCCTGCTGTGTGCTCCACAACATCTGCGACACCGAGGGGGCATCCCTGGAATACCCTGAGCCCCACCGGGCCACCGGGCCCTTGCCCCTGCACGTGAACACCGAGAACCCCATGGAGTACCGTTATGCCCAGCGCATCCGGGATGCCCTGGTGAGGCATATCACCCCAGATGCCCTGGTGTGAGGGGCTCCCCTCCCCGTACCACCATCTGGTGTTCCCGGGGGCAGCCCATGCAGGGGTGCGCACCCCATAACCCACATACGGGCCCTGGAGGCATATATGTGCAAAAACATTTATTTCACCTGCGTGTGCATGTGACCCCTTCACCTGTCCCTCCACCACTGTAGTGCCCTGGCCCCTCTAGTGCCCCCTCCCACCGCCCTCCCCCTCCCTCCCCATCCCCCCTCGTTTCCAAGGTCTGCCCCGTGAGCGCCCGGTGTGGGCCATGGATCCCTGAGAGCTTCCCTCCCCCCACTTTCTGTGTTCCCAACAGTGTCCTGGGCCTCCTCCAGGTCTGGTAGGGGGACACTTGGGTGGGGGAATGGGGGCCGGGACCCAGGGGTGCCCCCATGGTGGCTGCACCCTCCTGAAAGCGGGGGACACCAGGAGGTGGATGCATGGCCCCTGAGGGTGCGGGGCCAGCTCGGGCACCTGAGCAGGGGATGGGGGCAACGAGGGGCCTGGCATGGGGCCCTGGGCAGGCAGGGTGCCTGGGGGTGCAGCTGCCCTCATGTAGGTGCACATCATGCTCGTGTGCAGGAGTAGGGAGGTCCCAATATCGTGGGACCTATCCATCTTCTCAGAGTGCTCCTGCACCATGCCTGTGATGGCCTGCTCCAGCCTCCCGAGCGCCTCCACCTGCCTGCTGTGCTCCCGGCGCTCCCGTCTCCGCTCCAGGTACACCTCAGCCTGGAGCCTCATGGCCATCACCTCTGCCTGCTCCAGGGACCGCTCGATGGCCGCCTCCATATGGTCCACTGCTGCTATAATCCTCTCCCCCTGTTCCTCCATGGTCCGGATGAACTCCTCAGCCTGGTCCTCCCTCCTCCTGCGGACCTGTGCCTGGTGCTCCCTCATGCACTGCGATGGGGCCATGGGACCTGGGGATGCTGGCTGCCGGGGTTGCCCTGTGGGCACGGGAAGGTTAGTCCGATCCTTAACCAGGCCCCTGCCCTCTGGCCGCAATGGGGCAGGGGCCCCGCGGGCCCCCAGGTGGCTCACCAGGCCCCTCCCCACCACCAGAACCCAGTCCCTCCCACCCCCTCCGACTGTCCGGGGACTCCCTATCTGCACCCCGGGTTACCCTCCCTACCGGACCGCCTGCCTCACCTGGTTCCTGCACCTGCTGGTGGGTCTCCTTGGTGGCTGCCTGCTTGGTCACCTGGGTCTGGTCCCGGGGTGTGCTGTGGCCTGCGGGAGAGGAGGGGGGGTTGTGGGTGTAGGGGTGTGCAGTTGGACGACCTGGTGCTTGTCCCCCACCCGCCTTGGTATTGGGGGGCTGGGGCTCAGGCTGGGGATGGGGATCCATGGCCCATCCATTCCCCCCTTGCCCCTGCCCCTGTGGGCCTGGTGCCTCCCCCCTCCGGGTCGCCCGCTTACCCTCGATGTTGGTCTCGGATCCTTCCGAGGCCAGCCCCTCGGTGTGGGAGTGCTCCCCCATGGACTGAGGGTAATGAGGGTGGCGGCCTCAGACTCCGCCTGCCCGGCCTGGGGGTGGGCGCTCTCCGGGCTGCTGTCCAGGGAGGGGCTGCAGGTGCCGGGGCCCTGGGGCGATCCTCCTGGGGGTCCAGGGCACTGGAGCTCGTGTCTACCAGGGAGGCAGCAAGGGGAGGGGGTACCTCCACCCGTTCCCTGCTCTGGACCACAGCGCTCCCAATGAGCTGTGGGGTGACTATGGACCCCTTCATATTCAGGATGCGTTCCAGGGCATCGTAGAATGGGGCGGTCCGGGCTCCATGTCTGGACTGGCTATTGTTGTCCTGGATGGCCTTGTACCCCCTCTTCAGCTCCTTGGCCTTTGAGTGGCACTGTGCCACTGTGTGCTGATGCCTCACCACCTCCATGTCCCACACTATGTCCTGGTAGACATGCTCGTTGCACTGGTTGAGTGTGAGCTCCAGCTGGTACTCCAGGGTCCCCCATATCCTTATGAAGTCCCGGGTCTCCTGGAGCCCCACTGGCCCCCTCTGTGGTACGCCTTCCTCCCTCTTCTCCACTGTGGTTTGTCCTCCTCCTCCTCCTCCTCCTCCTCCTCCTCCTCCTCTGCCCGGGCTGGTCCAGTGTCCTCTGAGGGCTCATCCACCCGGGCGCTTTTCCATGTCTGCGGGAGGCAGGGGGTGGGGGGGTTAGGGTTTGGTGCGTGAACTGGCCCCTTGTGGGGTGCCCCCTTCCCTCCGCTCTCTCCACAGCTGTCACTGCCTCTTCCTTCTCCTCCTCCACCCTCGCTCTCTCGCCCACCGCTCTCTTCCACCTCCCTCCTCGCTCCATCCCGCCACGCTTCCCTGCTGCAGATTTCCCTTTAAATCTCCCTCCGGTGGTTGTGTTGTTGCTGGTTGCCTGGCAGCGACGCTGCATGCATTGTCCACGGTTGGGGATCATTTTCTTTGTTTCCACCCGGGGATTGGCGTCCAGATGTTACTTTTTGTTGCTTACAGGTGGGAATCTCTTTGACCACGCTTCCCGAGATTTTTCCCCCGGTAGTCCGGGAAGCGTGGTTGAAATTGACCCCATGTGGGTATTGAGCATGGTGAACATCTGGCGGCCGCCTAACAGACGTTCAAGGCTCTTTGGCCCCGCTGCAGGATTGAGCGTGGTTCACTGTGGTTGAGCGTGATCTCGTAACGTCTGAAAACACCCAATATCTATGGGAGGGCAATTGAATATTTCCACAAATTTTCATGGCAAAATCTTGCAGAAGAACATAAAGTCCAATCCTCCTGCTAAAGTCATTTAAACCAGCCAAAAAATCTCACTTGCACAATGCAAAGTGAACTCAGCAGACCAGAGACTTCGGCTCTGTTTTTCATTATCCTCTTCAAATTAGAAATACCTATTCTGTAGATCAAAGACAATCTTTTTTTCCCTCACCAATGATTTTTTTTATACCATTTCAAGCATCCACTCTTCCTGTTGAGGGTAGAATAGAAAAAAAGTGAATCATCATCAAATATCCACTGCTAGGACCTCCTGAGACTTCCAGGTAATGGAGACTCTGTAGCTTTGATACTTTAATTTTCTTTGAAATTCAGACTGGTCTATCAGAAAGCTTCAAGCAGCGGCACAAAGTAACTTAAAAGGATTATGAATTCTCTCTAAGGTAAAGGTATTTCTGAAAAGATTGATTAAGAAGTATGAATTATGGCCCTTTTTCTTATAGGAATCCTGTTAGTCAGAAAATATGTATTTACCAAAACTCTAAACATCTCAGGAAATTGAAATGCACCAGCCTTTGATTTATGATGAATAAATGGAATGTGGATATTGTCTAAAACATATTGGCTTCCGATGGTAAAGCACGTCTCACCATAAAACACTTGAGTAAACTCGGTTGTTCAGGTTGTACAGGGATTCTGACATACATTCATCTTTGACAGAGATAATCGCTAGGTCTTATTATCAACTTCAAGATCTTTCAAGTTGTAGAAAAAAGTCAGAGAGATGTGCTTTTATGGGGGAATCTAAATCCATTTGGGGAGTTTCATGAATCTGATTTCATTCAGATCAAAGTTTCTTTCATTCATATTTGATTCCTTGTCAGCTACAGTACTTAGACTGAAATATGACATTGTGTAGAATTAATGTATGTCTTTTTGTAAGCCTAAGTGAAATCATGCCATCTAAACTTTTGATGTTCAATAAATTTAGGGATAATGTAGTAGCCAATTCTCTTATGTATATCAGCACTGAAAAAGAGAAATTTAATTTTAGTAGCCCTTCAAAAAGAAAAAATGTAACAAACAGATGTCATGATTAGCACTGTGCTACAGTACAAGACAATTTATTTATGTTATTTGTAGGTTTTTCTTCGTTTTTGTTCACCCAAGTACAACCCATAAATTCAGTGTGCCTGCTGAGGTGAAAATATTTAAGCAGTTAGAATTACAGACTCCTTCTTTCTAGTGTAATTTCAGACATTATGTTACCACAGTCAACCACGGTGAACCACCTGTGGTGGCTGCGGTACCGTAACATCTGTTGGGCCCAAAAGAGATTCCCGCCAGATTTTCACCCCCACAGGAATCCCTTTGACCACACTTCCATCCCTCCAGCCGGCCGGAACTCCAGAGGCGTGGTCAAAGAGATTCCCGCTGGGGGTGAACACCCGGCAGGTATCTATTTTTGGCCCAACAGACGTTACGGGACCACAGCCATTATGGTGGGGTTCACCGTGGTTGACCGTGGTAACGTAATGTCTGTTACCGTCCACAGCCCAGAATTGGTGAACTGTACCGGCCATTACTGCCGCCAATTTCAGGCTGTGGCCAATGCCACAGGGGGCAGGTGGGTGCTGCGCCTGGATTGACTGCTGTGCCTGCCCATCTCCTGGAGGATGGCTGGCCAGGGAAGCGTGGGGGGGGCAGTGCAGTCGCATGTTTCGCCGTGCAGCCCCGCCCCTCCCCCAATCCCCCTCCAGAATCAGCCGGCACTAGGGATGTGCGAACAGATTGTGGTTTGGGTTCGGTCATTCAGTTCGATCTGGTTTGGTTTGGGCATTCGGCTTGGTCACTGAGTTCAGGTTAAGGTGTTTAGTTCGGTCGTGTTTGGTTCGGGCATTCAGGAAAAGGTATCGCAAGATCCCATGATCTCACCGGAAACGAGAAATTTGAGTGCATGCGGAGCTGTGTGGCAAGAGAGTGTGTATTTGGATGGCTGGCTGGCTGTTTGGTTCATGTGTTTTCGCTGTTTGTGTTTGGTTTGGTTGTGTTGTTTTGGCTGGTTGGTGAGTGTTGGTGTGGTGGGTGACTGTGTGTTGGTTTTGGCTGCTTGTTTTAAAAAAAATAATTTAAAAATGGAGAAGGTGACCACCATTAAACACCGGGCCTGGGGGAAGGCCAAGGTGATGGAGCCAGTGGTTCCTCCTGCCGCTGCTGCTGGATCATCGGTTGTTGAAGAGGAGCAAGAGCTGGTGGGCACAGAAGGTGCTGCCACTGCTGCCAGGTTTGTAAAAAAAATTTTAAGGACAAGAAACTTAAGGCTCTATCAATTAGAACAAGCTCACTGGCATGAGGGTGGGTGGGTGTGTGGGTGGTGGGCATCAGTCAGGCACAAACAGTGGGCATCAGTGGGTAGCAGAGGATGTCTGCCACAGAAAGAGAGGGTACTCTAGTGTGGCACTTCTTATGTTCCTATCTTTTTATGCTCTTTAGATCTGCAAGAAAAGATTCCAGAGGCAGAGAGAGGGGACCACATCAGGGTTAATCACCCATATTGAAAGGCTCCATGGTCAGACAGTGAGGTGTCAGGAGGATTCTGGCATGGCTGTGGAGCCTGAGCATCAGCACCAGAAGAAGAGGGGGGAAGGCAACCCATAGGTGACGCCATGAAAGCCCTTCCCCCTCCTCCAGCCCTGATGTGGAGTCCCCTGGGCCCTGGGAGTCTGCTGCAGCCAAGGCCTTTCAGGCCAAAGTGGAGAGACCTGGCCACCAGATGATGTTGGACTTACCCTTCATGGAGAACCACCTGGTGGAAAAGTTCCAGGCTCTCGAGGTGGAGAAGAAGCAGGTGGAGGAGTACTCCCAGTATGTCTCCGCCGAGATGGAGAGGCTGGAACTCTACCACCAGGCAGTCTCCAGGTGGCATCTGGATGTGGAAGGGACCATGGAGTTCATTGTGGCCCACAGCTATGAGATGGCAAAGCACAGGGTGGCCGCCCCTCAGCCCTGTGCTGCACCCCACCGCCTTTTGCCTTTCCCCTAAGTCCTGGGGGACAGGCCCAAAGACTAATAGTTTCCTCCTTTCTAAGTTTCCTTTTAATGTCTGCTTTTGGTTTTATAATGTTGTTATTGTTTTGTTGTTGTTTAAATAGTTTTAATAAAATTTGTTATATTTGTTGTTATGAGCTTCGTTTGACCTGTCCAATCTTTTATCCCTATGTGCTGAAGTTCTGGCTGGCAGGTGGCAGGATGTCATACAGGTTGTCGATCCCTACCAGTCGCATCTGACTGGCTCAACATGTAGCATAGTTAAGGTAGTATTAACCCAAAGATGTGACAGGCATCAGGAGGACCAGGGCTTGTGCCTCTGTCGGCATGCCAGAGAGAAAGAGAGACAGGCTCCTTGGCAGTGGGCAGCAGGCAGCAGGCAGCAGGAGCTGGTGGTTGGAGGGGCTTTTATTTCCAGCAGCTTGAGAGGGCATCCATCTGCGTGTAGGTGCGGAGGAGTAGGCTGTTGGGAGGAGGGCAGGCTGGCGTGCGGGCACCGGGCTTATGGATGCAGTAGAATGGAATGCAGCCCCCAATGAATTGAATGATGGTCCCAGAATCTCGTTTATGGTTCCTGGGATGGGCAGGCATGATTGATTCAGGTACAGTGGAATGACAGCCTATGTGAGTTTAATGATAATTATGACCCTAGAATTAGTGCATGGTTGGGCACACTTAATTCAATCAAGCGATAGGTGGTAGCAGCAGGTAAAGGAACGCACACAGACATACAGGCAGGCACATATAATACGTTGTGTTCTATTGATATATTCCATCTCATTCTGGTAGGTTTGCTGCTGGATGTGGGCAATGGGCATCGATCGGGTGCATGAGCACAGATGGGAGTTCTTCCTGGTTCTGGCAGGTGGTAGCTTGAGTTCGATACACCTACCTCTCCCCATCCACCCCCCATCTCTCTCATTCTAGCGGGGAGCCCCCCCCCTCTCTCTTTCTCTGGCCATATAGTGCAGCTGACAGCATGGGTGGAATCATGTCTGTCTCTCCTTCTAGCAGTGGTGAAATTTTCTCTCTCTTATTTCTCTCTCTCTCTCGCCATGAACAGCAGATTGCATACTCCCTCTGGTAGCTCTGGGTGGGGACCACCTGCCCCACTGCCTTCAGCCACGCTGCTTGACCTTTTGTGCTGGGTCCCATGCTCCCCAGGGCCTGCACACAGGATGAGTTGTTGGCAATAGGGGTCCTTCTTCTGCTGCTGGTCATCCTGATGCTGTTGTTTCTGCTACCACAAGGGCTGGGGGCAGAGATATCCCAGATGACTTGAAGGGGTCGCTGCTCCCACTCCTACCATCCCCAGGGGTGTCCTGCTGCATGGCCCACTCTACCTGCTGGACCTTCAGCACCAGCGCACCCTTTCGGAGGCCATAGACTGATGTCTCACATACCATGCTTCCCTTGATCCTGGGGTCCAGCATGGTTGCCAGGACATATTCCTCCCGGTGCAGGAGCTCATCAAAGTGCACCATCAAAGTGCAAAATCTCAGATGAGGCACGTGACCTGGCGTGGAAGCTGAAGGCGGGGCTGCCTTCAGCTTCCACGCCAGGTCACGTGCCTCATCTGAGATTTTGCTGCCTGGAGGATGACAATCCTGACCTCCGAGAATCTCATCCAGGCTCCTTTGGAGACTATGGACCAGCAGGATAACCTGGCTGAGGGTGGCAGTGGAGCTGCTCATGGTCTCTGTCATGGCCAGGAATGGTCTCAGGATAAAAACCGTGTGACCGAGAATCTCCCATTCCTCCATGTTGTACCCTGGAGGTGCCTCGATGTCTGTTTCCAGTTCCACCTGATGCAGGGCGGCCTTCTGCTCAAAAGCCACTCGAGCATCAGGAAGGTGAAATTTCACCAGGTGGAGACATCTTGGACCAGCTGGTGCATCGGGGACCCTTGCTTGGCCTGCTTCTCCCGGAGGAGCTCACTGCCCTTCATGCTCCAGTTGAAGAACCACACCAGATTCCTCCCCCGGTCGACCAGGGAACTAAGGGTGACAGGCCCAATCTACTTATCTCCCAAGCCCAGAGCATCCTTGACCACAAGATGCAGGGTGTGCGCAGTGCAAGGGATGCTTCTGAAGCCCCTGTCATGAACTTCCTTTGGTATATTTATTTTTATTTTATTTTTTATTTTATTTTATAAATTTATACCCCGCCCCTCCTGCAACGGAGCTCGGGGTGGCTTCCAGCATTAAAACAATAAAATACAATAAAATCCATCTAAAACAATCAAATATTAAATATTAAATATTAAAACAGGGCTAGACAACACCAAAAAACAAATGGGTAGGGGACTAAAATCCTCCCTCCCCACCCTCCCTCCCAAAGGCCTGGATAAACAGCCAGGTCTTACAGTTTTGCCGAAATGTTAAAAGGCTAGGGGCCAGGCAAGCTTCCTCCGGAAGGGAGTTTCACAGCCGCGGTCCCACCACCGAGAATGCCCTCTCCAGCGTGACCCCCCGCTTAACACGGGGGACCTCCAGGAAGGCACCCCCGGCAGACTGCAGGAGCTGCTCTGGGGCGCGAAGGGCGAGGCAGTCCCTAAGGTATTGGCTGCATTGTCTGTGACCACATACCCCTTGGTGAAGGCCATGCCTGGCAAGACCCACTCCTTCACCATAGCGGCCAGGACTGCCTTGAGGTTCCTCGAGGTGTGGGAGCGGTCCATTACTTGTGCCTGAAGCAGGGCCCACCTATACGTTGCTTCAGAACCCCTCCTGCCACTGTCAAACGCTGCCTCTGGGTCCTGCCACCAGTGTGCAGTCACTGCCAGGTAGGCGTGCTGGGCATTCCTGGAGGACCACAGGTCAGTGGTGAAGCCGAAAGTAGCCCCCCCAGTCCTGGGAGTCCAGGAATCCAATCAGCCACTGGAAGCACTTGTCCTCTACAATTGAGAAGGGCTTCCCATCCAGTGCAATCAACATGGCCAACAGGCACTTGGATTTCTTCTGAAAGAAGCCACACCACCCTCCAGCACACGATGGCCTTGGGAGCTGCCCTCACCTGAGATCCTCCATAGTGGACTGATACTTCTGGCCAGGCTCCTGCTGTTGTTCTGCCCCCATACTGCTCCTGTTGCTAGAGGTAACAGCAATTGGTGTGGGATGCTTGCCCGCTGAAGGAGCTGGGCTACAGGATGCTGCTGCAGTTGGGAACCCGCTGGCATCCACTTCTGCTGCCTTCCCGCTTAGCATCAGAGCACTGTGGCATGACTTCAGGTGCCTCGCCATTTCAGTTGTCCCAAGGCTGGCTAGCACCTGACCATGCTTCACCAGCTTATTGCACAAAGTGCACTGCACCTCTCTGGGATCATCTGCCCACACCAGCTTAAAATGTTTCCAGACTTATAAAAAAAAAAAGTGTTCTCAGACTGAGGATTTACCCCCCCTCCTGCCTCCTGGACCGCCCTGGGTGATGTATTGCCGGCAGCGATGCTGGGGAGCAGGAAGAACTTGGTGGAACTGATGACACAGCTCTGGGAGGAGGCTCATTCATCATCTCAGCTCCAGACATCTCCTCTGCAGCACTAGTGTCTGTCTCTAACTCACTGTCTGCGATCACGGTGATGTCCCGTGAAGGGGAGTACTGCGACCCTGAAGCTAGACTGCCCGTGCTTACCATGCTTCTGGCACTCTCCATGTTCCCCCCTCTATAGCTGCTGCTGCTGCTGCTGCTGCTGCTGCTGCTGCTTCTGCTACTCCTCTCCCTACTGACATTGCCCGGGGATCGGGTCCTGTCTCTAGAAGCCGGGGTAGGATCACCTCGATAGTTGGGGACATTGGTGGCCCTGTAGGAACATCAGAAGCAGCAGCACCTGCTTCAGCAGCAGCAGCAGCAGCAGCAGCAGCAGCAGCAGCAGCAGCAGCAGCAGAGACAAATGCAACCTCAAATCCTGCAGGCCTTCCAGGGCCCTGAATTGAAGTGGAGGAGGGCACTGCCAGGACGTGATGCTGAGTCGCTGAAGCCAGTTGCCCTAAAGCAGGCCTGATGAGTGGTGATGTGCTTGGGCTACTGCTGCTGCCTGCTGCCTGCTGCTGCTCCCCTAGAATGGTCCCTTCTTCCTCTGGCACATGCCCCATTGCCTCCCCTATGGGCAGAAGACTGGGCCCTCCTTCCCTTCCCCATTTCTCCCTCCAAAATAATGTTTTTATATTGTTTTTTTAAATTTATTTTATATTTTTTATTTTATAATCTAATATTATATATATATCTATACACACTAAATCTAACTGCTATAACTCTTCTAAATTCTATCATCTAAATGGATTATCTAATAAGTACAAAGGCCTACTCCTACAAACACTACTAAATCTCTAAACACTATCTTTATCTCAGCTAACTCCTACAACTATCTGCTACCTCTAATCAATCAATCAATCAATCAATCTATCTATCTATCTATCTATCTATCTATCTATCTATCTATCTATCTATCTATCTGGGATGGGAGGACACAAAGAACACAGAGAGGGGTACAAAACTGAGATGAAATCTAAATCAATCTAATAATTCTACCCTAAATTAATAAAAAAACAGGGGAAGGGAATCAGGGATGGAATATATATAGAGGGAGAGGGAAAGGATTCCATGGAGGGGGGAGGGAGGAAGTAAGTTTGAACACAGGGACACAGGGAAAGGTAAAAACAAAAAATAGCACCTAAATCTAACTAATCAAAGCTAAATAAATGATAATATGGAGGTAGATGGGTTGGATTGGTGAAATAGGAGGAAGATTGCAATGGACTGAGGAGAAGAAAACTGCTGGGCGAGAGGGAGCCTTCTGAAACACCTGCTTTTCAGAAACAGTGACTAGCTCAGAAGGTGTTGGCAGGGGGGAGGGCAATGAGTTTTGTAATTTGCTGTGCCCGCCTCACCGCAAGCCCCATTGGCTTCATGCAGTCTAGTCCATGGCCAATCATTGACTGCAAAGCCAGTGGTCTGAGGAGAAAAGGGATGATGATTGGGCAGACTGGCTGCTACTCCAAGCCTCTCCACCCCTGGTGCCTGGAAGTCTGCTCCTCAGCTGACTCCCCCTCCCTGTCACATTTTGCCTTCCAGTGGCACGTTTTTGCCAGCCGAATTCACCTGATTGTGATCTGAACTGGACGAACTGTTCGGTCATTTCAGAGTTCGGAATCAGGTTTGGTTTGCTGGGTTCAGGCTCGGATTCAGGTTCAGGTTCTGTCATCCAAACAGGCCAAGTTTGGGTCGAACTCCGAACATTCCAAACCACGTTCGCCCTTCCCTACACATGTAGCCTCCCATGCAACTGCCATGCCACACTGGTCCCACATCATGGGTTGGGCTAAAGACCTGAACACATGAGCAGGACTCAGGTCCAGGAGCTGCAGTCACTGGCCTCCAGAAGCAGGATCGGGCCTGTGAAAAGTGCTTGGTGGCAGCAGATTGCTCCTAGACTACAGACAAGAGCAATCTCATCTGGAGGCCGTACATGATTCCTTCCCCAGCAAAGGTACTTTCATCCCTGCCTGGCACCCCCCAGCCAGTGTCCAGGGTGCAGGGAAACCAGTGGCCCTCCTTTCATAGAGGTGCAGCTGGAAAGAACCCGATGGGCCTGTCTCCCTTGCCTGGGTACATGGGTGGAGGCGGCGCCTGTGCCATAAGCTGGTCACCCAGGCTTGTCACAGGTACTGCCTGCAGACAATCTGGCTCTGGGAAAATTTGGACCTAAAACCAGGATCTTTTTATTTAAGTTCTTCTGCACCTAACTGCTTCGCTAGGAGAGATATTTCCTGTCTCATCTTACCTAAATAAAGTCAACAATTCAAATTCAAGCATGTTCCAGCTAGCAGTCTTCAATTACATTCCACTTATTAAGACAGTTACATTCCATGTATCAAGATAGTGACCACTGAAGCTTAACTTCTGGGTGACTGAAATGCCTTTACTAAATTCCTACTAGCTAGAAAGTGTGTTATCATCTAGCAGTGCTAGAAAGAGACTCATGCTACACAGACTGCAAAATAGGACAATAATATACTCAAGCACTCTAAAAATGTCACATGCCCTAGGATCATGTTCTGAAGCTGCTCCTGGGTCTGATCTTTTCCAACATTGTTGCCTTGTCTAAGACGCTGTTGGACCTCACCATGTACAGGGTCTGCATGGGACCTAACAGACAGGAGGGCACACATAAGTCCAGATTAGCATAGCTGGGCCAGCCTTAGCCCATGCTACGTCAACCACCTTCTCGAGGTGATGACTTGAGTAGCAGCCACTAATCCGCCCCTTGGCAGAAGTGGGAGAACATCTGGTGGCTACCTGACAGATGGACAAGTGAATCACAGGCTAATATCGGCTAATGTTACATACTGTCTCATTTGTTTTACCCCTGGTCATTCCTTTGAAACTTTGTCTCCAGGCCCTCAAGGACTTGCAGAGACTGGAGTTCTTTCTGGTTTTAAAGCTCCAATCTAGATGAACGAAGAATCTTTTTGCCACTCCCTGCAATATGTACATGCATAAGGGTCAAAAACTGAGGATGAAATGAATGAAGACTTTGTTGCCTAAAATGTACAGCCTATGATAATCAGTTTCAGCAAATACACCACTCTTCACTTTCTTAAATTAACATAATCAAATCAATTCTGAAAGCTCTGATAAAAAAAAAATTAAATCTCCAACTTAAAAGACCTATCAAATTCCACACTTTGTGAAACATAGAAATAAATAGTTCATAAAGCCTTAATCCTGTCCAAGTACCAAGAATCCCCTTTTCTTTACTTCATGCCAATTTTGTGAGACACGTGTCTTTAAGTTATACCTCTTTTTCCTAATTTGTGTCTGTCTTATTGTTTATGTGGTTGTTTGATTACAATTGTTTATACAGAAGATGAAGAAGATATTGGGTACAGCCACATGATGCACATACAGCATCTTGGGCAGCCTTACCCCTCTTCGAGCAGGCTTACCATATGATTCAGTGCATTCTCTGTTCATGTTTTTATTGTATTTATTGTTTTTATGATTTTAAAATGTATTTTGTAAGCCGCCTTGAGCCCTCTGTTGATGGAAGGGGGCAGGATATAAATGTAAATATAAATAAATAAATAAATTGTGTGTCTAGCGCCCATCTGGTGCGTGGCAGGGAGAGCAGCTGGCTGCTACGTGCTGCGTCCTTGGAAAAAGTCCAATAACGCAGCATGAAGTAGCCTAACTGTAAATAGGATAAGGCTGACCAAGGCATCATAGCCTGTATGCCCAGACCTCATCTGCTCCACCGCCTAGCAAAGACCACTGTGGGGCTTTGAGTGGCAGGCGCTGTCACCCGTCACGTGCACACGTTGCTCACAGCTGTGCACTTGATATTAGTCAGGCTGGGGGAGAGAGGTGGTCAGCGCCAGACACCCGCTTGTGTGGCTGGTGTCTCAGCCTGCCCTGACTATGGGGGGGAGAAGTGACAGCAGCCAGGCCGCTTGATTGCCCTGCAGGTGGGAGACCATCTACCCAGCTCCCCTCACTTGCCCCGCAGTGTGGCAGCTGCGCTTGCCCACCACAGGACCATGTGGGGATCAGGCCTTCCACAGAGCATGTGACTGGCTAAACTAGGGGTGAAACGTTCCCAAACCTCCACCCCCCTGCTGTGCTCACCGACGTGCTGGGCTCCTTTCCAGGTTTCCAGTTTGGAAAAGAAAAAAAAGGGGGGGGACTTGAGTATGCGCAGAGTTGCTCGTCCCTTGCTGCCCTTTCCAAAGATTGCGCCCACAGGCCAAGCAACTCTTCAGCACATGCTTAGCTCTGCGAGCACCATCTTTGGAAAGGGCGGCCAGGGACAGGCAGCTATACACATACTTGAGCTCCCCCCCCCCCACACACACACTTTTAAAACTGCAAACATGGGAATGGATGAAGCAGAACATAGCAGGGGGATGGGACCCCTGGACAGTGAGTAAACTCCTGTCTGACCCCCCGACTAAGCCCCCAAACACCGTCCCTGGTCCTGCCCATCCTGCCCAATCTTTCACTTCCCCCCAGGTGGGGAGGACTGAGCAGGGGGCAGAGGTGCCATGGGGGCTTCTTTTTTTCCCCTGGTTACCTCGGGCTCCCGTGCCAACCCACCCACCCCCTGCCTGCAACCCCAGCCCCTTGAGTAATTCACAATAAACTGAGGGTGTGTGTGTGGTGAGAACACACAAATTCTCAGTCAGCCTTCTCAATTCTTCACAAGAATTCCCCTCTCCTCATTTCAGCTTTAGCTGCACTCAATAGCTTTCACTGGATCAACTTCCATGGGTGAACATATGCAAGTACAAAGGAGTCTGATCCTTAATAAAGTTGGTCTAATAAAAGCAAAGGTGGTATGATAATTATTTTCTCTTGTCTCTCTTGTTTATTTAAATTGTAAGATCATGAGGACAGAAACTATCTAATACTCTGCATTTGTACAGTGCCTCATACAATGGAAAGTCACTGTTAGTTTGCTCTTGATCATATCACAAATTAAAATGATGATGATGATGATGATGATGAGGATGATGAGGATGATTGGGTATGAAAGTAATTGTTCATTTTATGGAAGGCCTGTAGTTTGGGAATGCCTTGAAGAATGAATGGCTGATCTCTTCATCAGTGCTGGAACCAGAGAAATTGGAGCGCTATGAAAAATGACCATGTGGGCCACCTCCTGGAATGTTTGACAAACACACTTGGGTCCACCTATTAAAAAAAGGGAAGTGGGTCACCTTCGAGTTTCAGCGTGAGAGTCAAGATGATTCCCCCCATACAGGTTTCGCCACTCATGAAGTTCACCAGATATTTGGCTCTGCTGATTGGTGTGATCTATGGAAAGAAAAGATACGATTACCTGAAACCTATTGCTGAAGAAGAATGGAGAATAGAAGCTGAGGAGAAAAAGAAATGCGAAGAACTTGAATGAATTACGAAAGAACTGGCAGAAGCTAGCAGAGACTCGATACTCAACTGAAAAATTCTGTTTGAACCTTCATTCCCAACTTCAGTATCATCTGATGAAAGCAATTTTGAAATAGTTGACCCTCAAACAAGAACCTTGCTTTCTTTTTCTATCAATAAATTCTTGTGAACTATTAAGAAAAACTAAAAGAAAGAAGAAAAAGGGAAGTGTTACCAGAATTCATTTTTTGACTTTCATCTAAACATAACTTCCTCTTAAGTGGCCCAGATGCCCTGTATTGTAGAACTTGTTGGCCCATATATTATGTTAAGTTGCTGCTTCTCCTTTACTCATGGGGTAATTTCTTGGATCCCGGTCCGTGATCAGACCGACCGTCCTTTATATGTGCCAGCCTGATCGTGGGGAGGGGGCGGGGTGACGCAATGTGCAACTGCTCAGCCCCAACCCCTACGCTCCACCGGCCACCCACCCTCAGGAAGATGGGCGGGCGCAGCAGGCAATCAGGCCATGCGCCTAATCCCGTACCGCAGTCTAGACCATGGTCAAGAACGGGGCAAGCTAACAGACTTACTTTAACCCCGTTCCTGATCGTGGTCCAGCTAACCACGGTTCTAGAGGTGAGAGGTTCTAGAGAACCACGGTTCTCAACTTCAGAACCGTGATTAGCTTTCAACCCCGCCAGGAATTCACCGTGGTGAACATCTGGTGGGGCTAAAACAGACGTTCACATAATCACAGCCACCACCCTGAATTCACTGTGATTCAGGGTGGTTGACTGTGATCCCATAATGTCTGAAATTACCCATTGTTCTCATATACTGTGGGCCCCCTCTTGAATTGCCATAGGATCTCCATACACCAGAAAACCCTATATTTGAGGCTCTGTGAGTTGGAATTTTATGCCAATGTTCCACATGCATGTTGTCATTTCAACTCTATTAATAGAACCATGGATTGGGTGTCTTTGTGGGATCCAGCCCTAATCTTCATTCAACTTGCAGTAATGTGGTGCATTGTTTCTATATATTAGCATTTACTATGATCTGACTAGTAAGCACTTCTCTTACAAGCAACAACAACAACAACAACAACAACAGGTCTCTGTCACCTAAATAAGCAATGTCTGTTTTCTTGAGTGGGATTAATGTAATAAACGGTTGCCTTTATTTACATTTGTAGAATAGAGTACTGTAACTAATGTTTAGATCACTCTGATGCAATTATAAACCTTCAGTTTTTATTACAGTAAAGTGCTTCTGGGGAGTACTACAACTAGGTGTTGTAATTCAGATAAAAACATCCTTTAAAAAGTATGATGGGGCCCCTTCTTCTATGGGAAATTTCTCACATTGCCTTGAGGAATTAACTCTGGGCCCGTGGACCCCTCCATATCGCCTTAAGGCTTATTGCCCAAATTCAGAGTAATGACAGTTCAGTTCACAGTTCGGTATCTCAGATCCCTCTGGACCCACCAACTATGAGATTTAGGGTTCTGGACTTCACCTCCCCTATAGCCAGCCCAGTCCATCAGGGTGGGGCTTCTCCACAACTAACAGTGTGGGTCCCCAATACTAAACATAAACATAAACTCTCCTGGGTATAAACAATGAGGGTGGATCTCATTGGGTCCTTGTTCATCTCTGAGTCCTTGCTGCTACTTCAGTGGCATTTCCAACATCCTTCAGTTAAACTGCACAGGCAGCCTTTCACTCCTAAGGTTCCTGCTTGCAGTTTCTTCAGAGGCTTATCCTTCCTTGGCTCCAGCCTCTTGCCAACTGACCCCTGGCTGCCTTCTCTCTGGCTCTTTCCTTGTTCCCACCTTGAACACTCTGAGATTCCTTTCCTTTATGGCGTAGGTGACTCCATGGATGTTCCTGGTTAGGTGCTATCCTCTACTTTCACAGCACCTACATTAAATTCAGGGCAGGCACGGGCATGATTCTTGTCCTGTGGCAGTATTTGCACTGCCAACCCCAAACACCCTACCACAACATTAGCTCATCATCAGTCATTGCTCATTTTATATCTGAAAAAGAAGTGATAATAAAAGCAGGGAATCAAGAAAAACCACTTGGTATGATCCATTTTACTCCCTCCCTTTGGGACTGCAATTCTCAGAAGACTTGCTTCAGAGTAGTCCCGTGAAATCATCAAGAATTCTCTGGTATAAGTGGCTTGAGGACTGTGTCTTATGCCATTCCTACTAAAGACAGTGTGGTTGTGGTGTTGATCCCAAATGTAAGAGATGAAGAGACAGTAATACAGATGATACTTTCTATTGGACCAACTTTCACTGGTGGGAATATACACATTTTTGCTTTTTGAGCCACATAGAGCCCTTTCTCAGGCATCTAAAAAGATGTGGTAACATGGCCACTGAGTCTGCACAGGATCAGGCCCAGCGCAGGACTTCATACGTTTTTTTCTGGGATGCCTGTCCCCCTTAAGCAGGTAGTAAATCCAAGTCTGGAAAGGGTTAACTGGGCCAGTTAGAGTGGCATGAGTTCTCCCAGCTGGACTTGGCAAGAAACTGTAAGCTTGCCAGAGTTGGCTGGGAGCCTTGGCAGGGGCTAGCTACATTGAGACATTGGATGCTTTTAGATGGACAGCAGCCCCTTTTCTACCTGTGCCAGGCTGCTTCAACCACCATCCACCTAAAGGTGCCCCTGGCAGATGTTCAATTCAGTTCAATTTTATTTTTACTTCAACCACAGATTATAACAATAAAACATATAACACACAGTAACATCCAAATAAATCCAAATAAATTAAAATTCAACAAAAGAAAAGAAAACAACTAACCACGAGTAAGTAGAATACAATCATAGATACATTTTCAAATATTTGTTTTTCCCAAAGTTATTTGTTCAAAGCAGACGTATTTTTAATAACTGCTGCCAGAAACCTGGCAACAGAGGCAGTAATGGAGGGCTTCTCATTTCTCTGTAACAAATGTAAACATGAATCATTATACTGACCAGAATTAATAGCAAGAATAGGGGAAATAAATTGAATCCATTTTTCGTTATGATGCCTACAGCTAAACAATATGTGGCTCATAATTTCCACCTCCCCTGAGCCGCAACTGGATGTGCAACTGGGGTAGGCTGTGCCTGCTCCATGGCAGCCCAGCTAGAGTAGGCTGTACCTGCTCCGCGGCAGCCTTGCCACCAGTGCTCCAGAACATCCCAGAGTGCCACCAGTGGAGTGGACTGGCCAAACCTGGGGCAGCAGCCTAACGTGGAGCTGTTGTCCATCTGCAGGACAATCCCAGGCTTCAGCTGTATGCCAGCCGGCTGTTGCCCCTGATATCACTATAGAGTTGCGGGCACTACCCTTGAGCATCGGGTGATCATCTGCAACTCTATGGTGTGTGGGGGAGTGCTACATGGGTGGACTGTGGGCAAGGGAAATGGCTGGGTCCATCTAAAGCAGACCCAGGTGGGGCTGGAAGTGAGTGGTTACATGGGGTGCACCACCAGGGCAGATCTGGAATGGGCAGGCAGCCTGTTTCCATCTAAAAGTACCCACTGTAGCTGAATATGGCACTAGAGGTGGTGGAACATTGTAATTAAAGGCATTTGATTGAGGAACCCTGGCTGCTCAAGCAATTTGGGATTGGATTCTTCAGGGAAGTCCGGCCAGAGGAGTCCACACTGTTAAAGAAGCATACAGATTTATATGCAGTTCTGACACTTTACATGCCTGAGGATTGGCTCTATATGACCAAAAAGCTTGCACACACTCACCAAAAGAGTGATATCTCTCACCAAAAGAGTGATATCTAAAGACCGCAGTGATTAAAATTTTTCAGAATACTTCATGGGGAGCAGAAGCAAATGGAGAAACTGCTCTCTGAAGCTAGCTTCTCTCAGAATGGTTGAACTTTTCAACCTGTGAGCTAGTACTTCCTCCATTTCACCTTCATCCATCACGGTCCAAGCAGTGTCACAAGTTAGAGGGATGGCAAATAAATTTGATGACTCTGCAAGACATATTGAGGTTCAGGAGAAGTGCCATCAGGTTAGGGGAAAAGCCCAGCTCTGTCTGTGATGGTCTCCAATTCTCATGATCCTTTCCTAAGTTTTGTGATTTTGGGGATATGTTTTTACAATCACCTGTGCCAAAACTGAGAATCTGAGTTTTCTTTCTTTCTATTTAGATTTTTTTTATCCCACCCTATCCCTTAGACTCAGTGTAGTTTGCTATTCTTTAGCTTATTAACTGTAACATTGGGTAATTTCAGACGTTATGGAATCACAGTCAACAACCCTGAACCACAGTGGATTCAGGGTGGTGGCTGTGATCACATGAATGGGTGATTTCAGACGTTACGGTACCACGGTGAACCACGGTGAATAACCACCTGTGGTCACCGTGTGCCGTACGTCTGTTTGCGGCGCGCCAGATGTTGGCCACGGTCAATCGGCACATGGGGTTCGTTTGAACCACGCTTCCCGGGCTAGCCGGGGGAAGGTCCCGGGAAGCGTGGTCAAA
>QEPC01014228.1:30290-44277 GCA_003113815.1 Sphenodon punctatus
TACATACTCAATGAGTCTGTACAGTGCATAACACAAGGTTTCAGTTTATGGTTTAAGTTTCATTTCATTACAAAACTGAAATGAAACTTAAAGCAATCTAAAAATCCTACTCAACGCCTGCTGTTCAGGAACAGTGACTAGCTCAGAAGGTGTAGGGAAGGGGGGAGGCAGATAATTAGTTTCGTTTCTTGCAAACCTCTCCACCCCTGGTGCCTGGAAGTCTGCTCCTCAGTGACTGACACCTCCCTGTCATGCTTGACCTTCCAGTGAACCTTTTTTTGCCACCCAAACTCATCCGAATGCAATTCGAACTGACCGAACTGTTCAGCCATTTCGCCGTTCAGTGTTCGGTTTGTTCGGTATGTTCGCGTTCGGGTTTGAGTTCGGTCGTCCGAACAGGCCGAGTTTGGGCCGAACTCCGAACTGCCGAACCGCATTCGCCCATCCCTAGATCTGGTTTGGGGACTTGTAACTACCTTCCTTTTATATCTAACACTTGTAAGTTTCTTCTCTAACCCTGTTTTAAGTTTGACTTAGCAAAGGAATATTCTTCTTTATTGTAATGTACTTTTGAATCTTTGTCTTATTTAGTAAAGTTAAGTAACTGGAATTTGAGTTTCTGACATTATTTGAATCTGTAGAGGAAAGGAGCTTCTCTCCTAAGTTGCAAGAGAACCAAAATAAAAAGATCCTGCTTTCAGGTCCATATCTTCCCCAGGGCCAAATGTCTACAGGTGCTAGGATGGGCAGGATACTGAACCCAAGCACCACACGCCAGGGACTTTTCTGCTAGGGATGGGTGAACAGAACGCGGTTCGGACATTCAGTCGTTCGGTTCGAAACTCAAGTTCGGGTTCGATGGTTCGGTTCAGCTGAGTTCGGTTTGGTCAAACTTGGCCAAACATTCAAAAATAGCGCTATCGATACCAAAACCAAAACCGAATTTTTGGCCCTGAAAAGACGTTTTTCCCATCCCCGAACTCATCTGAACACGACCGAACTGTTCAGTCGTTCGAGAGTTCGGTTCGGTTCAGACATCTGAACAGACCGAGTTTGGTCCGAACTCCGAAGCGCGTTCACCCATCCCTATTTTCTGCAGGTATCACATGTGGGCCTCTGCTCCACTCAGGAAGTCCCCCATAGCAGGTATTTGCACCTCAGGCCACATTCCGACAAGCAGAGAAGTAGCTACTGCGATGAAACTGAAATTACTACTCCACTTCAGTAGTGTTTGGATGAACAGTGCAAATCGAAGTAGTACTTTGGCAATTTCCCCTCTAGTTGAAAGGCAAGGATCACTAAACTATGGTCAAACCTTCACACTGATAAGCGTGGTTCACATGAACAGTTACTTCAAAATCCAAGCTAAAGGGGAATGTGTACTGATTTTTCAGGAGTAGAATCCTAGAATCTAAGGCCGCTTTCAGACCTCCCCCATCCCCGGTGCATATTCTGGCTGTGGGAGGGAATGCGCAGCCAGTATACGCGTGGGGTGCTGCCGGTCTGAAAGTCCTCCCCTCCCCCCCCCCCACCGCTTTGCCGGCAAACACCCACAGAGATACAGAGGAGGAAATCCTGCTCTGTATGTAGGTGTTTGCCAGCAAAACCGCATGGGGGGGCTTTCAGACCGGCAACACCCCGCGCATATCCTGACTGCGCATTCCCTCCTGCATCAGAATATGTGCACGTGGGAGTGGGGGGGAGATCTGAAAGTGGCCTTAGAGTTGGAAGGGATCGCAGAGGTCATTTCGTCCAACCCCCTACTCAGTGGTGGAAATCCACAGCTACAGCATCCCTGACAGATGGGCCGTCCAGCCTCTGTTTGAAAACCTCCAGCGACAAAGAACCCACCACCGCCCTAGGCGGTGTCTGTTCCACTGTCAAACAGCTCTTACCGTTAGGAAGTTCTTCCTAATGTTTAGCCAAAATCTGCTTCCTTGTAATTTGAGCCCATGGGTTCTAGTCTCGCCCCCAGGAGCAACAGAGAACAAGTCGGCTCCATCTTCTCTGTGACGGCCCTTCAGATAGTTGAAGACGGCGATCCTGTCTCCCCTTAGTCTTCTCTTCTCCCGGCTAAACCTACCCAGCTCCTTCAACCTTTCCTCATAGGACTTGGTTTCCAGACCCCTGACCCTCTTCGTCGCTCTCCTCTGAACCCGTTCCAATTTGTCAATATCCTCCTTAAAATGCGGTGCCCAGTCCTGGACACAGGACTCCAGATGAGCTCTGACCGGCGCAGAACAGAGTGGGACCATTACTACTTGTGGCCTGGACACGATGCTTTTGTTAATGCAGCAGAAAATTGCATTTGCCTTTTTAGCCGCTGCGTGACACTGCTGACTCATGTTCAGCTTGTGATCAACTACATCCCCTAGATCCTTTTCACGTGTATTGCTGCCAAGCCAGGGATTGCCCGTCCTGTACCTGTGCATTTGATTTTTATTACCTAAATGCAGAACTTTAAATTTCTCTCTATTGAATTTTGTTTTGTTAGTTTTGGCCCAGCTTTCCATCCTGTCAAGATCATTTTGAATCTTGTTTCTGTCTTCTAAGGTGTTAGCTAGCCCTCCCAGTTTTGTGTCATCTGCAAACTTGATAAGCATCCCCTCTACTCGTTCTTCCAAGTCATTAGTAGAGCTGTTGAACAGTCCAGGGCCCAGGACCGAGCCCTGAGGCAGCCCACTCAATACCTCCCTCCAGACTGATGGGGAACCATTCAGGGTTCTTCAGGGATGGTTCTGCAACCAGCTGTAAATCCACCTAACGGTATTATCATCTAGCCCACATTTTACCAGCTTGTCAAGAAGGCTATCATGAGGGACTTTGTCAAATGCTTTGCTGAAATCAAGGTATACTACGTCCATGTCATTCCCATGATCTACTAAACTCGTAACTCGATCAAAAAAGGGAAATAAGATTAGTCTGGCATGATTTATTCCTGACAAGTCCACGCCGGCTCCTATTAATCACAGCATTGTTTTCTAAATGCTTACAGACTGACTGCTTTATAATCCGCTCTATGAGCCTCTCTTCTCATTCCCAAATAACATTGGTTAAGTGCTTTGTTAGTGTGAATGCTTCAGGAATAAAACAGCAGATTGTGCAATAGTCACAAGTAAAAGTCCATTGCAAGCCCTGCAAGCTCAATATGGGGCTTGTCCAGTAGGGGGAGGGTCAGGGGATGAAACAGGTTTTTTTTTCTTCCTTGTCTCCTCTCTTCTCCTCTCTCTGTCTCTCCGTCTTGCCCCATGCAGTCTGTACAGTATGGAAGCATGTCTGCTGAGTTCTTAGTAAAGTTCTGTTTTGAAGAAACTTCTGCTGTGTGTTATTCAACCGAAAGCTAACTCTACAATAGGTTATGGACGCAGGACATCTTCAAGGTAATTGTGAAGACTAGAAGCAGCCCAGAAGGATTGCAGACTGTGAAATAAAACTCCCAGACACAGAGGCGTAACTACTGACTGTGAGTAAGAAGGCCTAAATCCCAGAAGGGGAGAGGGAGGGAAGCAAGTATGGCAAGCAGCTCAGAGCTCAGATTTTCAGTAGAAAAGCTGAGCAATGTAAACTACCAATTGTGGAAGTTTAAAGTGGAAATGTTGCTATCTAAAGATGATCTATGGGTGGTGATTACCACGAACAGACCAGCAGCAAATCACGAGGAATGGGATAAAAAGGACAGGTTAGCAAAGGCTACAATAAGTTTATTGGTAGACGATGACCAGTTAACCCATATAAGAAGTGAGACCACAGCAAGAGGCATGTGGATTGCATTACAAAACTTGCATGAGAGAACTAGCCTGAATAGCAAACTGTTTCTACTGAGGAAACTATACAAAATGAGGTTTGGCAAAGAAAGTGAAATGCAGGAGCATATACATGCCATGTTGGAAGTAGTGGCACAGCTGCGCGGCATTAGAGAAGATATAAAAGACAGCCATGTGGTAGCCCTACTCCTCTGCAGCCTGCCTGAATCTTACAGTGCCCTCATCAATGCCCTGGAGACAAGGCCAGAGGCTGAACTGAAGCTGGAATTTGTTAAAGGTAGACTTGCGGATGAATTCCAGCACAGAAAGGAGAACCTGCAGAATGATCTAAAGCAGGGTAATGAGACTTCACTGAAAACCTCAGACAAAGCTCCTAAGAGGGAAACTAGAGTATGCTTCAGATGCAAAAAGGAGGGACATTTAAAGAAAGACTGCTATATATGGGAAGCAGAACAGCAGAAACTGTCTCCACGAACACCTAAGCAGAGGGCTAAAGTCACAAACAGCAACACAGTCGCTCAACAATGGAGTGGGTGCTTCAGAGCAACGCAAGACAGCTCATCCCAAAATTGGTGTGTAGACTCCGGGGCAACAAGCCACATGACGAGCGATAAAGGATTCTTCACAAGACTGGATCTGCGCAGTAAAGAAACAATCTACCTTGCAGATGGGAGAAGCATCAACGCAGAAGGAATTGGACAAGGATTCCTGTATTGCAACCAGTCACAGGGAGGCACACTGACCATACCCATGAAAGATGTGCTCTATGTGCCCAACTTAGAAGGGGGACTCCTGTACGTGAGGTGCCTGGCAGTGAGGGGGCTCACCATCCGTTTCCAGGGAGACAAATGCACAATTCAAAGTGGGACAAAAGTACTGGCCAGAGCCACTGCAGATGAGCCCCTGTACCGTCTGAGCACAGCGAAAGAACAGGCGAAGCTCACTGCGCACAAGCCACACAATGACTGCATCCACCTGTGGCATAGACGCATGGGATATAGACACCCAGGCAGCATCAAGGAAATGCACAGACAGCAGTTGACAAAAGACCTTAAGGTATCAACGTGTCCCGTGATCATGAAATGCGACTGTTGCATCAAAGCTACGAGGGCTATGCTTCCTAAGAAGAGTCAGACTAGAGCCATGAAACCGCTTGATCTTGTACACAGCGACGTCTGCGGCCCAATTAAGGTTCCCACGCCAGGAGGCAACTGGTATATGGTAACTTTCATTGACGACTATTCAAGGTACACGGTCACATATGTCATGAAGAGTTAAGATGAAGTGTTTGACAAACTTCAGGACTATCTGACCATGATGAGCAACAAGTTCCAGCGCAGACCAAAGATACTGCGGACTGACAATGGAGGTGAGTTCACAGGAAAGGAAGTAGAGGACTTTCTGAGACTCCAGGGAATTGAGCACCAAAAGACAGTGCCATAGACTCTCGAGCAGAACGGAACAGCTGAAAGGAAAAACAGAACGCTAACCGAAATGGTTGGATGCATGTCAACAGACTCTGGACTACCAGAAAGATACTGGGGCAAAGCAGCAGTTGCTGCTACCTACCTACAAAATCGGCTGTATTCTCAAACAGTGAGGAAAACTCCATACCAACTGTGGCATGGTCAAAAACCTAGTGTGGGCCACATCAGAGTATTTGGAAGTAAGACTTACGTATATATCCCAGAGGAGAAACGGACCAAGCTGCAAAACAGAGCAGTGGAAGGCAACCTCGTAGGATACAGTGAGCATTCCAAAGGCTACAGGATCCTGGATCCACGCACAGACAGAATAGCTCTTAGTAACAGTGTGACCTTTGTGGAAAACTCAAGCGACAGTGTTATGACTCTCCAAGGTCCAGGTGAAGGAGAACAATCCAAATCCCTCCTCAAGACCCACCTTTTCCTCACTGCCTTTCCCAATCACTGCTAGTCGTTCCCCGTATACCTACTGTCTGCCCTCCTCTGCAGACTGCTGCAACCTGATTGTAACCAAGCCAAGCACACGCACCTGAGTCTTCGCATCCGCTTGAATGTTTGTTTGTCTTCTCCCCTGTCTCCTCTCCCTGTCTCTCCCCCTTTGTCTTTTAGATTGTAAGCCACAGGCAGGGACCGTGTCTATTTCTGTGTTCTGTACAGTGCCAGGTCACAGGACTGGCGCTATATAAATGTTTATAATAATAATAACCACAGACAAAACCACTGAAAGGGAGCAATCCTCTGAACAAATAGTCAAAATCGGCACAAAGGTAACAGAAGTGCAGGAACAGACACAGCCGGCTGCTGATGCTGAGCCAAGACAGTTGACGAGGTCTAACAAAGGCATTCCCCCCACTTGTCTGTCCTACAAAGTCAGCACCAGTAAATTGTCAGAGCCAGCATCCTGGAAGGACATCTCGCAGATGTCAGAAGAGGAAGCAGAAAAATGGGTAAGAGCGGCTGAAGAAGAAGTAAAGTCCATTCAGGACAACGCGACGTGGACACTTACTCCACTGCCCGCAGGGAGAGAGACTATAGGTTGTAAATGGACATTTAAAATAAAGTATAATGCGCAGGGAAATATTGAACGGTACAAGGTTTGATTTGTCGCAAAAGGATACTCCCAGAAGTACGGAGAAGACTACAATGAAACATTTGCGCCTGTAGTTCAGCACACTACAATCAGAACATTGTTCAGTATAGCTGCCGGAAGGGGAATGCAAGTCAAGCATACGGACGTGAAAGCAGCGTTCCTAAACGGTGAGTTGAAGGAAGATATTTACATGGACCAACCACTGGGGTTTGCAGACGCTGAAAGGCCGGATCTTGTAGGCAAACGGCACAAAAGCATATATGGGCTTACGCAGGCCGCCAGAGCGTGGAACACTCAAATAAACAAGGTGCTCGTGAGGGAACATTTTACCAGGAGCAAAGCAGATCTCTGTTTATACGCAAAGAAACTAAGGGCATTCCCACACGCAGCAGACCAGCGCTTTTTTTCTTTTCCCCGTATATTACCTTGAAGTGTTAAAGACTCTACGTGCTTCTTTAACCGTCCTTGCGTTTGTTTTTTAAGCTCACTGGCAAGCGGCCAAAACCTACCTTTGCAAGAGCGGGTTTGAAATGATCTGCATAAATCCTCCTGTCAGAATGTCGGTGTCCGCATGTCAGTTACATGGCACCTGGCTTCCCGGCTCTGCTCCGCTCCCCTCTCTGGGAGCACTGTGTAATGGACATGATACTGACTAGCCTAATCAGTATCCTATCCTCCGTTACACAGTGCCTTGCTTCCCGGCTCTCAGCTCCGCTCCTCTCCCCTCTCCGGGAGCGGAGAGCAGGCAAGCGAGGTGCTGTGTAATGATACTGACTAGGCTAGTCAGTAGGAATGTGGGAATGTGAAAGGCGCATTCTTTAAAATCGCTTGAATGCGCAAATTAAATGCTGGTGTGAATAAATGGAAGCGCATTTTGAAACTGACTGCATTTAGAAATACCAGCATTTTGTGTGTGTGTGTGTGTGTGTGTGTGTGTGTGTGTGTGTGTGTGTGTGTGTGAATGCGCTCTAAGGGGCAGGTGGATCTTTGTATTAATTTATGTCGATGACCTTATCGTATGCTTTGAGCAAGAAGGGGACGAGTGCGAAACAATGAGAGCTCTAAATCAGGACTTTGAAACTAAGGCCCTGGGTAACATAACGCACTACCTTGGAATACAAATTGAAAGAGAAGGTGACGGAAACTATCTTCTCAAACCAAAGACAGGCAATAGACGAGACGATAGAAAGTTTCGGCATGCGGGGTGCAAAGGCAGCAAATACCCCTATGGAAACCAGCTACCCAAAGGAGATCAAAGAACCGAGCTTATTGCTGCCAGACAATAAGCAATACAGAAAGGCGATAGGAAAGCTCTTGTACATTGCCACAATCACAAGGCCTGACATTGCGGTGGCAATAGGGATACTGTGTAGACAAATCTCAGCCCCAACCCAAAGGGATTGGAACGCAGTGAAGAGGGTCTTACGGTACCTGAAAGGGACTGTGCACCTCAAGCTACGGCTCCCAGCAACTTCAGTGTCAGACCTGATAGGGTACGTGGACACAGATTGGGCTGGAGAGTATTCGGACCGAACATCTACCAGTGGGCACCTATTTTTGCTTGGTGGAGGATCCATCAGCCGGTGCAGTAGGAAACAAGCCTCTGTGACAATTTCCTCGATGGAGGCAGAGTACGTGGCAGCGGCACACGCCAGCCAGGAAGCTATCTGGTTGCGAGAGCTTCTGAGTGATCTAGGGCAAAAATTGGACAGACCCACTCCGATCCGGGAAGACAAGCAAGGATGTATAGCGCTGGCGCAAACAGGAAGAATCAACCCCAGAACCAAGCACATTGACGTAAAATACCATTTCCTGAAAGACTCACAGGAACAAGGACTCCTAGATCTGCAATCCTGTCCTACAGAGGATATGACGGCAGATGTGTTCACCAAGCCACTGGCAGGGGAACGCCATCGCAAGCTATTAAGAATGAACCTAGTGGGTTTGACTAGTGACTGTTGAGAAGGGGTGTTGGATTGTGCAACAGTCATAAGTCAAAGCCCATTGCAAGCCCTGCAAGCTCAATATGGGGCTTGTTCAGTAGGGGGAGGGTCAGGGGATGAAACAGGGTTTTTTCCCTCTCCTTGTCTCCTCTCTTCTCCTCTCTCTGTCCTCTCTCTTGTCCCATGCAGTCTGTACAGTACGGAAGCAGGTCTTCTGAGCTCTTAGTAAAGTTCTCTTTTGAAGAAACTTCTGCTGTGTGTTGTTCAACAGAAAGTGAACTCCTACAATAAGCCCAACTACATCCAGTTATTAGCAGTCAGACTGCAGCCTCGGGATTGGTGGCAGCTTGCTAGGGTCCTGCCAAGCAAAACTAAGCCAGAGCTTTATCCTGAGCTGCCACTAAGCAAGATCTCATCCCATCCTGGAATTTAAAGGACAGGCAGCCATGTTCTAATCTGGTCTCTCTTACACTGATGTAAAAAGTCAATGGAGTTTGGATCTGTTTCATACTTTGCATCCATATAGCTCTAACTTTAACAGGGTTGCCCCTGTTGTAGCAATTTAGAAATGGTAGCAAAACTAGAAGTGACTAGTAATGCTTTAGAAAAGTAGTTAATAGTAGCAGTCCCTCCTGAGTCACCCCAGCATGAGTCAGACCAGACTCCGGGCCCAAGATCCCTCAAAGCATAGCTGCCTTGCTCCCATTCCCATCAAGCCTTCCTCCCAATAATGCTCACCGTGCATCTTATGTAGTTTGTCTGGATGTAGTTGAATCCCCTTATGTGAGAAATACAATTAATGAATGAAAAAGGTCTGTTCTTTTTCAATGAAAAAGAAACAGACATTTCCCACTGGCAATTTTAAAGTCCCGGGACACAGGGCGTCTTACTGATGGCACTGGGACCCCATCAAACACAGGTGGGAAAGAAAGGGAGACTTGTTGTTCAGAAGGAAAATTAAGGTGAATTTGACAATCCAGTGGGTGAAAGGTCAGTTGCTAGCGCTCACCATACGGTATCGGGGGGACTTGAAAATGAGAATCCTAACAGCTTGGAGAAACTGGGAGGAAAATAATCCATGAACATGGCGAAAACTGAACTCCTTATCTTCCCTCCCAATCTTTCCTCTCCCCTGTCAATTGCCATTGACGGGGTCTCCATCCTCCCTGTCCCCCAGGGAGTACTTGGGCTTCATCTTCGACTCGCACCTCCCCTTCAAACCCTACATTGACTCCATGGCCAAATCCTGCCGCTTCTCCCTCCACAACATTGCTAAGATCCGCCCTTTTCTGTCTGTCTCCTCTGCCCAAACTCTCATCCACGCCCTAGTCATCTCACCCCTCGACTATTGTAACCTCCTCCTCGCTGGCCTTCCCCGCTCCCACCAGGCTTCCCTCATCTCTGTTCAAGACTGCTACCAGGATCATCCACCTAGCCTGTCGCTTTGACCATGTGCAGCCTCTCCTCTCCTCCCTCCACTGGCTCCCTCTTCCTGAGCGTATTCTGCACAAGCTCCTCATCTTCACCTACAAAGCCCTTCACAACCTCGCTCCCCCCTACCTCTCTGCCCTGATCTCCCTCCGAACCCGTTGGAGCACTCTGCTCCTCCTCCATCCCCTCCCTCACCCTCCCATGTCTCCCCTGCTCCCCCAACCGCCTTCGTCCCTTCTCCCTCGCTGCCCCGCACGCCTGGAACTCCCTCCCTGCCTTTGTCCGCCTTGTCCCCACCCTCCACACCTTCAAGTCCCTCCTCAAAACCCACCTTTTCCGCTCCGCCCTTCCTAACTCCTGCTAATCATCCCCACCCAGGATTATCCCCCACTTGTTATCTGTAAACTCCTATTTACTGTAACCAAGCCAAGAACGTGTACCTGAGCTCTCGCATCCTCATGAATGTCTCATCCCTTGTCTCTCCCTCTCTTTTCCCCTTCCCTGTCTCCCCTCCCTCTGTCTTTAGATTGTAAGCTCTCGGGAAGGAACCGTGTCTATTTTATTCTCTGTAAAGTGCCAGGTACATTTCTGGCACAATATATAAATGCTTATAATAATGATCTGTTATTTTTTTAAACTCAGAATTTTTAAGGCAGACTCATGATTTTTTAAATCTTAGTGGGTTGACCATGGATCCTTGTTAGTCCTAGAAGCCCTAGCCCATTGGGGGGGGGGGGGAAGAGAATAAAACTTTCCACTGGAATCTCCATTAAGATAAAGAATTCTCAGGAGCGAGTTTCGTAAAAGCAAGGGGGCTAGAGGAAATCTTACTTTTAGACAGGAATGCAGACTTTGTCACGTAGGGCCCAGCACCTGGAATGGGAAGTCTCAACAGTCACTTAGCACTAAAAGCAAGTTTCTTAGGATTACCAATTTGGTATTTCAAAAATAAGGAGCTCTATGGAACTAGCAGAGGGAGGGGGAGGAGGGAGAGTATTTTTAATAGGACCTTTCAGAGTTGTTGGGGAGGAATGTCTGTTCTATGTGGCCCTATGGATCTGGGATGGGTACATCTGTTTTATGGGACCTGATGGGGTGGGGGCTAGCTACGGTTCTTAAATAAGCACCATTCCCTTAAAACAAGGGGCAGCAGACCCAAAACTCCAAAATTGGAGGCACTCTGGAGCTGCGAGAGATTGGAAGGAGGGATGTCGGTTTGGCTCTGCGGCACTGTGGGTTTCAGAAGAAGGAAGGTCTTTTATGTCACTGCTACAAGGGATGCCCATTATGTTCTAGGAAGCTGCAGGACTCTGAAACAAGAGATGCTCCCTTAAAACAAGAGACAGCTGCCGAGGACCCCCAGTGTTTCTACTGCTGATGTTGCAGAGAGAAGCTTGGAACCCGGGCTCCAGTGCCCGCTTCAAAGGCCCAGATGCCTCAAGTAGCAGTGCTGGATGTAGGGAATTCAGGGCTTTGTGCAAAATGGACACACACAGACTGACCCAACTTGCTAAGGATACAATTCCCCCCCCCCCCCCCCAGTATATCAGAGGCAGGAAACCGGCTAGAGAGGCAGTCGATCTGCTAGCCGACCAGGGAACAAAAGGCGCGCTCAGAGATGACAAGGCCATTGCTGAGAAACGAAATCAATCCTTTGCATCAGTGTTTACTGCAAAGGATGTTGGGGAGCTACCCACACCAGAACTTTTTTTTGTTAGTGATGAATTTGAGGAATTATCTAAATTAGCCTCACGTCAGAAGAGGTCTTATTGCATATCGACAATTTAAACAGTAGCAAGTCACCCAGGCCAGATGGTATTCATCCAAGTGTACTGAGAGAGCTCAGATTTGAAATTGCTGAACTACTATCGGTAATAAGTAACTTATCGCTAACATCCTCCTCTGTGCCAGAAGATTGGAGATTAGCTAATGTAACACCATTTTTTAAGAAGGGCTCCAGAGGTGACCCTGGAAACTACAGATCAGTAAGCCTGACATCAGTCTCAGGCAAACTGGTGGAGACCATTGTTAAAAACAGAATTACTAGGCATATTGACAAGCATGATTTGTTGGTTAAAAACCAGCATGGCTTTAGCAAAGGGAAGTCATGCTTCACTAATCTATTAGAATTTTATGTGATTGTTAATAAGCATGCGGATAGAGATGATCAAGTTGATATAGCATATATGGATTTTCAAAAAGCATTTGACAAGGTCTATCACAAGAGACTCTTGAGCAAACTCAGTAGTCATGGGATAAGAGGAAGAGTTCTGTTATGGTTTGGTAGATGGTTAAAAGATAGGAAACAAAGGGTAAGAATGGTACTTTTTGTAGTGTTTTAACATATTCATTAATGATCTGGAAAATGGGGTAAAGAGTGAGGTGGCTACATTTGCAGATGACACCAAATTATTTCAGATAGTTAAGACCCAGGCAGACTGTGGGGAACCACAGAGGGATCTTGAACGACTAGATGAGTAGGCAATAAAATGGCAAATGAAATTCAATGTTGATAAGTGCAAGGTGATGTACATAGGGAAAAACAATGTGCATGCATACACAATGCTAGGTTCAAATGTGGATGTAATTGCTCAGGAGAAGGATCTTGAAGTCACTGTGGATAGTTTCTTGAAGACATTAGCTCAGTGGCAGTCAAAAAGGCCAACAAATGCTAGGCATTACTACAAAAGGGATAGTATAGTGCTGCTGTAGAAATCTTTGCTACGCCCCCACTTTGACTACTGTGTGCAGTTCTGGTCGCCCCAGCTCAAGGATATACTAGAACTGGAAAAGGTTCAGCGAGAGGCAACAAGGATGATAGAAGGCATGGATCAAATGCCATGCGAGAGACTCAGGTTGGGGCTCTTTAGCTTGGAGAAGAGCTGATTAAGGGGGGATATGACAGAAGTTTATAAGTGGCACGGAGAAAGTAAATTGGAAGCTGCTGTTTGCCTTCTCTCACAATAAGAAAACAAGGGGACAGAGCGGACAGTACAGTTGTGGAACTTGTTGCCAGAGAAGGCTGTGAAAGCCGGCAGCACAGCTAGCTTCAGATAGAAATTGGTTACATTATTTAAATGCCTACGAGTTGGGGTTTAATCCCCTGGCTCCCAGCAGTCGAGAGCGGTTAGCAGGAGATGGGTCACACCTCCATGACTTGGGTACTTCTCTTGAGCTACCCGGAGCTGGCCACTGTTGGAGACAGGATGCTGGGTTATAGGGACCATGGGTCTGATCTGGTACGGCACTTCTTCAAAAGGAATATGTGACTGTCATTAACTTCTTATATTAAAATAAACATCACGTTCCCTTGGGAGGCTGGGGCGCCTCCCACGTTATAAATGTACTGTTATTTCTGTTTCCCTCCTAGGCCCCCCGTTTTGGAGGGCCTGTACCCAAATCAGCATGCCCCCATAGGCCCGGGAACCCCATATTTGAGACTCTCCAGGTTCTCATTTCATATCAGTGCTTCTCACAGGTTATCAATTCAAGTTTACTCGTGGACTTTGAGTTGGGGGTCCCTCCCCCCCCCCCACGCCGTGGGTTACTCTGTGGCAAGTCACATGGTCTGCCCTATTGCGGATTCAGCCCTGGCAAGGGGGAGCAAGATGCTGCTGGGCTGGTGTCTTACACAGGGCTGTAACCACGGGGATCCTTGCCCCGCACTCCTGGCCAGTGCCCCCCTATTTCTAGTCTCTCGTTCTGCTATTGCCCCCCTGCTAGTTGTGCCTCCCCAGGAAAGTCCTGGCCCCCTCCAGAAATCCCCATGTATTTCTCTCCTCCGTCGAGCAGTTGTGCCCCCAGGAGCCCTCCCCCCATTTCTTTCTCTCCTGTCTCCTTAGGCCCCTTGATGGTGCCCCCCATTTATTTTTTTCCTCTCCCCCTCTGCTGGTGCCCCCCAGCTGTAGCCCCCAAGAAAGTGCCCCAGCTGTCCCAACATTTCTTTTACTCCTCTCTCTGCTTTTGCCCCTGTAGTTGTGCCCCCATTTATTTCATTCCTCTCTCTATTGCCCCCCTAGCGGTGCCCCCATTTCTCTGCTCTTGCTCCTCCCCATTTCTCTCACTGCTCCCAGCTCTGCCCCCCATTTCTCTGCTATTATCCCCCAGCTCTGCCCCCCATTTCTCTGCTATTATCTCCCAGCTCTGCCCCCCATTTCTCTGCTATTATCTCCCAGCTCTGCCCCCCATTTCTCTGCTACTATCTCCCAGCTCTGCCCCCCATTTCTCTGCTATTATCTCCCAGCTCTGCCCCCCATTTCTCTGCTATTATCTCCC
>QEPC01014228.1:46144-59252 GCA_003113815.1 Sphenodon punctatus
CTAGCAGCCACTAAGTTTTACCCAGTGCCTTGTTCGTGCGAACGGCAGATACGCGTTCCCCTCCCCCCCAACAAGGGGCAGTTCGTTGCCTTGTGCGGACAAAGCCTTAGACGTCAACTTCCCATGCCCTCTCTCACCCGCCAGGCTCTTAGGGATTCCTCCTCTCTGACCGAGGCCCTGCAACATGTATGGGAAATGTGCCTGGGTGGCAAAGCTGCTCTCTGTATTTTTCATCAGCCTTCCTTAAAAACTTGCATGGACGGCAGCCCCTGCTCTGTGCGTCCCCGGTGCCGCAAGCCCCGATGAAGGGAAGAGCGCCCATCGGCGTGGGCAATGCCTGGCTGGGCAGCGGGACTGCGAGCGCCCTCTGAAAATGATGCGTTTCCATCTATTTCTACCCCGCCCTACCCCTGGGAGAACAGGCTCGCGGAAGGTTACAGGAAAACCAAAATAATGAATTCAAACAAATTAAAATGTACCCCACACCCTAATCCCTAGCCCATCGGCAGCCACCAAAAGCCTAGCCCAGCCTCGACAACAATGCGTTTATACCCGTTTCTGGAGCAGGCCCAGGCTCAGAGTTTCCGCGAGCCTCATGAGGCAGGAAGTTCCAGAGTTTGGGAGCAAGCACTAATAACGCCACGGCCCACGGCCTCGGGGTCCGGACGTGGCGCGCCGCGGGCACAGGCAGCAGGCCACTCCTGGGTGACCAGAGAGACTGACGGGGCATGAACACCCACCCAGGACGGGCAGGAAGAGTAGTTACGTTTGACTCAAGTGCAGTTCGAAGCTGTAGCATTGACTCTCAGGCCAGGGGATGGAGTCGATTGGCTCAGACGTGGGAGGAGTGTTTATGGCGGCCTCAAAAGTGGGAGGCCTCCAACGTAGTGGCTTTATTATGATGATTTGTAGAACACCAGGCCAGCACTGTACCTGGCCATTCATTTAAGACAGATCTCTGCCCCGAGGGGCTTACAGTCTAGGAAAGACAAGGGAGAGGGGCACCACTCTACTAATCTGTGTCCCCTCCTGTCAGTCGGTTCTCTGAGCTCCCCGGAGACGCTCCGTTCCTCCTCACCCTCTTGCCCGTCTCTGAAAACCTTTTCGTTTCCCTCTTTGAAGAGAGGACGCCCAAAACGAAACCCCTGAGCTCTCTTGCAAGGATGCCCACGTTGGGATCTAAAATCATCAAGTGTTCCTTAACATTTGGAGCTCCTCCCCCTCCCCATGGCCACGTCTTCCCTCTCAGGGGAGGAGTTCATGGGGTCAGCCACACAGGAGCCCGAGTGGGCAGCGACCGAGATGGGAGTCAAACCCCAGGTCATTCACCTGGCCCAGAGCTCTAACCACTGGTCAACGCTGCTTCTAGCTGTCTGGCTGTTTCCCTGCACTCCCCCCCCATCTGCTTGTCCCCGTTGGGTGCTTTCTAGGTTTTGCTGGGTGTATGTTTCCACATGCGCTTAAATGTAGGCTTTATTTTTTTTTTAAAAACAACCTTAATTTACTTGTTTGCCCCACATAATGGCTCCCGTGGACGTTCAGGTGGGGCAAGCAGCAGCAGGTAATGTGCGTAACATGGAGACAGGGACAAGAGAGAAAGTGTGGCAGTGGCGGAGATTTGCTGCCACTGCTGTGCTCTCCCCACCCTGTCTCCATCTGCTTGTCCAGGGCCTGGGTGGCCGGTGGGCCCTAGGGAGGGTCATTTCCCCCAACAGCTTGTGAGTAACTCTGAGCTGTTATGTGGGCAGACGTGTACGTCACCCTAGACTGACCACCTTGAACACATGCCCAGCGTAACATGGATCAGCATCTGTTGTCTTGTCGAGAGCAAGCTCTTTGGGTCCGAGACCATCTCTTTGCTCCCTGCGGGTGCATTCACACAAGCATTTTCTGCTTTTAAGATTTCCTGCAGGAGGTAACAATCGTGCCTTGTAGTTTTTCACATTAAGAACGTAAGTGCCGTACTGGGTCAGATCAACGGCCCGTCAAGCCCAGCATCCTGTCTCCGACAGTGGCCAGTCTCGGTTGCTTGGAAGAAGTCCCCAACAGGTCACTATGGGGCGACCCGTTCCCTGTTGCTCACTCCCAGCTCCCGACAGTAAGGGGTTACTTTCCCCAAACTTACCCAGCTAATAGCTGCGAATGGACCGATCCTCCAGAAACTTGTTCAGCCCTTTCTTAAACCTACTGGCCTTGACCACCCCGTCTGGTAATGAATTCCACAACTTAATTGTGTGTTGAGTGAAAAAATACTTCCTTTTATTTGTCTTAAATCTGCTACTTGTGAGTTTCCTAGAGTGTCCTCTAGTTCTAGTGCTATTTGGGAGGGTAAATAACCGTTCCCTATTTTACAGGTTCCACCCCGCTCATGATTTGATAAACTTCTATTCTATCCCCTCTCAGCCGTCTTATCTCCAAGAGCCCCAACCTACCCAGCCCCTCTTCATCATAGGGGAGCCCTTCCAGAGCTTTGAGCATTGTTGTTGCCCGTTTCTCTACCTTTTCTAGTTCTACTCTATCTTTTCTGAGATGAGGCAAAGAGAACGGCACGCAGCAGTACTCAAGGTGTGGGCGTGCTCTAGACGGAGGCATTATGATCTTTACAGTTCTAGTCTCTGCCTCTTTACGAAGAATTCCTAACGCTCTGTTTGCTTGTTTAACGGCCGCCGCACACCGAGCTGAGAATTTCACTCCAAGGTCCTTTTCCTGGGCGGGAACTCCTAACTTAGAACCCAGCATTGGATACATATGGTTCGGATTGTTTTCCCAACGTGCATCACTTTGCACTTGTCCGCATTCAATTTCATCTGCCATTTAGATGCTCAGTCTCCCAAGATCCCCCTGCAATTCTTCACAGTCCGCTCATGTTTTAACTACCTTGAATAACTTTGATCACCTCGCTCCCCGTTCCAGACCATTACTGAATACATTAGACAACACGGGTCCCAGTACAGATCCCTGGGGCGCTCCACTAGTGCCTTCTCTCCCTTGCGAAAACTGACCATTTAGTCCTACTCTTTGCTTCCTAGACTTTAACCAGTTGCCAATTCACGATAGGACACTGCCTTCTATCCCATGTCTTTTTAATTTCCTGAAAGGTCTCTCATGAAGGACCTTATCAAACGTCATCTGAAAGTCCAGATACACTATATTGACTGGCTCCCCCTTATCCACAGACTTGTTCACACCCTCAACAAATTCCAGTAGATTGGTGAGGCATGACTTCCCTCTGCTAAATCCATGTTGACTCTTCCCCATTAAGCCATGTTTATCAATATGCCCAGCAATTCTGTTCCTAATAATCGTTTCCCCCCCATTTTTCCCGGCACCAACATCAGGCTCACCGGTCTGTAGTTTCTTGTGACATGTTGCTTCCCCAATGTCAGTTCTGCCTCGGGTCTTACCCCTGCTATCAATCACATGATGCTGTGCGGCTGTCCCATAGCATGATGGTTAAACCTTGTGTAACAGGGTCAAGGGTACCTGGGGTGAGTCTTGGCAGGATGTGGCCCAATAACTTACTCTCTCCGGGTCTCTCTCTAATCAACTTTCCCTGTGTCTCATCCATCACTCCTATACAGTCCCTCTGTATACAAAGTCCCTGGCCCTCTTGGTAGTCCAGCATACTCACCGTTCTCCGCGGCTGCTCCCAAGCCCCCCCAGCACAAGAGACACCCTCTGGGTCAGGCTTGCTCTGGAGACAGAGCTCTAACTAACGCTGCCTCCCCTGTGTCCTCTCTTACGCTGAGCCTAGCTCAAGCTTTTTCACTCTGGGCTGGCCTTTCAGTGATCCTGGATCTGCATCTTCTCTGCAGCCTTAAGATGCCCCTCCTTAAAAGGGCCAGTGGCCCAGAGGAACTCTGCCCTCTTGCACCTTTTGCCCTCTCATTTGTGGGTGGTTTACCAAGGCAGCCTGCAATCTAATCTACTCACATGATTAACAGACCCTGGGGAAACAGGTTTAGAAATGCTAAGTAGTAGTAGTAGGAGGTTTGGACATTTTGTTTCTCGTATGCGAACAGCCCCCTATACGTGTTGCGTGCCTGCGACGCTGGGGGAGCCCTCCTCGCATCTGGACTTACATTCAGTTCTCACACCCTGGTAATAAAGAACATTCTGGGATTTTGCTCCGGTCAGCTTGCTCCCCAGATTCCCAGAGCAGCGAGGTTTGGCAGAGCCGTTGGGCTGTTTGGATAGGCTTCTCCCCACCCCAGTGCTCACGACGTGCCCACCTCTCTCCTTGCAAACAGATCCAGGAATGGAACGTGGAGGCTCAGCATCTCATGCCTCTTCAGCCTCCCCTCGTCCCCGAGCTCACCCACATGAGAGAGGCGCAGCTGCACACCGCGGAGGCCTCCCTCTGGACCGTCGTGGCCACGGTGCAGGCGATGGAGAGGAAGATCGACCTGCTGGCCACGCGGCTGCTGAGCCTGGAGGGGCGGTCTGGGACGGCCGAAAAGAAGCTGTTAGATTGTGAGAAAACCGCAATGGAGTTTGGGAACCAGCTGGAGAGCAAGTGGGCCGTGCTGGGGACTCTGATCCAGGAGTACGGGCTGCTGCAGCGGAGGCTGGAGAACATGGAGAACCTGCTGAAGAACAGGAACTTCTGGATCCTGAGACTCCCCCCGGGCTCCAAGGGAGAAGTCCCCAAGGTAACGGCGTCTGCGTTGGGGCTGAAGGGTGGAAGCAAAGCTTAACTCTGCAGGATTCCTGTTACGTTGCAGAGTAAAGCCGGGCAGGACAGATCCTAGTCATGTGGCTTTACCTATTACTGCCGATGTTCCCAAGCGTGGCCATGCTGTCTGTGCAACGGGTCACAAGCTTATACACCCTAGAGCTGTCTGGGGTCACAGAATTATACGGAAGTCCCAAAACAAGGTGTGTCAGGCAAACATAATCAGGTATCAGCGTCCTATACTGGAAGGGCAAGGGGGGTGCCAGAAGAGTCTGGCTACGCTATGCCAGGCTAGGACGTGGGGGCTCTTTGCTTTGGTAAAAGGAGCTACACGTCTTACCAATAAGGTGCACTTCGGAAGGCTTTAAAGAGTGACCTGACTAGGTACCGCGGTACGATCAGCAACACTGAGCTGTGGCGTCATCCTTGGCCTTCTGGCTCTGCACAGGCTGAGATGGGTGGACGGCGTTGGGTTGCTGCCTTGCCTGAAGTGTTTGTTCCCAGATGTGAGACAGCAAAGGGCGGTGATAGCCCAATGGTTTTTTCATCCCTGCTGCTCTGCTGTATAGTTCAGGCTTCCAGAGGCTCTCCATCACTGGAGCGGCCGGACAGCTTCTGTCGGGGATGTCGCTTTAGTCACCCTGCCTCCAAGCAGGGGCTTGGACATTATCACCCTCTAGGTCGTCTCTTCCAACTCTCTGATTCTGTGACCCATTCAGTTCTTCCGGTTTCTCCAGAGAGGGCCAGATGCCCTCTGTGATGATATAAGGAGCTGTCTAACTGAGTCAGACCAGTGCTCCAGCTTAGCCCAGTATTGTCGCGACCTGACAGGCAGCAGGGTTTCAAATCCGGCTCTCCAGGATCCCCGGCAGCGGCTTCACCCAGGCGCGCTACCAGAGATCCTGAATCGGAGATGCCAGGGATTGAACTTGGGGACCTTATACATGCAAAGCATGCGCTCTACCACCTGAGCCACGACCCACCTTAGGGCCCCTTGCCCACAAGGCCACCAACTTGCATTGCTTCATAGATACGTATCTTAAGGCCAGAGGAGGTCGCTGTGATCACTTAGTGTGACCTCCTTCCTAGCCCAGGCTTGGAACTCCTGATACCGCCCCCCAGCACGTCACCAAGCAGGCGTTGGGGAGTAGCATGTATTGATCTCTGGAAACGCTTGTGATTCCAGGTGCCGGTGACGTTTGTTGACATCGCGGTATATTTCTCTGCGGAAGAGTTGAAGAATTTGGAGGAATGGCAGAAGGAGCTTTACAATAACCTGGTGAAGGAGAATTACGAGTCTTTGATCTCCTTGGGTAAATGCCTTTCTCTTGTCGATGAGTCTGTCTTCTATGAATTTCTCTGCAGCTAGTTTGACTGTTGATCCCAGGTTTGTGGCTGCTGAGTTTGTTATTTTGAGTTATTAGCTCAAACCCTGGAAAGCAAGGTCGTTGGACCTGCCCGGGGGTTGAGGAAACTGAGTCACGGGAGGAGGATGGGTGTTGGGATGCTCTTGGCTCTTGAACAGGGATATTTAAGAGATAGCTTTGCCTCTTGTGCACCTTATCCAAGTGCAGGAAACCCGCTCCCAGCCAGACCACGGAAAGTAACAATGTCTTTCCCACCAGCAGACAACAATGCTTCCAAACCAAGTGTCCAGCCAAGGATCGAACAAGGAGCGGAGCCAGGTGTCCAGGCTCCGCCGGGTGCCAAGGAAAGGGAAATCTCGGCAGATCCCTGCACAGGTGAGGAAAAACAATCGGAACCATTGCTGGGTAGGAGTGAAACGGGGAATCCCAGCTGTTACATGCTGCCCTTCCCAATGCCTCATCTCCTGGGACTCGATAGTTAGCTTTCCTCTTCGCTCGCTGGTTTAGCACCTCCACAGACGTATCGTCCATGCGTTAGAAAGTATTTGCATTGAAAAGAAATAAAAGGGTTCCAGCTGCTTTTCTGCACCCTGGTGAAGCAGGTCCCTTTCAATTTCCAGGATCAAGTGGAAATACTACTGTGTTTGAGAGGGTGGGGAATGACTCCTCTTTCTATTTCTAGTAATGACTCTTTTGTTCAATCAAATAGGCATTTATTCAATAATAGCAGCACAATTAACATACCAATTATAAAAGAGATACTTGCACTCAACATATGATCTCACCTACTCTGACTACTTCAAATACATACAAGGCATATAGTCTTATGTGATCAGAGGTCAACGGTCTGGTGCCAGAAGAAGGCAGGAAGGGGGCCCAACGATACTGAGAGAGAGAGAGCCTAGCTGGGGCATGTTGCAGGACTTCCTAAGGAGAAGTCCCAAAGGGGGCCAGTCATCGAGCTAGCCGGCACCCTGATACGGGCTAGCGGACAAGCACCATGAAAGGCAAAGAACTGATCCAGAGGCTGGCCTTATAGACAAGTTTCCCTTATTACTTATCCATGTTAAGGGGCTGTTTGCCTCTTACTCCAGAATGTTCCCCTTATGGCTATCCATGATTGGGGTCCTTCTGCTTAGTCACTGGTGTGGGGGCTTGCCCTGACCAATAGGGTCTGGTCCACCCCTCCCTCCGGAGGGGGGTGGGGTCTGACTCTTTGGCCCTGGGTCGCCCACGCCCTCCTTAGAGGCATCTGGTTGTCTGATAAGGCCATCTTTCCCTTGCTCGTACAGTTTAACTCTGTTATCAGTTTCTGACCTTCCTTTTGTCCCTCAATGTTCCTGTGAGTTATAAACTATTCAGTTTTGTTTGGGAACACGGGGGTTTCTGCTCTTTTTCTCAGACATCATTCGTTTCCTCTGACCAATTTGACCATCTTCCGTACTAACACTCTCTGTTCTTTTGAATCAATGAATTAACACACGTACGAAACAATGTCTTACCTAATTTCTAACATTCTACACCGTCTTAAATAACAGCCACAATGGCCTACACAAAAGTTACATTCAAAGTGTTACATACTTATAAATCCAGTGGATACTTCTGGTTACATTTCAACAAAGAGTGAGTTACAGTAACATGCAATGTCTGTTCTGTCACATTTGTGTCAGAAGAAGCACTTCTGATTTGGTTACATTGTAGCAAGGAAATTAGCCTCTCGGTTAGGCCCAGGCCATATCATAACAGCATGAATGGTGCCTTGATGAGTGTGTCCTAGATTGTAAGCCCCTTGGGGCAGGGACCCCCCCGTCCCTGTATGTGTCTGGTGCTGAACAGTTGGGATAAGAGTCAGAGAGTTGGAAAGGGATCTCAGAGGTCATGTAGTCCAACCCCTGCTCATTGAAGGAAATCCGCAGCTGCAGCAGCCCTGACAGATGGCTGGTGGTTATAGAAACAGGGACCTGTACTCACCACGTTTTCCTTATTGGCATCAAGGGTGAAAAAACAGTAAAGTAAAAACCAGCTCCGAGCTGCTGTAGCAAGAGAGGGCGGCCCAGAAATCCAAATAAATAAATGCAGCTCCCTGTATGTAGTAATAAATAAATAAATAAATAAATAATAGCCAAAGCCGATAAGAACATTTTGGACTAAAATATGCTTTGTTTTTGGTTTTTGGCAACTGAAAATGTTTTGAGTTTCAAAAGCCCCCAAATTGGAAAGGGTCAGGATTTCCCTTTGGTTGGCACGTTTGCTGAAAATGCCAGTGATGGATTTCTTCAAACATTTTTTTGCTCTGAAGGAAAAGCAAAATTGGCAGCAATGTTTGGTGCCAGCCCAGCAGGGTTCTCACTGACGTGGCTGTCGCTCTGGAACGGGGGGGGGAGAGGGGTCCCGGCTGGCAGGCCGAGCTGAGCGGCTCTTCCAAGTGATTCCGGAGAGCAAGCTTAGAAGGCGGCTATGGGAGCCTGCTGGGCCATGCTCTGGGATGCCCTGCCCAGGAGCTGCTTGCCCAGTTTCAAGCCACGGAAACGTGAGGTCTTAAAGCATCCTCTCATTCTTACGAACAGAACCCTTGATCTCCACGCCTGACATTTTATCCCGGATCAAACAAGAGGAGGAATCCTTTGCCGGAGGAGGGCAGTTCTCGGAGGAAAGAGGGATCCCCACGGACCCGTGTGCAGGTGAGTGATCGATTATTACAAGTGGCAACGCTCTCTCCTCCCCCCCCCTCTCAGCCCTGCAGCGTTTGCTCTTCTTACCCCATCAATCGCAGCTTTGTCAGTGGCTCTCGGACGTTAGAATCCATCCCCTATGTGTGCGCACGCGCCCTCATCTCTGCCCTCTTCCCCTGAGCTCAGTCTTTGAGTGCTTGGGGATAGGAGCCGGAGCCAGGAACTGCCAGTAAAAACCACATTTGGCCCCTGGGTCTGAGGTTCCCTGCCCTCATTTTAGATTTTGCAACCCTCTTCCTCTCCTTTGTGGTGCTTGACATCCCACCTCGCAGGCTGACTCCCTCTCTTTCTTGATCCCTTGCCCCTCCTTCACCGTGCTGCTGCTTGTGATTCCCATAGCTCAGAACCAGCTGAGCTACAGAGGCTTCCAAAATGACACCAACTTAATAATAATAAATCATAACCATCAGCTTTATTTTTATATAGCACCCCCCCTGCCATGGCACTCGGAGTGCTTTACGTACAAGAGTTTAACACAACCTTTAATCCTCACAACAACCCTGTGGAGTAGGTTAGGCTGAGAAAATTTTGTAAGTGGCCTAAGGTCCCCCAGTGAGTTTTTGGCTAGGCAAGACGTGAACCGGGGTTCCCCCCGCTATCTCCTGGTCCAAGTACTGTACGCTTAGTCATTCATCCACATTGTCCATTTCTAGAATGTGAACTTCGATTGGTTACTGCAGCACCAATCGGGATTTGTTAGACGTAGGTAGGACCGCCGCCATCATTTTGGAAATATTCTTTTGCTCAGGCTGGCTTAGGGTTTGGGAGCGGGACTCCTCATGCTTCCTCAGAGGAGAACTTTGAGTCACACCTTTCCTGAGGCCTCCTTTTCCTGGGTGCCATGATCATTCCATGCCTTGCCAAGCTCAGCGATTCTTTTGGATTCTCATTAGCCGCCTTCCCTCAATTCCTGACCCCTCTCTCTTGCGACCCGGAGCTTCCTGCTGGTTTGACATCGTGTCCTGCTTATGAGGCTGCTTCCGTTCCCTGGAAACAAGTGGTGGGGAGGCTGGGACGTGGCAACTTCGCCCACAATTGGGGGGGCGGCAGAGGTCGCTGTGCCGACTGCCTACCTTCCTCCCCTGCCGGATTTCTCCCCAACGGTTGGTGGACACTGGGGAAAACGCAGCTCCATTCTCTCCCTCAGGGGCTGAGGCACTCATTTCTGCACATGACTTTTTGTCCTGGATTAAGCAAGAGGAGGAGCCGTGCGTCCGGGGGCAATGGGAATCGGCGGAGAGAGAGATCCTCACGGTCACCGGTGCAGGTGAGAGCAGATTAAAATAGCTCGGAAATGCTGAGTTAAAAAGTAAACTAGGAAAACCCTATCTCATTCTCATCTGCATCTGCCTTGGAGCAGGCGGTCGCTACCTGCTGGGGAGCTTGGAAGAGGCCTCTCGCATCATCTGGTCCGAGGTGCATCCGCTGATACAGAACTACAGTTTGGGGATTTGGGTTTCCTGGTCGCAGAATCTGGCAGATTTCTTTGCAGAATACACAAGTGCCCAAGCCCCCTAACCATGTTTCCACTGAGGTGACCTCATTTACGGTAAGGAGCCAGGATGAGTAACCCCACCGTTTTCTCTTTCTCTCTGTTTCTCCCAGCAGGCGACGGGATGGTGGTAAAACCTGAGGACCAGCGCCCGCGCCCCGAGGAGCCCGGGAGGTCTGGGGAGACCCTGTTCCAGGCCCCGGTGGCATACAGAGACCAGTGCGGTTCAGCCCCGCCACTGGTGAGTCCAGCTGTGAGCCGACCAAGTAAACCTCTCGAGCTTGACAGCGAGCTGCAAAGCATCCTGGGTCCCCCCGTTCCGCCCGAGAGGCCGCACGGCTGCAGCGAGTGCGGAAAGACCTTTGGCGTGAAGAAGAGCTTGAAGGTCCACCAGCGCAGCCACCACGGCCAGGAGCGCCCCTACGAGTGCACCGAGTGCCGCAAGAGTTTCAACTGCCACTCGGGGCTGGTGCGCCACCAGATGACCCACCGCGGCGAGAGGCCCTACAAGTGCGAGGAGTGCGGCAAGTGCTACAGCCGCAAGGAGCACCTGCAGAACCACCAGCGCCTGCACACCGGCGAGCGACCCTTCCAGTGCGCCGCCTGCGGCAAACGTTTCATCCGCAAGCAGAACCTGCTCAAACACCAGCGCATCCACACCGGGGAGCGCCCCTACCAGTGCGCCGCCTGCGGGCGCAGTTTCCGCTACAAGGAGTCCCTCAAGGACCACCTGAGGACTCACAACAGCGAACCTGGGCCGCCGCCTCCCCCGCGGCTCCCACAGCCCTTAGGTGGGGAATAGCTCCCTCTACTGGGAGCTCGGGAAAGCAACCTCCTAGACCTGCCTCACCATCCCCTAAAACCCAGTGCCCAAGGAGGGGGCGACGCACTGCACTGCAGACAGCTCTGGGCATTGGGCGGGTGGGGAGGACTGAGCTTGAACTCCCCCATAAGCAGGGCGGTGCTGGAGATCACGCTATACCAAATATCCCCGCCCCTCGGGGGGACCGCTGGAGCACTGGGGACGGACCGCTCACTCCCGCAACAACCTCCGCTCCTTGGGGCATCCCCAGCCTCTGCCGCCTGAACACACACGCCGCAGGGACGTCCCAGCGCTTGCTGTTTTAACCCCGAATCGTGAAAATTGTGAGAATCTCAACTTTCATGGTTTTTGGTTTTATTTGGTTTTGTTTTTTTAAAAAAGAAGCTAAGTTCCTAGTCCTCATGATTGGAGAGGAAGGCTTGCCGACGTGACTGTAGGGAAGCTACTGGGGTTAGACACTGGCTCTTTAAAACTCCCACGGCTTTTCCAAAAGCTACTCCTGTGATTTTTTTTTGGTGGGGGAAGGGGTAGAATTTGACTCCTGGATTTTAAACCCTTGGGGTTGGAGGCCCTGGGAGTGCCCTCCTGGCCCTGGGAGTGCCCTCCTGGCCCCTTGTAAGGGCCACTTTTCAGTGGGCTAGGCAGCGCGTGCCCTTCCCCGCAGCCCCAACCGAGACCCCTTGCTCCCTGCCTCCCCTCGGGCACAATCGAACGCGGACTTGCCCCGGTTCCTGATTCACACTCCACATCCACTCCTCGCAGCCCACACTCCCTCTCCTGCCCTCCAGACAATCTCGCTGCACGAGGCTTCTCCCCTGCTGTCTACGAGAGCGTCGCCCTGCGTGTCTCTGTCGACTGAGAATATATTTATTCTTTTCTCGCTTCTCCCTCTGCCGCTATTTTTTATTTTATTTTTTAAAAGTTTTAATCTCCTCTAACCGTGCAGTCAAGCTCTGTAAAATACAAAAGCAAAAAAAAAAAAAAATGTGTTTCCAGGTGTAGTTTTGTATGACAGGTGCAATGCAAATAAAGCTGTTTTGGGCTGTACTGGTCTGAGAGTGCCCCTTGTCATGACTGGAGGGTTGGCTAGCCTTTGGGAGGCCGTTGGCATGCAGACAGCTCTTGCTCCTGACTGGTTCGTTATTACTACTTATTACTCATCTAGCACTGGCAATGTGCCTGGTGCTGTACAGCCATCGGTTAGAGACAGGTCCCTGCCGCAAGGGGCTTCCAATTATGATTATAAGCATTTATATACAGCACCAGAAATATACTTGATACTTTACAGAGAATTAAATAGACACGGTCCCTGCTCGAGAGCTCACAAGCTAAAGACAGAGGGAGGGGAGACAGGGAAGGGGGACCAGAGGGAGAGACAAGGTATGCGACATTCATGAGGATGCGAGAGCTCAGATACACGTTCTTGGCTTGGTTACAATAAATAAGAGTGCAGATAACAAGTAGGGGATAATCCTGGGTGGGGGTGATTAGCAGGAATTAGGAAGGGCGAAGCGGAAGAGGTGGGTTTTGAGGAGGGACTTGGAGGGTGGGGGCAAGGCGGACGAGGGCAGGGAGGGAGTTCCAGGCGTGCGGGGCAGTGAGGGAGAAGGGACGAAGGCGGTTGGGGGAGCAGGGGAGGGAGGGGATGGAGGAGGAGCAGAGTGCTCGAGCAGGGGTTCGGAGGGAGATCAGGGCAGAGAGGTAGGGGGGAGCGAGGTTGTGAAGGGCTTTGTAGGTGAAGACGAGGAGCTTGTGAAAAATACGCTCAGGAAGAGGGAGCCAGTGGAGGGAGGAGAGGAGAGGAGAGGCTGCACGTGGTCAAAGCGACGGGCTCCGTGGATGATCCTGGCAGCAGAGTGTTGAACAGAGATAAGGGAAGAAAGGTGAGAGTGGGGAAGGCCGGCGAGGAGGAGGTTACAATAGTCGGGTGAGATGACTAGGTCGTGGATGAGAGTTTTGGCAGAGGAGACAGACAGAAAAGGGTGGATCTTAGCAATGTTGTGGAGGGAGAAGTGGCAG
>QEPC01014228.1:66102-83481 GCA_003113815.1 Sphenodon punctatus
TTTGCAACATGTGTTTGTCAGAAAGTGTCCTGGGAAAACATGGTATTTTTGCAACATGTCATTGTTTGCAACATGCCTGTTTTTTTCATACAAGTTGCAGTAACATGTAATTTTCTGTCCTGGAAAAACCTTGCCCCCCTGGCGCCCCTAGTCTAAGGAGGGGGAGGGGGGGCTCTGTCAGCAAACGAGGAGGAGGAGGCGGCGGCGGCGTGTGTTACCGCTACGTGGCAGCCGACTAGGGCCGAGAAGCGGAACCTCTCGGGCAGGGGGGAGAGCCGGGTTCCTGTCGCGCAGCCCGACGGCAGCAGCGGCCGAGCGGATGTCATGGCCGCGGCGGCAGCAGGGGGGGAGGATGCTGAGGAGGACGAGGCGGCGCGGCAGGTAGGAAGGGGCTTTGCCCGGCGGGGGTTGCGGGTTCGATCCCCCCCCTCGGGCCCATTAGGTTTTGGGAACCTAATCTCTACTCTATTTCCTGACACACACAGTTTTCCCGAGGAAGAGTTAATCCTCAGGCTGCCCCCTGCCCCCCCCCCCCAACATGTGGGGCACATCTCTCTGTGTATTGGGGGCAGCGAACAGTTCCCCCCAATAACACCCACTCAGGGAGGGAGAAACCCCCCAATGGCACCGATTTGGCTTGACTGACAGACAGGGTTGCCACCTAGGCAAATGTTTACGGTACACTTATGAAAAAATACAGGTTGCAGGGCCCTGCTCCGATGCAGGGCCCTGCTCCGATGCAGGGCCCTGCAATATGTACGAAACACTTATGAATCAACACGTATGGACGCTTATGAAAAATACATGTTTCAGGCCCCTGCATTGGCGCAAGCCCTGCAACATGTATTTGTCATAAATGTTGCTTCAGGATTTGTGTCGGTGGCAACCCTAGAACTGAGCCCCTGGCGGACAAGTCACGGGCCTTGGGGGGAGAGAGGAGGGCAGGTCGATTCTCTCGCCAGCATTTTTAAAAGGATGGGATTATAAACATGCTGAATGTGCTTCTCCTTATTGTTATGTAGCACCAGCAATGTGCACGGCATTGGACAATCCTTCGTTAGAGACAGGTCCCTGCCGCAAGGGGCTTACAATCTAGGGGAGACAGCAGAGAGGGAGACAGACCCAAAATTAAGAAGCCACAGGTCGTGGTTAGGTTCTTTCTTTCTTTCTTTCATAAAGGTTGAATTATCTGCTTCTCCATAAGAATAAGGATTTAGTGTTTTCTCTTGCACTCCTCGCTAATGACTTAAGTTCATGATTGGGATTTGTAAATTATATTGAAACCGCCGTGTTTTCAACGAATGATTGTAGAACTAACAAATGAAATGAGCACTTTCCTGGAGGCAGGGAGCGGAGGTTTGTGGGCTGAGGCCTGGGAGGGGCAGGGCACGGTAATGGCCGGAGGTGCCAATTGAGGAGGACATAAGTAGTGCCGTGCTGAGGCAGACCAAAGGTCCATCAAGCCCAGCATCCTGTCTCCGAGAGTGGCCAGTCTCAGTCGCGTGGGGAAAGTACCCAGCAGTCACAATGGGGGATCCATTCCCTGTTGACCACTCCCTGCTCCCGACAGTAAGAAGTTCATCCCGTAAGCTACTTGGTTAACAGCCATTAATGGACCTACTCTCCAAGAACTTATCCAGTCCTTTTTTAAACCCAGCTACACTACTGGCCTTGACACCCTCCTCTGGCAACAAATTTCACAGTTTAACTCTGCGCTGAGTGAAAAAAAATACTTCCAGAGTGCAGCCTGTCTACTCACTCGCAAAACACGTCTCCTGCACAGCTTGGATTCAGGTCAGCGGGAGCCGGGGGCAGGACGGCAGCAGAAGGTGCTGAACTTGCCATTTTTTCATTCCAGGCCTTGGTGACGTTTGAGGACATCACTCTCCGTTTCTCCAAGGAGGAGTGGGAGATCTTGGAGGAGTGGCAGAAGGAGCTGTACTGGGAGGTGCTGAAGGAGAATTACGAGATGCTGCTCTCTCTAGGTGATGAACAGGCCTCGGAAGAGGAGGATGAGGAGGATGGCTACCAACAGGAGAAGGGCTGGAAGGAAGAGGAGGATCTGGAGCGCAAATGGGGAGCAGCCAACTTTGAGGACTTGAGGGAGGTGGAGGAAGAGGAGGAAGAAATGGGGGAGGAAGGACTTAGCTCCACTAAAGCAGCTACAGCGGACATGGGGTCTTTGCTTCTCCACAGAGAGCAGACTCCCCAGCAGTACAGAGGGGAACAGCAGAGGCTAGAGGGGAGGCAGGAGCACCGGTCCTCCAGGCTAATGCTTCAGGGTCTCTTGCAGCTACAGCAACAAGCATCTGACAATGAAGACTGGATTTACAAAGCGCAGTTCAAACAATTGTACGAGTTGGATGACGATCCCAAGAGGAAGGAATTTCTGGATGACCTGTTCCGTTTTATGCAGAAGCGAGGAACTCCCATCAACCGAATCCCCATCATGGCCAAGCAAGTGCTGGACCTCTACCTGCTCTATGTCTTGGTGACCAAGAAGGGAGGCCTGGTGGAGGTGATCAACAAGAAACTGTGGCGTGAGATCACCAAGAGGCTCCACCTGCCGCCCTCCAACACCAGCGCGTCCTTCACCCTCCGCACTCAGTACGTGAAATACCTGTACCCCTACGAGTGCGAGAAGGAGAATGGGGGCTGCCAACAGGGGATGGGCCTGAAGGAAGAGGAGGATCTGGAGCACAAATGGGGAGATGACTTAGAGGACTTGGGGGAGGAGGAGGAAGAAGATGAAGAAATGAGGGAGGAAGGACTTAGCTCCACTAAAGCAGCTCGATTGGGCCCGGGGTCCTTACTGCTCCACAGGCAGCAGACTCCGCAGCAGTACAGAGGGGAGCCGCAGAGGCTAGAGGGCAGGCAGGAGCGCCGGTCCTCCAGGCTAATGCTTCAGGGTCACTCGCAGCTACAGCCACAAGCATCTGACAACGGAGACTGGACTTACGAAGAGCGGCTCAAGCAATTGTACGAGTTGGATGACGATCCCAAGAGGAAGGAATTTCTGGATGACCTGTTCAACTTTATGCAGCGGCGAAGAACTCCCATCAACCGAATCCCCATCATGGCCAACCAGGTGCTGGACCTCTACCTGCTCTATGTCTTGGTGACCAAGAAGGGAGGCCTGCTGGAGGTGATCAACAAGAAACTGTGGCGTGAGATCACCAAGAGGCTCAACTTGCCTCCCTCTCACACCAGCGCGTCCTTCACCCTCCGCACTCAGTACGTGAAATACTTGTACCCCTACGAGTGCGAGAAGGAGAATGGGGGCTGCCAACAGGGGATGGGCCTGAAGGAAGAGGAGGATCTGGAGCACAAATGGAGAGATGACTTAGAGGACTTGGGAAAGGAGGAGGAGGAAGAAGATGAAGAAATGGGGGAGGAAGGCCTTAGCTCCACTAAAGCAGCTACATCGGGCCCGGGGTCCTTACTTCTGCACAGGCAGCAGACTCCCCCGCAGTACAGAGGGGAACAGCAGAGGCTAGTGGGGAGGCAGGAGCACTGGTCCTCCAGGCTGACCCTTCAGCAACAAGCACCTGACAACAGAGACTGGACTTACGAAGCGCAGTTCAAACAATTGTACGAGTTGGATGGCGATCCCAAGAGGAAGGAATTTCTGGATGACCTGTTCAGCTTTATGCAGAGGCGAGGAACTCCCATCAACCGAATCCCCATCATGGCCAACCAGGTGCTGGACCTCTACCTGCTCTATGTCTTGGTGACCAAGAAGGGAGGCCTGGTGAAGGTGATCAACAAGAAACTGTGGCGTAAGATCACCAAGGGGCTCCACCTGCCCGCCTCCAACACCAGCGCGTCCTTCACCCTCCGCACTCAGTACGTGAAGTACCTGTACCCCTACGAGTGCGAGAAGCAGGGGCTCAGCCACCCCAGCGAGCTGCAGGCGGCTATTGACAGCAACCGGCGGGAGGGCCGCAGGCAGGGCTTCGGAGGCTCCCTCTTCACCTATTCACCCAGCAGCATCCACAACATGCTCTCCTCCCACAAACTGATGCCGGACTTGGCCACCAACGGCAGCCCCATCGCCCCCATGCTGAAGATCAAGAAAGAGGACGACGCCGTGATCCCCATCACCGTGCCCAGCAGCCTTCCCATCCCGCCGGCCGACTACCCCACGGCCCAGGCGGTGGCTGCGCAGGCCGCGGCGGCTCAAGGCGTTGCCCTGGAGCGTCTGAGGGAGAAGTTGGAGTCCGGTGAGCCTCCAGAAAAGAAGATGGCCCTGGGGATGGATGAACAGCAACGGCCGACACCGCGAGCCGTCTATCCAAACCTGCTAGACATGATGGCCCAGCTGCCCATGAGCATCCGCATCAACAGCCCAGGCACCTGCTCGCCAGAAAACTCTCAAGATTCCACCATGCTGCCGGCCGCCAGCGGCATGAGCAGTATTAGCATGTCCGTCGAGATCAACGGCATCGTCTATACGGGTGCCTTGTTCGCTCAGACGCCCGGCACGGCCTCTTCTCCCCCTTCGTCCATTTCCAGCGAAGGAAATAACGGCAGCCACGCTAGCGATGGGGGCAGCTGTAGCGGGGCAGTGCTAGTAGCCCGGGCCGGCGTGACCACCCCGCCAACGTCTACCTTAACTAACTGCTCTTTTACTTAAAACCCGACGGCAGCTCATCCTCCCGTCGAAATCGGAAAACCCCAAAAGCAAAGAGCCTATAACAGCGGAGGTTAAAAATATGCCCCCCCCCCCACACACACACACTTGAATTTTGCTTTCTGGGGAATCCCCTTGAGAGGTCTGGTTGGTTTATATATATATTTTTTCTTAAAGCAAGCAATTTATTATTATGATTTGATTTTATTATTTTTATTTTGGCAAGGAAAAGGTTTTAAACTGGGGGTTTCATTAAACTAGATTAGTGTGAGTCAGTCACTCGCTGTCCACTTCACTTCAGACGTGCTGTCTCCAGAGCTTGTTACCTCACGCTGAATCCCGCACTTTGCGCTGTGTTGTGGGGTTTTGTGTGTGTGTGTGTGTGTGTGTGTTTTATTTTATGTTTTGCTTTATTTTCGGATACCTCCAGAATGGCGAGATAAAACGCCTGCAGACTTGCGTTTACTGAAACTCCCGACTTTCTCCAAGGAGGAGTGGGAGATCTTGGAGGAGTGACAGAAGGCGCTGTACTGGGAGAACTGGGATGCTGCACTCTCTCTAGGTGAGGAACGGGGTGTGATACTTGGGTAGAAACTACAGGGGCATTGAAGGTCCTTGGCGAGCTCCTCATAATGAGATTCCCCCGAGTATCTGCAGGATCGGGCCCGTAGGGCGGGCTGGGGTAAGTGGCTGCAGCATGACCTCGGAAGAAGGAAGGCAGACAGTTTAAGAATGAGCTTTGTCGCGGCTGCTTGCGTGCGGCTCATTCTGCTTGGGCGTCCGGACGTTATCTCTGTCACAGGACACGTTTTGTGCCGATAATTTCAAGGATGGGGATTAGATTTAGCTGGGTTTTATTGTAATTTGTATTTTATTAGGCTCTTATTTTTGTACATTTTATACTTGTGTTGCTCTTTTAGAGCGTCCTGGCCTCCCGCCGCCACTCGGAGCAGTCTGTGGTGGCGACGGGAGCCGTTGAGTCAGGAAGCACCCTACGTATGAAAACCAGCCCTTTGGGCCCTCATCTAACTCTCTCTAGGTTGGTCAACCTGCCAAGCCAGGATCCGAGGGATCACTTTGGGAGGCCATGCTGGCTGCTGATTTAGCCCTATGACTTTGGGGCGGGGGGGGGGGCTCTGATTCGTGCGCATGGTAATTGCACCCCATGACTCGTGTGCAAAAGAAGGAAACACAGTCGTGCAGTTCAGTCAAGGGACGGCACGTTGCTAGTGCGTTGCTGGATCGACACCGTTGGAAGGGACTTGACTGGTCTTTGCTGCTCAGAGTTTCACTTTTGTACACGCAGCTCTGTTAAGGATTTGCGGCAGCGTACCTTGAGTGCATCACTTAGTGCGTATTGGTCTATAGGCAGGGCCCTGTGGATTCTGCAAAGATATTTCCCAAATTTCGCAACCAGGAAATCCAGTTTGTGGAAACAGAATAAATGTTGCAAATTAAATAAATCCTGCAAAACATGCACATTGTTGAATACAATTAATTTCCCAGCATGCTCTGCCACCAATTGTGAACAATGCATATCTTAAACAACCCCAAAAACCTATTACCACATGGACTTATCAGCAGGGGGGTTGCTGTCTACTTTGGGGGTGGGTTATTGGGTTGCTTCTCTTCATCAGCTGTAGCAGAGGGCCTCATTGCCCACAATATATACCAGCCGCTAATGGTGCTGGCACCCCATTGGCCAGCTCCCAGTGCTGGCACCCCATTGGCTAGCTCATCGCACTCCCCACTCAGGTTGCAATTTCGCACTGCCAGAGGCAATTTCCAGAACAATTTGACCAATGGTGGTGACCACAGCAGTGCAGAATTCATGGGGCCCTGGGTCTAGGTACCTGTGTGGGAAGGAGATTTCCTATGGTAGGCAACTCTTTAGCGCAGCAGAGTAAGACATGGTGAGAGACGGTGGCTAGAAGATGAAAGCCAGCTAAATTCAGGCATCGATTTTGAGGTGAAGGTAATTAACCATGGGAACAGCCTGCCTCAGGATGAGGTGGATTTGACATTGTTTCAGTCAAGCTGTCTTTCCAGTTTGCCTGTAGCTCACCGAGAATTTCATGTCTTCATGTAAGAACAACCGAGTGACATTCTAATTTCTCACTCTGTGTAATTCCGGAGGCAAATTAACAAACTAGGCTGGAAGTTCATCTGGATAAAGGTCAGGTTCTGCATTTAGGGAAGAAAATGCAAATGCCTAAGTATAAGATGGGGGATGCCTGCCTTGGCAGCAGCACATGACAAAGGAGCTAGGGACAGCGGTTGATCGACCATGAGCCAGCTGTGGGGGCCTGAACCTGGTCATCGTAAACCCTCGGCTGCAAGGGGGGGGCAGGGGGAAGCACTCAAGCACCCAAAGGGTGAATGCAGGGTCAGCTACAAATGGTGTAATTGCACAAGCCAAGTCATTGCACAAACAACTAGTTGCATAAGCGCAGGAAAAAATGTTAGCCAAGCACGACCAGGGCATCCGCAGCCCCTCACCTGCAAGATCCGGGGGAAATGTAGAAACCAGAAATATGAATCCGAACCCCACGTTAGGGTTGGCATAAGGAGGGGACGTTTCAATAAGGCTGAGGCCCCCTGATAAGGAAGGAATGCACAGAATATTGATTGCAATTGGCATCGGGGACAGGCAGGTGACGATGGATGGACGTGCCCAGGGTGTTAGATAACGGGTCGTGTCTGCAACTGGAAATAGCCGGGGTGTGTGTGCAGATCCAGCTTGTAATCCCACAGGGATCCGATTTGAGCACTTAGGATTCCTGGGGCCACCCGGGGCTGAGAACTCGCGCAGACGTGAGAGGGCGGCAGCGCGATGCTGTTCACTTCGACAATAAAGCCGGCCTCTCCTCTTTGCCAACAAGCGCCTTCTGTCTGATCTGTCCCGAGTGCGAGGTCGTCTGGCGAGCCCCAACGCTGCTGTTCAGAGATTCACAATGTGCTGCCGCTGCAAAGAAGGCAAATGCAGTTTTAGACACTGCGCTAATCATAGCCCCTCCCACCCGTTGGACCTGTTGCAAGGGAGCCAGGGGAGGAGCTTGTCTGAAACCAGCCTGTGTGTGACCCCCGTGCACACTCCTTGCATAGCCCTAATAGCCTGATTAACGGGATTGTTCAAGTAATTGGATCTAGAACCTTCTTCTGCAAGGTTTTTCTCCTAGCTAGGGATGCGAATGGCAGAGAACAGTTATGCCTTGGGTTGGTTTTTAAAAAAAAAATCAAACCATCTTTCAGCTTCCGAAGTTCTTTTTAATTTCACAAAATCTACCTTTTAAAAATGAAAACCGTTAGTTGCCATGGTTACCGTTCTAGTGCTACTGAGCCTTCCAGCCCGAATCAGCTTGAGCCACGTTTGTCCCCGGTGACCAAGCCTCTATAATAGCTTTGCTGCGTCCCAAAAACCAGAGCTACAATCGCTTCCCTGCCAGCGCGACGAATAAACGCATCCGGGAATAACTGAGCCCGCCTGTTGTTAGAAGCATTCGTTCTCCAGCCTGGATTCAAGAAATTACAATATCGCCCCGATAATGCAATTCCCCGCAGTCTAGCGTTAATCACGTTGAAATCATGCATCGGTGTTGACATCTGATCCTGCTGGTTGCGGGGTCTCTAGCCGACCCCCAAGCATTTCTTGCAATCTCTTTTACCGCTCATTGCCTGGTGTGATTTTTAGCCCGAACGGATTCTGTTTACCCCCCCACTTGGGCCCTGGGACAAATGTCCCTATGACGGCTATGCCCCTCTTTGCTGTCCTTCCTCTCTTGCCTTTGCAATTCCATGGTAAGCTCCTTGGGGCACAGACCATTGTTTCTGTGGTGTATTTATTCAGCGCCTGGCACAGCAGGGCCAACAGGCCACCTCCCAGCAGCACATGCCTCAAGCTCAGAAAATGGCCTTCCGCGCTCCTTTCTTGGGCATGGGCACCACCTTGTGGCCGCCTACAGTTAACAGTTTTAGAGCCTTAAGATGTTAAATTCAGAAAGAAATCCTGAGATCATCTACTCTGACCGCCTGCGCACATAAGAACATCAGTCGTGCCATGCTGGGTCAGACCAATGGGCCACCGAGCCCAGCATCCTGTCTCCGACTTGTCCGCTCGGCCCCCACCCGCCACACCTTCAAGTCCCTCCTCAAAACCCACCTCTTCCGTGCCGCCCTTCCTAACTCCCTTCACGGTCTGGGGCCCTCGTACCTCAGGGACCGCCTCGCCCTCCGCGCCCCAGAGCGGCTCCTTCGGTCGGCAGGGGGTGCCTTCTTGGAGGTCCCCCGTGTTAAGCGGGGGGCCACAATGGAGAGGGCATTCTCGGTGATCCCTCCCGGAGGAAGCTCGCCTGGCCCCGAGCCTTTTGACATTCCGGCGAGTTTGTAAGACCTAGTTGTTCGCCCAGGCCTTTGGGGAGGGGGGTGGGGTTAGGGGGTGTTTTATCTTTCCCCACCCTTATTTATTTGTTGTTTTTATCCCAGCCTGTTTTATTGTAGTGTTTTTATGGATTGTTTAATATTTTGTTTTATAATTGTTTTTTATGATGAAATTGTTAGCCGCCCCGAGCTGTTCGCAGGAGGGGTGGGATACAAATAGAAAAATAAAATAAAATAAAATAATCATCCCCATCCAGGATTATCCCCCTGTTATCTGCAAACTCCCATTTCTCTCTAACCAAGCCAAGCACGTGTACCTGAGTTCCCGCATCCTCATGAACGTCGCATCCCTTGTCTCTCCCTCTGTTCCCCCTTCCCTGTCTCCCCTCCCCGTCTTTAGAGTGTAAGCTCTTGGGCAGGGACCGTGTCTATCTTATTCTCTGTAAAGCGCCTGGTACATCGCTGGTGCTATATAAAAGCTAATAATAATAATAATAATCTGACACAAAGCCAATCTGAGGTAAGTGGGAATGTTTCCACTGATGTCAATGGGCTTTGAATCAGGTTTGTCATTCTCTATACCTACTGCTGCCCATCCTCAGAGCAAGGAGGAATCAGACAGACCTTCCACATGTAGGAATTGAGAAGATAAATTATTTCACAGCACCACAATCTTTAAAGCCAGGAGGGTCCCTCACGATTGTCTGGTCTGACCACCTGAGTGACAGAGGATGTTGAATTTATCCTGGCGAGATTCATCAAGAGCTATGAGGTCCTGAAACCTTTGGAAAAAATTAGAGAACTTGACTTTTCCTAGACAAATAGCACGTTTTATGGCCTAGGCAAGGAGATTGATTTGCTTTCACAGCGTGGTTCACTTCTATCTTTTTTAACATGGAGTTCCCACTCACCTTCTCCAAGAAACGTTAAGAAAAATTAGGGTGTGACACTGATGGAAGAGTGCCTAGAAAGCCTATAAACAGATAAAGAGCTTTGATACTCCAAGAAGGCATGCACGCTGAACTTCTATTCAGCAACTAAAATTGAGTGTTCGTTACCCAAGGACAGCCGGGGTTTAATTTTGCAGTGACGATCCACTGTGCTTTAATTAGAAGGATTAAGGTGTAGGTAAGCGATGAGCAATTAATGGTAACATGAAGCACAACATGCCCTTAGCAAGTTGATTAGACGAGGGCAGTGCAGTTTTAAGTATTTGTGGCCCCGTTCCACAGACCAGCAGTATCCATTCTGCAATGTATTTGTGATAAGTCTTGACGACTTAACAAATTCAGCACTTGGCACTTACAGCTTTGCTGGTAAGCAGGAAGGGCAGATCCATCCTTAAGGGCAAGAGATATTTAATCTTAATTAGGATAATCCCCAAAAGCACAAAACTGAACTGGAACAAGATTTTGAACTCATCAGTACTCAAGAGCAGTCATAACTCATCTCAGAAGTATACTATTTATGTTAAAAACCAAAGAGTAGAGCCAGTTACACCAATACACAAGAAGGCACAGTCCTTGCCTCAGGAACTTAGTTAAATCTGGCTCTGCCACCAAAGACTGACTTCAGACCAATGAGCAGTTACTAGCAAACGTCCACTAGTAGAGACATTCAGCTACGTCCTCAAGCTCCAGATCCATTAGCCAAGGCATATTGAAAAAATTTTAGGATTCAAAGTCATGCCATCACATGTTCAGTGTCATCCGGTGGCATGGACACCCACCACACATGATAAGGCACCATCCTCCTGGCGAGGGAACACTGGATTAATTTGAATTATCAGCCAGACTTAACTGCTGAGGAGGAAGAGGATGATTTCTAGGGCTGAAACGAGAATCAATTTGTTGATCGCAAGAATCAAGAATCCTTATCGACATCTCGGGGTGATCTCGATGACGGTGCGAGAGCTTGACAAGAATCTCGTCTAAAAAGAGAAAAGCAACTCTACATGTCCAAAATGACGTCACCACACTCATTTTGGAAAAGGGTAGCTATTTCGCACATGTGCATTAATGGTTTTCTCGTGAGATAAGAACATAAATTAGTGCCATCGCGAGAATACTGGAGAAAAGAGAGAGAAATATATAAAAGGGAAATACACGTGAGACTCAGGACGATACACAGTCACCTGGTTTCGGTAAGGAAACTGAGGGGGAAAAGTTGACCGAGAAAGCGTCGAGAAGTGTAGGTTCTCTCGAGCCTGGCTAAAATCGAGTCAAGAACTGTGATTCTCAACAAGAATTGAGAGAAGAGAGAGATCAGGTTTCAGCCCTATTGATTTCCCCCATGCGGGATAAATTCCGACTAACTGCCTCCTAATGGGGACAATGTATTGCTGATAAGAAAAAGAAAATCCTGATAATGGAGCACTGATTATCAGCCACAGCACTACCTATGGTAAATATTAATGCCCGAGGGAATTTTTGAAGCCGGGGAAGGGAACACGTAGACAATTAAGGCCACTTGCCCACATTACCATGTTGCCAAATCTCCCGGCAGGGAAATCTCCCGGCGGGTGATTCTCACATGACGCTGTGCACGTGGGCATTTGTAAAAAAGCCACATCCAGCAGTTTTCCTTTTGATTTGTCAGGGCTCAAAATTCAACCCTGACAATCGAAAGAAAAAAAGCCGCTGGACGTGACTTTTTACAAGCACCCATGTGCACAGCGTGCCATAAGAATCCCCCGCCGGGAGATTTCCCCGCCAGGAGATTCAGCGGCAAGGGAACGTGGGCAAGGGGCCTAAGATGCGGGAATGCAAAACTTCCACATCAAAGAATCTACAGGGAAGAAGAGGTTTGGGTGATCTCGTGTGAATGCTGCCATAGTCACTGAACATGGGTGAGAAGGCTCCATGAAACTTCTCAAAAAGGATAGAAAACCAGCTGTTTCTTTATTGCCATCAAATAAATAAAAGGTAAGGAAGGGCAACAGCTGCATTTCCTTCCAGTTATTGCAGTCCAGCTGCTACGTTCTGCTAAGGCAAGAAGATTAGCAGTAACTGATCGACACAGACTTGTGAGTGATTCCCTTGGCTTTTGAAGCTTTATTTTCTGCAGTGCCTGAAGAATTAAAAAGGGGAGGAATCGGTATCATCAATGGGCAGAGAAAATATTAGTTAAGAACAAAAATGCCAATCAATGAAGTACCGAGATTCTTGCCCCCTCATCTAAGGACTGATTGCTTATAGAATTTCACTTCATCAAATACTTTTTTTTGTTAATTAAATAAATTCTCATTTCCCCCCTCCATTGCTCAGAACTTCCTGAATATCTATATCCTGAGCATTTCTCCTCCCCTTCACTCACGGTAATTTCAGACGTTACGGGATCTGTCAACCACTCTGAATCACAGTGGACTTAAGAGTGGTGACCAGGATCCCGTGGACATCTGTTTGAGCCTCGCCAGTTGTTCACCACAGTGAATTCCTGGTGGGGTTCAAAGCAAACCACGGTTCTGGAGGTGAGGCTGGCCTCACCTCCAGAACCGTGGTTAGGTTGGTCATGATCCGGGATGGGACTGGCAATGGCTGCGATGCACNCCTCCCACCCCCCACCAGGGTGTGTAGGCCGGGGCGCGAGGGGTGGCGGCGATGGAATGCAAGGGCGAGGCGGGGTGCATGGACGTTAGCTGCAGGTTTCCAGGAATGCTCAGCGACCCCATAATGTTTCCAATCAATTAAATATTGCAAGTGAGAGCCCCTGTATCGTGAGTCCAAAATCGCTCGAACCTCATACTCCGGGACTGCCTGGAGTAAGACCGGAGGGGGGGTATTGGTTGTTGGAGAGGATGTAAAGGGGGAGAAGCCTTCTTCAGCAGGGAGACGTGAAAGGAGGGGTGAATGCGGAAATGTGGGGGAAGACGCACTATATAGGTGACTTCGTTTAGACGATGTAGGATTGGGAAGGGTCCCATGTATGCGTCATCTAGCTTTGAGGATGGACGAAGGAATGGATAATTTTTTTTTCGCACCCATACCAGGTCTCCAACCTGGAAGTTGGGGGCTACTTTCCTATGTTTATCGGCACTGGTCTTGTACCGTTGGCGGGCTTGTTGGAGGAAGTGTTGAGCGTGCCTTTGGATTAGTTTAATGTGTTGCACGAGAGCTCCGGCCGCTGGAACTGGGGTCTGGACCTGCGTAGATAGGCCCAGAGTGGGGTGAAACCCATAGGACACAAAAAAGGGTGAGTCTCCTAGGGAGGCATTGGGCCTGTTATTATAAGTAAACTCCGCGAGGGGCAGGTGGTCTGTCCAATCATCTTGGAGGTAGTTACAAAAACACCGCAGATATTGTTCGATATGTTGGTTCGTGCGTTCCACCTGCCCGTTTGCCTGCAGATGATAAGCAGTGGTTAATTGCACCTTTATTCCTAAGAGGGCACAGAGTGCGTTCCAAAACTTAGAGATGAACTGGGGGCCTCGGTCGGAGACAATCTCGTTGGGGAGGCCGTGAAGGCGGACTATGTTTTTCAATAGATACCCTGCTGTGGCAGTTGCAGTTGGAAGTCCTGGGCATGCGATTAAGTGTCCCAGCTTTGTAAAGTAGTCTATTACAACTAGAATGGCTGTCTGATGGTTTGAGGTAGGCAGCCCGACAATAAAATCCATGGCAATCTTTTGCCATGGCCCCTTAGGGGTGGGGGTGGGGGCGTCAATTGGAGTAACCCTGCCGGGAAGTGGCGTGGGACCTTGGTCCGGGCACAGACTGAACATCCATGGACGTAACGTTCCACGTCATGGCATATTCCTGGCCACCAAAATGACCGTTGAATAAGGTTCAAGGTCCGTTGACACCCTGGATGCCTGGCTAAAGGGGAGTCATGATGGGCCCAGAGAACCTGCGGCCGGTATTTGAGGGGAATGTGCACTAGACCTTTATGGTAAGAAAGTTCTTGCGTATCGTGGTTTTCTTTCTGTAGGTCTTGTAGGGATGGGAGGGTGGCTGCAAAACCCCCTTGAGGTAACACTGGAGCAGGACACGGAGGGGGTGTGTCTGTGGCTCCTTCGCACCGAGACAAGGCATCTGCCATAGTGTTCTCAGCCCCTGGGCGGTATTGGATTTTAAATTGAAATCTGGGGAAAAAAAGGGCCCAGCGGGCATGTCGGCCATTAGTTATCCGAGTGGTCTGGAGGTATATTAGGTTCTTGTGGTCCGTTAAGACTAAAATAGAGTGGGGCCCTCCTTCTAGAAGGTGCCTCCAGGCTTCGAACGCGGCTTTGATCGCTAACAATTCTTTGTCAAGGATCGTGAAATTCCTTTCTGCAGGTGATAACTGCCTGGAGTAGTATGCACACGGTCATCTTTGGTTCTGCCCCTCGACGGCTTGTGTTAGGACTGCCCCTATGGCGCGGTCCGAGGCATCTGCTTCTACGATGAATGGTTTTGTGACGTCTGGGTGTTGGAGCAAGGGGGCCGACACGAAGGCTTGTTTCAGTTGTTCAAATGCTTGTTGTTGAGGTTCTCGCCGGTGGTACAGTGCTCCGTTTTTCAGTAACTGGGTCAAAGGAGTGGTCCTTTGGGCATAATTTCGGGTGTACTGGCGGTAGTAGTTCGTGCTACCCAAGAAACGTTGTAATGCCTTTACTGAAGATGGGGCAGGCCATCGATGGATGGCAGAAACTTTATTGGGGTCCATTCGAATGCCTGTGGGGGATACCAAGAACCCCAGAAAGGGGACAGTGGTGGCATGGAATAGGCACTTCTCCAACTTACAATAGAGTTGATGAGTTTGTAATCTAGAAAGAACCGCTTGAACATGCTTCACATGCTCGGATAAAGAAGAGGAGACTATCAAGATGTCGTCTAGGTAGACTACCAAAAATTCATCTAAGAGATCACGGAAAACATCGTTTATAAAATGTTGGAATGTCGCCGGGGCGTTCACTAATCCATAGGGCATCACCAGATACTCAAAGTGCCCAAAATGCATTCTAAACGCCATTTCCCATTCATCTCCCGCCTGAATACGAACGAGGTTATAGGCTTCCCGGAGATCAAGCTTAGTAAAAATTGTGGCCCCACTCAGTTTCCCTAGCAGTTTGGAGATCAGGGGTAAAGGGTACCGATTTTTGACGGTGACACTATTCAACCCTTGATAATCGATGCAAGGCCGGAGGTCGCCGTCTTTCTTGGGTACGAAGAATAAAGGTGCCCCGGCTGGTGAAGAGGAGTGTCGGATGAACCCTTTCTCAAGGTTTTCCTTGATGTACTCTCGGAGGGTCTTGGTTTCCCCGGGTGCCAGGTTATAGATGCGTCTATACGGGGGCTCCGCATCAGGAAGTAGATCTATGGGGCAATCATAAGGTCGGTGGAGCGGAAGGACCGCTGCCTCCCGTTTATGAAAGACCTCTTCCAGATCTTGATAGACTACAGGGAGTTTGGTGGTATCATTCTCCGAGTGAAGTTCTGCAACTCCTAAGATCCTAGGCACGGGATTGGTGCACTCTATCCGACAGAAAGGGGACTTAAATCACATACTGCGATTTGCCCAATCGATGGTGGGGTTATGACGGGCCAACCATGGAAACCCCAAAACCAAGGAGAACAATGGAGAAGCGATCAAATCAAATTGTAACTCCTCCTGGTGTTCCCCAATTGTACATCGTAGTGGTGGGGTGCACTGTAACACGGGCCCAGAGGAGATGGGGGAGCCATCAATGGTCTGTACCCATTCTACTCGCGGTCTCTCACGAACGGTGAGTCCCCAATGGCGGGTGAAGGTAAGGTCCATGAAGATGCTGGAGGCTCCTGAATCAATAAGGGTGCGGACAATCGTGGAGGTACAAGGGCCCCCCTGGATCATCATAGGAACCAGCAAGTGCCATCCGGCAGTGGCTTGGGTTTGTGGAGAGTCCTGAGGGAATAGTGATATTACCGGGAGGCCCCCTGTCCTTCCCGGCTGTTGACGTTTCCCGGCCCCGAGGAACGACTGGACTTCAGGGGGCATTCCCTGGAAAAGTGGGTGTTCGCCCCGCAATAAAAGCATAAATGCAGGAGCCGGCGGCGCTCTTTCTCTGCGGGGCTTAAGGGGCCCCAAACAGCCCCAATCTGCATTGGTTCGCTGTCTGCCTCTGGTGGGGAGCCAGGAGCAACGGTCAGCGGTGTTCGGGGCATTTGGGAGAAAGCTCCTTCGCTGTCTCTCCTTCCTTCTCTCCCCGAGTCGATCATCAATATGGATCACTAAGGTGATCAATTCTTCTAAGGTGGGAGGGGTGGCCGCTGCCCACGCCAGTTGATCTTTGATCTCCTCTGAAAGTCCTTGCCGAAACAAGGCTCGCAAGGCGGCATCACTCCACTTTAGATCAAAAGACAAGCAACGAAAGCGAGTAACATAGTCCGGCCGCCGGGTTTTCCCTTGTTTGATGTGCTGAATAGCTTGCTCTGCATCTCGGGTACGATGGGGGTAGTCAAACAAGGATTTTAATTGTTTTACAAACCCTTCATAATCTCTCAACAGGGGATCATTTGCGGCCAGGAGGGGGGTGGCCCAATCTAGGGCAGTCCCTCCAAGAAACCCAACAATAAAGGCCACCTTGGCCAGGTCAGTATTATATGCTAATGGTTGTGTCTGGAAGGTTAGCGTGCATAGGGCCAGGAACCCTTGACAGGATCTCCGATCCCCATAGAAGCCATCGGGGCGGGGGGCCTTCGGTTCCCTAGGGATGGGGACGGGAATTCCAGGGTTAATAGGGTGGAGGCGGAGTCAGAGGGGTCGCTCGAGGAAATGCCCGGGCACCTCCTCCGACCGCCCCCACCGCGCCCTGCAGCAACTGAGTCTCAGCCGGCAGCTCTTGGTTCCTTTGGGTGAGGTCTAGGACCTCCATGCTTAGACCCTGCACGGCCAATAAGAGCTCCTGAATCTGTTGAGCTGGGTCTAGGGGCTCCATGGCTAAACGAAAAAAGGGGGGGGAGGGAGTAAAGGGTTATAGGTGCCGGTAATTCTGTTAGGTGAGAGGGGGGAGGGGGGAAGGGAGGCTACCGGGCGAGAGGGAGTTTCTAGGGATCAGGGAGGGAGCTAACCGCGGGGCCGTCTCTCCGCTAGCACGCTGGGTTGCTAGTAATCCCCTCAGGGTGACGGGTGGGCTTTCCTCCCAGTTCAGAAGGCAACCCGTATCATCGTTGGGGAGGAGAGACTGTGCCACAGGGAGAGAGAGCAATGGGAGGGGGACCAGGTATTCATCACAACACGCAGCCCAGGGAACCAGCGTGGGAAGGGGATGCTCGTGAGACGGGCAACGGGGAGGGGGACCGGGGAGTGGGTGGGGGGAGGAATGGGGGAGCAGGGTTCACTGGGGGAAGGGAAGGGGCAGGAACAAACACAACCTGAAGGAAGGACCCGGGGGGAACGGATCGCAGGCAGGG
>QEPC01014228.1:86377-127983 GCA_003113815.1 Sphenodon punctatus
GGGCCGGAGCTGAGCGCTGGGAGGTGTCAGAGAGTCGGGGGGGAGAAGCTTGTGATGCCGCCTGGTGGGCGTCTCGTTGTGTCGGGGGCGGAACCGGGCAAGTGCTCGGGGGGGGATGAGTCCTCAGGGAGGGGCCCTGCTGCACTGGGGAATGGGGGGGGGGCGGGGTGGTGTCCGCCTGCCTCCCTACTCCTCAAAACCATCCGAGTCCCGGGCCACCGCCCCACTCCCCGGCGCTGCGCCGTGACTGCAGGGGCAGGGAGGGTAGTCAAGATGGCATCCAGATCGTGGATCTGTGCCAGATCACTCTCTCTCTCAACCTCAGTTTCCCATCTGTAAAATAGGAGCAAGAATGACCTACCTCACAGGGTTGCTGTGAAGGGCGACTAGATGAGGAGCGTAAAGCACTTGGAACACTGAAAGTGACAGAGAAATGATCCTCTCGCCTTCACCTGAGAAGGGCGGAAGAAGGCTGCATCAGTGGGGGAAATGGATAGACGATGAATCCATAGCACGGAACCATGATCTCTGAAGTTGCCCCACAGCTTCAGGCACATTTCGATGCTATTGGATCCCCGGACCCACGTCAGTCAGGATTTTGCCCCGGGCACGGCGCTGAGACTGCACTTGGGGCCTTGGTTGACGACCTTCGCTTGGCAATTGACCAGGGCAGTTGTACCCTGTTGATTCTGTTAGATTTTCCAGCAGCCTTTGATGCAGTTGATCATGGGCTACATGACCTGACAGGGGTTTGCGGGAACTGCTCCTGAGTGGTTCTGCTTATTGCTGGCTGGGGGTGGGGGACCCACTGGGCGGTGGCTCATTGTCCCCTTAGGAACTCTCTTGTGAGATCCCACAGGGCTCCACCTTGTCCCCGCTCCCGTTCAACGCGTATCTGAGGCTCCTGGGCGAGGTTGTAGAGAGATTCGGAGTCCGGTGCCATCAGTATGCGGATGACGCCAAACTCTCTCTCTTCTTTTCATCTGACCTAGGCCCTGCAGGCTCGGTGCTTACCTGGTGCCTGGCTGCCGTTGGGGTTTTGATGCGGCCGAGCCGGTGGAAGCAGAATCCAGACAAGAACAAGGTGGTGATGGCTGGCCAGTTGTGTGACCGGGGAGGGGGGGCCATAGGGACCCCTGTTACTGATGGGGTCCAGCCTCCTTTGGTCACTCAGGTTCACCGCCTTGGGGGGCTCTCCGACCCATGGCTGCGCCTGGATCGCCGGGTTACGGCGGTGGCCGGGAGCACCTTTCACCATTTACAGCTGCTGAGAACGAAGGCGGTGATTTTTAATTTATTTTTCTAACTGAGATTTGGATTTAAGCCGCTGTTGTCTGTGCCTCTGTGGCTAGATTGCACTCTACGCGCGGCTGCTCTTGAAGACCGTTCGGAAGTTGCAGTCGGCGGCCTGTCTGCTGTCGGGGCGGAGCACGTTACACCCAGGGCTCCACAATCGGCACTGGCTCTCAACCGCTTTCGGACACAATTCAAGGTGCCGGATTGTCACCCTCGTCACAGTCGATAGGTTTCAATTCAAGGTGACTTATGAAGCTTGGGCCCTGGGTCCCTGCAAGACTTTCTCTTACCTCACGTCCTGTCATGGCCTACAAGGTCAGCCGGGAGTGCCTTCCTGCAGGGGTCATCTGCCTGTGAAGTTTCTACAGCAAGGGCACGTAGAGCAGTGTTCTTGGTGGCTGCTCCACCATTATGGAACTCTCTCTCTCTTTGGGGCTACATTTAGGCCCAAGCCTGTCCATCTTTTGGAGACAATGTAAGACCTTTCTATGCGGCCAGGTGTTTGGCCGGCAGGGATAGGGTGGAGGTGGGGGGGTAGGAGCTAGGGAAGGAGTATAGGAGGATTAAGGTGAGGATTTTTTAGATGTTTTTATTGACTGTAAGCCGCCCTCAGCCATAATGGGAAGGGTGGCATATAAATTTGATTAAATAAATAAACAACATTTCCTTCCCCCATCCTGAGCTACCCGGTAAGTATCCCAAACTTCTTGTTGTTATTAATTATTATTATTATAAGCATTTATATAGCACTAGCGATGTACCTGGCGCTTACAAAGAACAAGGTAGACACGGTCCCTGCCTGAGAGCTTACAATCTAGAGACAGGGGGAGGGGAGACAGCGAAAGGGAAAACAGAGGGAGAGACAAGGGATGTGACATTCACGAGGATGCAAGAGCTCAGGTACACGTTCTTGGCTTGGTTACAGTAAATTGGGAGTTTGCAGATAACAGGTGGGGGATAATCCTGGGTGGGGATGATTAGCAGGAGTTTGGAAGTGCGGAGCGGAAGAGGTGGAGTTTGAGGAGGGACTTGAAGGCGTGGAGGGTGGGGGCAAGGCGGACGAGGGCAGGGAGGGAGTTCCAGGCGTGCAGGGCAGCGAGGGAGAAGGGACAAAGGCGGCTAGTGGAGCAGGGAAGTCGTGGGAGGCCCATGAGATAATAAATGTCTCCACCCACACCCCTGAATTTAGGGGTACACTTTCAAGGCCACAAATGATACTTTTAGATACCATAAGTGCCATAAAAAACTCTACCCCTGCTTCTCCAAACCCCATGAGAGAAGAAATGCTGATGATTCCCCTTTTCCCCAATGGGGAACACGGGTCTCAAGGCGAGCGAGGTCACACGATGAGTCCGAGCTGGAGACAACAATCGGAAGGTTCAGTCAGTGCTGGGAGAGGTTGCCGGTATGAACACGCTGGGAACCACATGACAGTGAAACACGGAGTGGATTTTAGCTGCCCCATCAGAGAACCACACTCATTGGGCTGACGGTCATTCTGCTTTGGTGGAAGTTCTTGGGAGGCAAACTACACCTCCCAGGAACCCGTATCGATGTGCAGACGTGATGCTTATCATCCATTCTTTTCCACGGAATGGCCGTCACGTTAGGAAATGCATCTCGCTGCTTCCCCCCTCCTGTAGCCTGCGTTGCCTCCACTTCTTGGACTGTCTAGCCAGTGCCGCTTCCTTCTCACTGGTAGAAAAATGTCCATGTCGTTCCCTCGCTGCCAGTGCAGTTTTACGACTATTCATTCCATCCCTTGCTGGGGTCCAGTTTTGCTTGCGAGAGAGCGTGCAGTCAGTGTCTCTGCAAAGGTATTGACAAAGAAAACCCTGGTCAGTTCTGGGCTGGCTTTGGGCACAGACTCCTTCCTTTAATCAGATTTATTCTGTATGTGCAGCCCAAGAATAGACCAAGCTGACTAATGCACTGGACGGAGAACACAGAGTCCAGGGAAGAAGGAGCGAGAAGCATGGGAAGATTAAAGCAGAGATGGACCTTGGTTCGCCGGCGAATTAGCGAGGAGATGCCAATGTGACACCGTAGCTAAGGAGCCAGCGTGGTTAGAGGCAAAGGAGGGAAAGTCTGTCTCGATATAGAGCTCTTAGATCCACCAATCCTCTCCGTAAAGCAGCAGAGAGACCAGCTCCAGGAAACCAGGAGGAGTTTGGGGCATTGCAGAGCCAGAATAACAATGGAAAGCTGGGAGTGAGCAAAGCACTGGAGTTTCTAGCTACTCCCAGAACAGCTCGTTGCATCGCAGATCCTCACGGTCCATCACCGAGATGGGGGAGCTATACTGGCTCTCCCCCCATTTTACAGATGGGGAAACTAAGGCACAAAAAGCAAGCAGACTTTGTCAAGACCAGAGAGTAAATGTGTGTGTGGGGGGGTCCCTGATACCTGGCAGGGGAGGGACAAATCGTCTTCTACTTATTCAGTGTTAATAGACTAAATAATGGTATAGAATAAAACAGTTGGCCTGACTCATTGTCCCACATGGAGTGGGGAGGGGGATGAGGAATAGGTAAATCAGTCTTCAGTGACCCGCTTTCCCCTCATGCAAAAAATCAAATGATTTCCCTTTTCATAACTGCTAGAATGTGACGTTTATTGAGGAAATGGACTTGCCCCATATTTAATTAAAATTAAAAGGATGAGGAGAATGGTGTTTCCCAATGGCTACTGCCACAGTTGGCTAGGAAATCCAGAGAAAAATAAGGCACCAATATAGGGCTAGAATAAGGCACTGCCCCTTAAAAATAGGGACAGCTAGCAACCCTCGAGTTGGCCGAGGCCTCCAGGGCCAGTTTTCAGATGACGTTGCTCTAGTTTTGATTGAATCCCCTCTGGATTGTTGGTCTACAAATCCCCTCAAAATGTTGCCATTATCATCACGCAAGCGCTGGTCTAAAATTCCTCCAAACTTAGCTTAATTTAAATCTAAACCGTCCAATATTGATAGAAAAAGGGCCTCACGTTTCCCCCCAACTCCTGATGTTAAAAGCCCTTCAGATAAATCACTGATGACAGCTAAGTCTAAGGGCCTCGACTCCAGTCTTTTGCTCCTCGATCTCTCGGCCGTCTTTGACACCGTCAACCATGGTTTCCTCCTCAATTCACTCTGCTCCCTTGGTTTCCGGGACGCTGTTCTCGACTGGTTCCCTTCGTCTCTCTCAAACTGCTCCTTCAACATTTCTCTTGCTGGTGCCTCCTCTACGTCGCTCCCCCCTCTCTGGGGGAGTTCCCCGGGGCTCTGTCTTGGACCCTCTTCTCTTCCCCCTTTACACTCATTCTCTGGGTAAACTCACTGGATCTCACGGCTTCCAGTACCACCGTACGCTGATGACATGCGACTCAGTCTCTCCACTCCCGCGCTCTCCTCCTCCATCCAGACTCATATTGCTGACTCTCTTGCTGACATCTCTGGCTGGATGTCTCGCCGGCAACTCAAGCTTAATACGGCCAAGACCGAAATCCTCATCTTCCTTCCCCCCCAAAATGTTCCCCTCCTACTTCCCTCTGGGTTTCCATCGTGGGAGTCACCATCCTGCCGGTCCCTCAGGCGCGCGTAGCCTGGGATTCATCTTTGACTCCTCCTCCCTCTCCTTTACGCCTCAGATCCAGGCTGTTGCTAAATCCTGCTGCTTTGCCCTGTATAATATTGTATAATAATCTCCAGCCCTGCCTTACTGTTGCCACTGCAGAAACCCTAGTCCACGCTCCAGTAATCTCTCGCCTTGACTACTGTAACTTCCTCCTTACTGGTCTCTCCTGCTCTGATCTCGCCCCCCGTCATTTCCGTTCCGTGCTCTGCTGCCAAAGATTAATAAATATAAAACCAGAAAATTATAAAATTATAAAAACATATCACTCCCTTCCACCTCTCCCCTCCCCCTCTACCCATCTCCCCCGCCAAACACCTGACAGAACAGCTACGTCTTACAGCTTTTACGAAAGGAGGGACGGTCCGGAGCCAGACACATCCCCACCGGAAGGGAGTTCCACAGCCTCAGTGCGGCCACCAGGAACGCCTTCCCCTGCATGGCCCCCCAAAAGACTCGGGACCGCGAGAAGGGCATCCCCCAATGACCGCAGCAGCGGGTCCAGTACCCGGTGGGTGAAGCGGTCCCGCAGATAAACAGGGCCCAGACCGTTTAGGGCTTTATAGGTTAAAACTAACACCTGGACTCGGAAGACTATCGGCAGCCAGTGCAGAGAACGGAGCACTGGTGTAATGTGCTCCCGGCGGCTCAGTCCCACCAAAAGACGGGCTGATGCATTCTGCACCAGCTGCAGCCTCCGGGCCGTCACCATGGGTAGCCCCACGTGGAGTGCGTTACCATAGTCTAGTCTCGAGGTGATGAAAGCATGGATGATGGTGGCCAGGTCGGAGTCCGAAACATACGGCCTAAGCCAGCGTACCAGATGTAGTTGGCAAAAGGCGCCCCTCACCACAGCCTCCACCTGAGCGTCCAGGCGGAGCTGCACATCGAGGAGTAACCCCAGACTCCGCACCTGGGGAACCACTGGAGGACAGACCTCATCGATGATGGGGGCCGTTAACGCCATGGCCTTCCCCACCAGCATCACCTCCGTCTTGGCGGGATTCAGCTTCAGTCGATTAGGCCTCATCCAACCCCCCACCGTCGTCCGACGCCGAGTGAGCACGGAGACTGCAGGGTCTGGGTTTGTTGAAAAAGAGAGGTACAGCTGGGTGTCATCAGCATATTGGTGGCACCGTACGGTGAACCTCCTGATCACCTCGCCGAGAGGCTGCGTGTCTACGTTGAACAGCAGGGGGGACGACACCGAACCCTGCGGGACGCCACACGCGAGGTCTCGGTATGATGAAAAGCACTCCCCGAGCCCCACTCGCTGGGTTCTCCCGGTCAGGAACGAGCGGAACCATTCTAGAACACTCCCGCCCAGTCCCGCAGGCGTGTCACCAACATCTCCTGATCAAAAGCAGCCGACGGATCTAATAAAAGCAACAGGGCCGGACGCCCCCGGTCCATCTCCCGTGTGTCATGCCACGTTCCTGCCGAGGAACTTCTCTCCTCCTCTGCGTCCCATCCCCGCCTGCTTGCGACTCCCCTGCTCCTATAAACGTCTCTGACCCTTCTCTCTCGCTGCCCCCCAAGCCTGGAACTCCCTCCCTGGATACATTCACTCTGCTCCCTCCCAACTTTCAAATCCCTCCTGAAAACCCAGCTCTTCCCTCAGGCTTTCCCTAGCGCGTCATGAGTGAAATTGCGTCCGCTTCCTCCCTCCCTTACTCAGAATCTAGTTCCCTGTCACTAAGTGAAGCACGTGCACCTTCAACTTCTCAACCTCATGAATGTGTCCTTGTCTCTCCTGACGCTCACCTCTCCCTCATCTCCCCCTTCCTTGTCTCTTAGATTGTAAGCCCTTTGGGGTAGGGACCTGTCTGTAACTACTGGCGCTATATAAATAATAAATAATAATTTGTGTCTAATTAATTACTGATAATCAATTTCAGGCCCTCAGATTTAGTCCCTTTTGATGGCTCTAGGTCCCTTTGAAGATGGTTGTCTCCGCGCTAATTATCAAATAGCATAGGCGGGAAAACGGTTGTCCCATGTCAGTTGTCCCCACTGGGGATGTGGAAAAGAGGATCTCTCTTCCCACTCACCCCCAACTTTCTCGTTATATTTAAGGAAATATTTCTCCCTTTATATGAAGAGAAATCAACCATTTTTTAAATTAGTGTGACCTTATTTTTTTATTTTAAAAAGGGAAAACCAAACTCTCTCATGCTCTATAGCAAGTAAAGATGGCGCCTCTCGACCGCTGGAACACATAGCGGAAATGTGGAAGGGGGCACATGCCCCCAGATTTTCGGCTGTCACCCTACTGTCAATGCACAAACATGGGGGAGCAGGAGGTCACGTCTATGGGGGGCTCTGAGGAAGTACTTTAGACAGCCACAACTAAGGGGGGCTGAGGGAGCACAGTGAGGTGAAAGGGCAGCACCGCTGGGGGTGTGAGGTGGAGGGGGGCATGTTGATGGAGGGGTAAGGGGGCTGTGAGGTAAAGGGAGGGTCCCCTTAGCGGTGCCACCCGACTTTCAATGCTCGTCCATCACCTATTTACTGGTCTCACCGCTCGCTGAATCCGTACTAGCGTGTGAAGCAGACCGGGTACTATTTGAGGGGGGCCGGGGTCAGGAGTTTGGCCAGCCCCCCTCAAATATTAATGCCCCCCCCCACATATTATCAAATATCAATATGAAATCCTCCCTGGTTTGGGAGGGGAAATTGTTGTCTCAAGTCATTTGTCCTCAATGGGCTCCACCCCACCCCCTAGTATATAAAATCGAGCATAAGCCAAGAGACAGAATTTGAAGAGAGACTTGCTAAAGAGGCAAAAACTAATTATAATTGTTTTAAACGACATAAGATGCAAGAAGCCTGCTAGAGAGTCAGCTCGGCCATTAGATGACCCATGGGTAAAAAAGGCGCTCTGGAAGGATAAGGCCATTGCAGAGACGCTGAATTGATTCTTTGCTTCGGTCTTACTGCAGAGGATGTTGGGGAGATACCCACGCCGGAACTGTTCTTTGTAGGTGATGAATCGGAAGAGCTGTCACAGATCAACGTGACCCCGGAGGAGGTTCTAGAGCAAATTGACAAACTAAATAAGTAACAAATCACCAGGACCAGATGGCATTCATCCCAGACTTCTGAAGGAACTGAAATATGAAATTGCAGACCTACTGCTGGCAATTCGTAATTTATCACTAAAATCTGCCACGGTACCTGAGAACTGGAGGGTGGTGAATGTAATGCCAAGATTTAAAAAGGGCTCCAGAGGCGATCCTGGAAACTACAGACTGGTGATCCTGATGTCTGTGCAAGGCAAAATGGTGGAAACGATGATTAAGAACAGAATTACTGGGTATATTAATAAACATGACTTAATGGGGAAGGGTCAAGATGGATTTAGCAAAGAGAAGTCATGCCTCACTAATCTATTGGAATTTTTAAATAAGCATGTGGATAGGGGTGAGCCGGTCGATCTAGTGTACATAGATTTTCAGAAAGCATTTGATAAGTTGAGAGACTCGAGAAAATTAAGAAGTCATGGAATGGAAAGCAGTGTTTTATCATGGGTTGGTAACCGGCTGAAGAATAGGAAGCAAAGAGGACTAAATGGTCAGTTTTCACAATGGAGAGATATTAATAGTGGGAGTTCCCCAGGGATCTGTACTGGGACCAGTGTTATTTAATGTATTCATTCATGATCTGGAAGAGGGAGTAAACAGTGAGGCGATCAAATTTGCAGATGACAAAATTATTCAAGGTAGTTAAAACACGAGCGGACTGTGCGGGATTGCAGGAGGATCTTACGTGACTGGGCATCTAAACAGCAGATGAAATGTAAGGTGGACAGGTGCAAAGGGCTGCATGTAGGGGGAAATAATTCAAACTATATGTACACAGTGCTGGGTTCTAAATTGGGAGTTACCACTCAGGAAAAGGACCTTGGAGACATTGTGGACAATAGATTGAAATCTTCAGCTCAGCAGTCAAAAAAACAAACACAATGTTAGGGATTATTCGTAAAGGGATAGAGGATAAAACTGAAACTATCATGATGCCTTTATATAAATTGATGGTGTGATCGCACCTCGAGGAGTACTGTGTGCAGTTCTAGTCACCGCATCTCAAAAAAGATATAGTAGTAGAAATAGAAAAGGTACAGAGAAGGACAACAAAGATGATCAAGGGTATGGACAGGTCCCCTATGAAGAGAGGCTCGATAGGTTGGGGCTCTTAAGTTTAGAGAAGAGATGACTGAGAGGGGAGTGGTGTAGAATGAGTAGGGCACAGTTATTTCCTCTCTCCAATAGTACTAGAACTAGGGGACACCCTGTCTCAGATTGCCTCAGTTTCCCCAAATGGAAAAGTACTTAGTGGTCCAGAACAGACATAATCTGACCTGAAGAAATAAATTCTTTATTGTTTCCAGCATTTTTGCTATAACAAAGGAATCCCTAAAAACCCAGCTCGGGAGATGGGAACATTTATAAATCAAACACACAAAATTACTAACTGGTTAAACCATAAGGGGATCACAGCAGATGAAATTCCAGCAGATATGCCAAGTGAACTCAAAGCACTCATTTTCTTTAAAAGGAAAAGAGATAGGAGTAGATATACATTCGGGAAATAAGCTCCAAGAGGCTGTCTCAGTTCTCTATAGAGTGAGCATCGTTCAATGTTTCTGTCCTTTTCTCTACAAGCGTAAGGAAGAAAGCCTTGGTTAGTGGTGTATCTGTTGCTGCAACTAGTTTTCATCTGCTCCTCAGTAGATAGGGAGAGCTTCTCGAATAGAGGTTCAATCCATAGATTTGGGGCAGATAAAAATGACATGTCGCAATGTAGCCACTTCCTGGCAGCAGGATGAGCAAGTTCTGTTGGTATAAGGAATCTGCTCTCTCCTACCTCTTGTTACAGCTGTTTCAAAGAGCTCAAAAAGGAGAAGAGTCGTTAATCTTTTTAGTCTAGGATCCTGGATCTGGATTAAATATTGCTCAAGTGAGACATGGTGTTTGACCAGGGGATACAGCGGGGCAATTTTATTTGACCTAATTGATGCCAGTTCTTTCTTCACGGCAAGATCTCAAACTTTATGCTTGATTTCCCCTTTTGTAATATTCTGCTCCGGAATGCCGCTAGCATATACTTTAAGCTCAAGATCTGCAAGCAACCTCCTAATCCCTTTCCACCCGTTATATTGGATACTGCTAAATGCTTCCTTTGTTCGGCATAGCACTTACTGCTATAAGGGAAGACTTTCCCTGGTACAATTTATGCCAGAATAAAGTAGAGATGCCACTGGCACGAAACCCGTCTCTGCACCTAACATAGCTAACGGAGCCACTCTGGGAGCGCTAAGAATACTTCTTTAAAAAGTGATTCTGAGGTAACGCCATCCTGTTGGTATAATCCCAGTATGTTATTTCTGCTCCATATAAAAGAACGGAAGAACTTTAGCTGCAAAAACATTCATTATTATCTCGAATGGTCCCAAGCGGGAAGTGCGTATACCTGCCACAGACTGCAATGCCTTTGCCACCAAGTTCTCATCGTTGAGTCTCCATATACATGAGGCTGAAACTACCAAAGCTAAGTAGGTGTAATGTGAAGTCTGAGATATCGCCTGTTGACCAATCTTCCACTTACGTTTTAGGCAAACAGTGCCAAAACACATTACTTTCGACTTACTGATATTAACTGCCAGGGAATTAGCTAGACAGAAAGCATTGAAGGAATCTAGGCATTGTTGTAAACCTTGCTTTGTCTGTGATAGCAGCATAATGTCATCAGCGTAGAAAATAATAGAAAGTGGTCTTTCTCCTATGAGAGGAGGGGCGGTTAGTAACCGTCACCTTCGATACCAAATCGTTAAAAAGGTTCAATAATAACGAAGCCAATAGACATCCCTGTCTTACTCCTCGTTGTAGTGGAAAAGACCTAGTGGTTCTGCCTCTAGGATCAGTCCTCCCTCCTGCTCTAGTGTTAGCATGGAGACTTATGATTAAATCTAGGAGTTGAGAGTTGACACCCAGATTCAATCATTTGTGCCAAAGAATCTTTCTAGGCACTGAATCAAAAGCCTTCGCCAAGTCTATAAATGCTACATATAGCTTACCTCTCCTTACTCGAACATAGTTATCTATCAGGTGTGATCTGACCTGAATGGAGGATAACTGTTTCCAATGTGTGGGTTACTGAGATCACACAGACTGTGTGGGTAAGACCCTCCTTAGCATATGTAAGTAATGACAATATATTTTAAAGGAGGAACTCGTGATAAAAGAATATACAAGCCGCATATAGGTTTACTTAAATTCAAAAGGAACAACAGATGGTACAAAAGAAAAAACAAGTTCAGTTACAAATGGAACAGTATGGTACAAAAAACATTCATTAAACAACATTCATTGTCTAAGCTTTAGTCTAAGTCAAAACCTTAAAGGCAAAGAACACAATTTAATCTCTCTGGCTCAGTGTCTCAAAATTACCCAGTTCAAGCCCCGTGATGAGAAGCCTCCAGAATTCAGAGAACTTCTAACCTTCCTCTTTCCTGAGGGGCCATTTTTATGCCAAATTTTCTGTACAGCTAAACATTTCTTGAATTAAGCCATTGTGCTGACTAGCCGGTCAAGCTGACGAAACACTAATGAAGATGAGAAATATCTCAGGCAGGAATTGAATAGAGACAAACAGAGAAGCCCCTAGTACAGGATAAAGTCAGTAATACCTAACTTCTCTGACAATGGCAAAGACTCAGCCTTATTTGCTGGTAAATAAGTCAGCTGTTTGCTTGTGTCCCTGGACTCAGCAACTGCTGAGCATTGACAAAGGTTGGTTTCAACCAGGGACAGATTTCTTCTAGTCAGCATTTTGAAGAAGAGTTTTGGCAAAAAATATCAAAATAGAAGCATACATGACAACCCGACGAAACTAACAAGTAGCAGATTTAAAACAAATAAAAGAAAGGTGGTTTTTTGTTTTTTTTTACTTAATGCACAATTAAGTTGTGGAATTCGTTACCAGACGAGGTGGTCAAACAAGGCCGGTGGTATAGTTGGGTTTAAAAAAGGCTCGGGCAAGTTTCTGGAGGATCGGTCCATTAGCAGCTATTGGCCAAGTAGGCTTGGGGCATGTAACCTCTTACTGTCGGGCGGTGGGAGTGAACAACAGGGAATGGGTCGCCCCGTTGGGACTGGTTGGGGACTTCCTCCAAGCAACCGAGCTTGCCCGCTGTCGGAGACAGGATGCTGGGCTTGACGGGCCGTTGGTCTGACCCACTACGGCACTGACTATGTTCTTATTTGCTTGGTAACAGCAATATTTGAAAATTATTAGCATGTTCCCCCTTAAATTGCTCTTGGTTAGACTAAACCCAGTTCCTTTCCTCATAAGGCTTTCCTTGCCGAGCCTTTGTCCTCCTCGTCTCAGCATGCTTCTAAAAACGAGGCACCCAGAGCTGGGCAGGATAGTCCTCTAGACGAGGCCTGAGCAGAGCTGAAGAGGGTTAGGATTATGACTCCCAGTGACTTGGGGACAATCCATCGGCCTTGCTCCCCCCTCTGCACGCAGTTGGAATGGGTGGGGGTGCTCATTGCCCACCCACAGAGCAATGGGCTCCAGGGCCGGTTGCTCCGTGGGTGGAGATAGGTGTGAACGGGCCACGGGCGCACCCCCACCCCCGTTTGAAAAGGGCCTTTGTTTCCTGCAGCCCAAAACCGCATGGCTCAGCGTTCCCTCTACCCCTTCCGCGGAGTCGTTAGTCAAATGGAGAAACGGTTCCTTATTACTCATGAATCAAACGAGGAAAAGGGAAGTCAAGTGCGATTCCTTCCGAATCTGTGTTTGTCAGGGCGGGGGATGAGATGGTTCATCTTGTCCAAGAATCAAAGATCTCCTCTCTGAACGGCCTGGTCTCCTTCGATGAGTTTGGGGGGCCGTTTCCTCGAGGGGGGGGTTTGCAGATTGGCACATTTCCCAGGATACCAGTGTCCTGGGGGGGGGAATGGCATTTTTGCAACATGTGTTTGTCAGAAAGTGTCCTGGGAAAACATGGTATTTTTGCAACATGTCATTGTTTGCAACATGCCTGTTTTTTTCATACAAGTTGCAGTAACATGTAATTTTCTGTCCTGGAAAAACCTTGCCCCCCTGGCGGCCCTAGTCTAAGGAGGGGGAGGGGGGGCTCTGTCAGCAAACGAGGAGGAGGAGGCGGCGGCGGCGTGTGTTACCGCTACGTGGCAGCCGACTAGGGCCGAGAAGCGGAACCTCTCGGGCAGGGGGGAGAGCCGGGTTCCTGTCGCTCAGCCCGACGGCAGCAGCGGCCGAGCGGATGTCATGGCCGCGGCGGCAGCAGGAGGGGAGGATGCTGAGGAGGACGAGGCGGCGCGGCAGGTAGGAAGGGGCTTTGCCCGGCGGGGGTTGCGGGTTCGATCCCCCCCCTCGGGCCCATTCTCGTGCAGGGGTCGCCGATCTCCCCCTGCGATCAGCGGGGGGGCTCCGGGGGCCTCCTCTGCGGTCGGAGCGGCCGGGCTTTGGGGGAATGGACGGGGCTTCCCCTCCCCAGGGCGGAGCTGCAGGAGGAACGGGCCCGAGAGAAGGGGCGCAGGCAGCCCCCCGACCCACAGCCNGCAGCCCCCCCGAACCACAGCCCTGCGGGGAGGGGGCAGAGAACCCCCCTTTGTCAATCCATCAATAAACACGTGTTTGCAGAGCGGGGGCAGCTCCCCCCCCCGTGGCCATCGATGCACGTTTTTCAAGGGCACTTATGAGCTATGCAGGTTGCGGGGCTGCGTTTGTTTATTGAGTATAACAATGTATCTGCCCCCCCCCCCCGCGTGTTAAATACATCATCAACTCCAATCCCCCGATTACACTAACCCCGCCCCTAACCCAGCCCGCCCACCCCGCTCCCTCCCTCCCTCGGGGAAGGCCCGACGGAGCCGCCAGGGCTTGCATTGTCTACGGTCAAGGGAGCTCCACAGCCGCGGCGCAGCCCCAGAAAACACCCTCCTCGTGGTTGAATCCGGGGGGGACCCCAAGGAGGGCACCCCCGGCCGATCCAGAGGGTGAGGCGGTCGTGCAGGTAGGTGGGGCCCTGCAACCTGTATATCCCATAAGTGCCCTAAAAAACCCTGCATCTATGGCACCCTGGGGCTGCTGGCAGAGCTGAGCCCCGTGGGGTGGGCAGGGGGTCAAGTCACGGGTCTGGGGAGGGAGGGAAGAAGGCAGGTGAATCCTCCCAGCGTTTTAAAAAGGATAAAAATGCTGAATTGGGCTTCTCCTTATTGTTAAGTAGCTGTGGACCTGGCCTTGGACGATCCTTCATGAGAGGCAGGTCTCTGCCCCGAGGGGATTACAATCTAGGGAAGACAGTGGAGAGAGGAACGTAGGGAGAGACAGGCGGTGCGTGCAGCCACAGGCGCAGGCTTGTCAGAGATGCAATTTTTTCCCAGGATACTTATGAAAAATACAGGTTGCATGCCCTGCAACCTGTATTTTTCATAAGTGTCCTGGGGAAAAAATTGCAAATCTGGCAACTCTCCACCTGCGACGCCTTGGGCAGCCTTACCCCGCTCTGGGCAGCCAGACCCCACGATGCAGTGCACTGGGTGCCCGGCGACTGCCAGATGTTCCCCCTGCCGAACGGTGAGGTAAGCAGCTGGCTGCTAGGCAATGCAGCGCAGGAGAAGGCTGAGGACACGTCCCGTAGCAGCCTTGCCCAAAATGGGGTACGGGGGCTCAAAATTGAGACGTCACCGTTGCACGTGCTGAGCTAAGAGCCTAATGCTCTTAGGGCTAAGTTCGTATTGCCAATAATTCCATTTCAGTTTATTATGGCGTGCCCTTTGGCCTTTGCCAAATATTGCCAATAATTGTTTGGCCGTTGCCGTAACAAATTCAATACAAGGATACAAAAAAAGTAATAAACAAAACACAACATTTAAATAAACTAGACTAAGCAGAGTCATTATCGTTGTAATTATGGGTGCGGCATAATCGGGGCTGATGAAATCTACTTGCTTCTTGTTTGTATTTACAGGTGATCCCTTTGGATGTTTATGACTGATGATAATAATCTGGGCGGTTCAATTAATTTATCCGTTTTTTGCACTCTACAGGGGTTAAGTTCTGCCACGATAAAGCCCCGGGAAGAGGTAGGCAATTTTAATGATATCAACTCTGCTTATAGTCTAGTTTATTTAAATGTTGTTTTGTTTATTGCTATTTTTGTATCCTTGTATTGAATTTGTTACCGCTACGGCCAAACAATTAAAAGATTTAATATTATTATTATATTATATATAACAATAATAATTACTAATAATCTTTATTATTAGATAGCGCCTCCCTGCCATAGCAATCGGAGCGCTTTACATGTAACAGTTTAACACAAGGTTTAATCCTCACAACAACCCTGTGAGGTAGGTTAGGCTGAGAACATACTGTGACTGGTCCAAGCTCACCCGGTGAGTTTCTGGCTAAGGTGAGACTAGAACCGGGTTCCCCCCCCCCCCAACCTCCTGGGCCCAAGTGCTGTGCACTTGGCTACGACACCACACTGGCAAAACTTTCTTTCTTTCAAGTTTAACTATCTGCGAAGCCATAAGAATAATGATTTCGTGTTTTCGCTTGCACATTTTGCTCTGCTCACTAACAACATGGCATTACTAGGATTTGTAAATTATTTCAGTTTTTTAAGTCACTGTGTTTTTATTAATTATTTATTAATTATTATTATTATTAGCAAGCATTTATATAGCGCCAGCAATGTACCTGGGGCTTTACAAAGTAATTGAATAGACACGGTCCCTGCCCCTAGGGCTTACAATCTGAGAACAAATGATTGTAGATAATTATTCTACAATAATTGTAACGAATTGTTGTAGAACTGACAAATGAAATGAGCACTTTTCTGGAGGCAGGGAGCAGAGGCTTGTGGGCGGCAGCCTGGGAGGGGCAGGGCACAGTATTGGCTGGAGGTGCCAATTGAAGAGGACTGGGGAGGTCAGACCCTTGCTGGTTCTGGGTTGAGCGTGTGCTCTCATGGAGCCTTTCCATAAGATGCTGCTATTATTCCTAATTACGAATGTAGCGCCAGCAATGTGGCTGGTGCTGAATAGACATGATTGCAGAGACCGATTCCTCCTGCCCCCATGGGCTTGCACTCTGGGGCAGACAGGGGAAGGGGGGCAGACAGCCAGAGACAGGGAGATAGTCACAAAGTTGCGAAGTCGCAGGGGCATAGTAGCTAGCTTGGAATGGGCTCAGGTGGAAGAAATGCCTCCCCAAATCACCATCCTCAGCTCACCCTCCGGGGGAAGGACAGCAGCAGACGGTGCTGAGCCTGCAATGTGTTTTTATTCCAGGCCTTGGTGACGTTTGAGGACATCACTGTCTATTTCTCCAAGGAGGAGTGGGAGATCTTGGAGGAGTGGCAGAAGGAGCTGTACTGGGAGGTGCTGAAGGAGAATTACGAGTTGCTGCTCTCTCTAGGTGAGGAACAAGGTTCGAGCCTAGAAACTAAAGGGGCTTTGCAGATTCTCGGCGTACCTGAGTATGTCTCGGGTTTGAAAAGGGGGGTTGAAAATGCTGCCGGCAGCGCTACACCCGGGCACGGCCCTTAGATATGGATTGGGGTGAGGGTGGTTTTGACAGAGTTTTGATGGTGGCTGTGGTTATTTTTGTTGGGAAAGTTTGGTGGGGGGCGCTTTTATACTTTTGGGGAAGTGGATTATTATTTTAGGGAGGTTTGTGGTTATGTTTCTGGGGTGGGGGGGTTGGGTTAGGGAGGAGAGGTGGCCTTTCCCCTGGTGAGAGGAGAGATTATTTATTTTATTTTATTTATTTTATCAATTTATATCCCGCCCCTCCTGAAAACAGCTCGGGGCAGCTAACAATTTCAAAAATATAAAAATACCATCATAAAAATATTTTAAAACACTCATAACATTAAAACAATTAAAACACAGCTAGGGTAACACTAAAACAATCGATACAATAAATAAGGGTGGAGGGAGATAAAAAAAAAACCCTAACCCACCCTCCCCAAAGGCCTGGGCAAACAGCTAGGTCTTGCAAAATCGCTGGAATGTCAAAAGGCTGGGGGCCAGGCGAGCTTCCTCCAGGAGGGAGTTCCAAAGGCGCGGCGCGGCCACCGAAAATGCCCTCTCCATTGTGGCCCCCCGCTTAACACGGGGGACCTCCAAGAAGGCACCCACAGCCGACCAAAGGAGCCGCTCTGGGGCGCGGAGGGCGAGGCGGTCCCTGAGGTACGAGGGGCCCAGACCGTGAAAGGCCTTATAGATCAACACCAACACCTTGAATCTGGCTCGGCTTGGCACGCTATTGGCAGCCAGTGCAGAGTCCGGAGCACAGGTGTTCTATGCTCCCGACGGCCCGTCCCCGAAAGGAGCCGGGCCACCGCATTCTGCACTAGCTGCAGCCTCCGAACCAAGAACAGGAGCAGCCCCACGTAGAGCGCATTGCAGTAGTCTAGCCTCGAGGTGACGAAGGCATGGATTATGGCCCCGGGGAGGGGGGTTATGGATACCGCCCGGTGAGAGCGGAGGGTATGGGGGGTTGGGTGGAGGGAGGGGGCAGGGGTGAGTTGTCCCCCAGTGGGAGGGGGGATGAGATTGGGGGGGGAAGGGGGTGGGGTCCCTCTTGTCACCCCGGTGAAGCAACATGAGGGTTGGGATTTTGGGGGACCTCCAGGGGGATGGGTCCACAGCCATTAGGGTCGTGACGGGGAAAATATGGCCCGTATGGGGGGCAGGTAAGATCTGAGAGGAGGGAGTCTATTCCCCCCACAGCCCCCCCTAGCAGATGGTGAGAGGGTTGAGGATCACAGGGCCCTTGGCCTTGGGTTGCGGCTGTTAACTCAAGGTCGGTCATTAATAAAACATCTACCGTCCTGGTGGCAGTCCTGGATTGGGCGGCCAACGGTGATCTGGCTGGACATGGAATCAGGGCCTATTCCGTCTGTCCTTGTTCCAGCCGGGTACTCTGTGCAACACCAGCTGCCTTGACTGGAGGGACGGGGGGTGGGGGGCAGTGTTGCCATTATTTTTACGGTTGCATGGACGGTCAGACGGTATCCAGTGCAGGCACCACCAGCTATAGAATGCCTTTACCTTGCGTTGGATTTGGCCGGAGACAGATTGGGGGTTCTGTTGATCTACCGTTCACCCACCTGTGCAGCAGCATCCCTACATGCTCTAGCAGATCTGGTGTTGGAAGTGATCTTGCAGTCCCCTAGACTGGTGGTTCTGGGGGACTTCAGTATTCATGCCAACACTGATCTTGCCGGGGCAGAGCATGAGTTCATGGCCTCTATGACAACCATGGACCTGTCCCAAGTCATCAGTGGCCCAACCCATGAGGGGGGGGGGGGGCATAGTCTAGATTTGGTGTTCTGCACTGGCCTTGAGGTGGGTGGTCTGATGGTAGGCGATGGGGGGGTGATACTGTTGTCATGGTCGGATCATTACCTCCTGAAGGCCCGTATCCTGGTACATGTCAACCCTCGGCAGGGTGTGGGACCTAGTTGGATGGTCCGCCCTCGGAGACTATAGAACCAGAAGGGTTCTGGAATGCTCTGAGGGAAGTTTCCTCCTGACCTCGACAGCCGCCCAGTTGATGACCTCATGACCATGTGGAATACCCTGTTGGCCGAGGCCATTGAGCGAGTGGCTCCTAAGTGTCTGCTTCCCTCCAATCGGCACTGCAGGTCCCCCTGGTTTACGGAGGACCTGCGGAGGCTGAAACAGGAGAGTAGGCGGTTGGCGCCGCACTTGTGATGAGCATGACCGGTCGCAGCATAGGAGCAGTTGCGGGCAGCAAAGAAGAGTTTCTTTGCTGCCCTCATAGCATTGGCAAGGTGTCGTCCAGTGGAGCTTTTCCAGGTGGTGAGAGGTTTAGTCGGTTGTGTCTGTCTCCACCTGGACCTGGAGTTGTCCAGTGGCCGCTGTGACGTGTTTATTGAGTACTTCGTGGATAAGATCGCTCACATCCATCACAACTTCGTTGCTGCGTTTGATGCGGTGGGTAAGTTGGGGGAAATGAATGCCCTGCCTAGTTCTGTTTTATGGGAACAATTTCGGATTATGTCGGCCACCGATGCGGAAGATCTGCTGGGGGCTGTTAGAGCCATCACTTGTGAATTAGATCTGTGCCCGTCCTGACTGGTGAAAGCCGTCTAGGAGACATTAGGGCCGCTGCTGGCTGGGGTAGTCAGTGCCTCCCTTAGGTCCCAGGGTGTCTGAAGGAGGCTGTGGTACGGCTCCTGCTCAAGAAGCCATCTTTGGGCACTGACTCCCTGGCCAGTTATCGGCCTGTCTCTAAGGTTACTGAGCGGGCGGTGACTCAACAGCTCCAGGCACATCTGGGCCGCATCGAGTTCCTAAATCCTCCGCCGTCTGGCTTTTTTATGGCATGGAGACAGCGCTTGTGGCCTTAGTCAACGCAGGGTCGTCAGACCCTATTGATCCTTTTAGATCTATCAGCTGTATTTGATACCGTTAACCTTGAGGTGTTGGCGACTCCCCTGCGGGACTGTGCCGGGAGTGAGTGGGACGGTCTTCGACTGGTTCCGCTTCTTCCTGGCTGGGAGAACTCACTGGGTGGTCTTGGGGGGGTGTATACTTCATCCCCCTGGGCCCTTTCGTGTAGGGTCCCACAGGGTCCCATTCTGTTTGACGTGTACGTGCCGCTGCTGGGGGAGAGCGTGAGAGGGGATGAGGTGTCATCAATACGCCGATGTTACCCAGCTCTACCTCTCTTGTACATCGGACCCAGGCCCGGCGGTCTCCTTGCTGTCCCGGTGTTTGGTGGCTGTGGGGCACTGGATGAGGGCGAGCCGCCTGAAGCGGAATCCCAACAAGATGGAGGTGATGCTGGTGGGGAAGGATTTGGGGGGGCCCTCGGAGTGCTGGAGTCTCCCATCATTGATGGGGTCCACCCTCCTTTGGCGTCTCCAGTTTGGAGTCTGGGGTTGCTCCTCGAGCCGCAGCTCCACCTGGATGCCCAGGTGACGGCTGTGGCGGGGAGTGATTTTAGGCAGTTACATCTAGTACGCATCTCTCAGACTCCAGCCTTGCTACCATCATCCACGCGTTCATCACCTCGAGGTTGGATTATTGCAACGCGCTCTACGTGGGGCTGCCCTTGGGTGTGGTCCAGAGACTTCCGCTGCTGCAGAATGCGGCGGTCCGCCTCTTGATGGGGACGGGCCGCCACGAGCACATAACACCTGTGATCCGGGCACGGCACTGGCTGCCGGTCGTCTTCCGGGCCAAATTCAAGGTGCTGGTATTGACCTATCAAACCCTTCATGGCCTGGGCACCACCTACCTACGGGACTGCCCCACGTCCCTGATCGGCCCCTGCGATTGTCCAGAGGGGCCTCCCTGGAGGTCTCCCGGACCAGATGGGTGACCACCGACAGGAGAGCTTTTCCGGTGGTCGCCCCTGTGCTGTGGCTCCCCCTCCCAGTGGGGGTTCGCCTGGCCCGACCTTCTGCCTTTTAGACGTACTTGTAAGACCTGGCTGTTTCGTCAGGCGTTTGGCAAGGGGGAGGGAGGAGGCTGGAGATGGGTTGGGAGGAGATATTTTATTTAAGTTTTAATTGTATTTATATATTTTATATTTTTGCTGTTAGCCGCCCTAAATCGCTAGAGGTGAGGTGGGGCGGGGTATTAAGTATAATAAATTAAATAATAAAATAAAATAAAATATCTGTGCAGGATCAGGGCCAGGGGGTGGGCTGGGGTAAGTTGCTGCAGAATATGGCCCTGGGAAAAGGATGAAGCCCATCACTGGGGGCAGCTGCTGGACAGCTTGGAGGAAATGGGAAGTAGATCAAAAAACCTGAGCAGGGAACTCAGGAGAGGGACCCCCCGCCCAGCGAGAGGCAGAGGTGAAGGCCCCCCACTTCCAGGGCTAGAGCTTGTTTGGATCCCCAGGTGGCAGTGGGGAAAGATTGAAGATTGCCCTGGATCCGAGCCAGCCTTGGGGTGAGCCGGGTAGGAGGGATTGGAAGAGACCAGGTTAGGGGCTGCCTGGCCTTCCACGAGAAGCGAGCGGAGGTGTGGGGAGCGTTCGGTCAGGCTCGATTGTGGAGGGCTAGGCCTGTTCGACTCTGGCTCACCTACACTTAGGATTCAAGGGCATGAAATTTCAGATCAAACTCCGGCAGCCAAAAAATAAAATAAAATCCGTCGCCAGACTTTATCCTGATATTAACCTGTTCTTGCCCCTACCCCCCTGAACCAGTGGCCAGCCTCAGTTTTCTGGGCGCCGGTCATTCTCAGGCACCTGCAAACCTAGGGTGCTCTGCTTTCCCGCCCGTACTGAGGGACGGGGAGATAGCTGTGTAACGGGATGGATAGAAAGCTTTTGCCATGATGAGGCTGCCCCAGCTGATCAGACTAAGACAGGCACAGGGATAGTGCAGTACAGCGTTCGCTGTGACGCTCCTGGGACTTCTTTTAATAAGTTAAATTTTCCTTGAATCGTGAATGCAACTCAGAGACCAGCTTATTTGTTAGGTTCGTCATGGCTACTTGCAGACGCCTCATTCTGCGTGGGCACCCGGCTGTTATCTCTGTCGCAGGAACATTTTGTGCTGACAGGGTTTCAGGGCTATCTTAACTGGATTTTAGTGTCATTTGTATTTTTATTGAGCTCTGATTTTCATACATTTCATACTCGTGTTGCTATTTTAGATTGTTAGCTGCCCTGTTATTTCGGAGGAAGGTGGGGGTAGAAATCTTGCTAAACAAAATCAACAATAAATAAAAGGAAATGGATCTAGTCTTGGTTGTTGCAAGACCTTCGCTGTCTCTGCCCCAGGTTCCCAGCCTCATCACAGAAATATAGGGTGAAAACAGACATGACGCTAACCCCCCTTGGGGGTCATTTATGCATGTTTCAGGGCTGCCTAGGACACCAATACAGCCCCGCAACATGCATAAATAACCACCAAGGGGGGGTTAAAGGGTGGTTAGCGTCATGTCTGTTTTCACCCATGCTCTTCTGCCGACAGAAATAGCCCCTCCCAGCAGGTCGAGACAGACTTTAGGGCGGCACCCACTGACACGGCATTGAGGTACCCTGTATCCTACATAGATAATCTTAGTGGTACCTTTTGGTCTGAAACCCCATGAGCCATAAGGGCTAAAGTTGATGGTGGAAGCTGGGTCTTTGAATCGGATCTCCCGGCATGATTTGTTTTGTAACCCGCCCTGACCCTTCTGGGAATCAATTGAAATAAACAGAGTACGGAAAACGGAGGCTTGTGGGAAGGAGTTGGAGCTGTAGTGTGGAATGGAAACCATTTCTAGAGCCCGAGCCTGTTGGGGATGGATGTTGTCGCGGTCGCCCGCCTGCATCCCAGCCGGGGGTTCGGCTAGATGGCCCTCAAGGTCCCTTCCCGCTCTAAGAGTCTCCGATGGAAGGGACCGGGCCGTGAGGGGCGTTGGGTCCAGCCTCCGCCGAGTGCAGGATTTGCCGTGCCAAAATCATCCCAGAGAGGCTTGTCCTGCCTCTTTTTAAAACCCTTCACTGATGGGGGGGCCCCCCCGCACCTTCTCCAGGCAGCCCCTTTCCCTTGTCCGACGGCCCTTACAGACAGGCGTTTTTACTCGAGCTTCATTCTAAATCGTTCTTGCCGCAGCGTGTCCCCATTCCCTCGTGTCCTGCCCTCCGTTAACGGGGGAGCGTTCGGAGAGGGGGGGTGAGGATGGAGTCGTGAGACACAGGAACAAGAGGGGTTTTTTTCTCTTGCCCCCCCCCCCCCATGGTGACTGACTGTCTCTGAACAGGGCGTCCCGTTGATGAGGCCGACATTGTCTCCTGGATCGAGCAGCAGGAGAAGCAGTACGCCCAGGAACACCAGGACCCCAGAGAGATGCTCTTTCCTGAAGGATCCTACGAAGGTGAGCGCTGTGGCCTTAAACCTTTTCCCGCCTACAGGCAGCTTTGAAACTTAGCGCAAGCTCAGAGCTCTATAGCAAATAGGGCGGTATGGAAATACGGGTAAGTAAATCATAAAAAGCAGGGTTTGTGAGTGTTGCTTCAAGGGTGTGCTCAAGATGGGGTAAGAGAGGACGGTCCAGCCGTGCATCCCCCCCTCATGGAGGGCGTGTCCTCACCGCCGCTCCCTTCCGCTGAGTAGGGGGGAGCAATTCGTTACAGAAATGAAGACTGGAGCCCCTGCCGTTTTCGTAACGAAGATAACAAAAGCAACATTCGTTTGATTTCATTCGCTTCCGTTTTAATTATTTTGTTTATTAAAACGAATAAAAATGAACAAACAGAAAAAAAAATCACGGCGCGTGGACAAAATGGCCGCCAGGGCCGCCTGGTGGTCATTTTGTGCGTGGCACAGTGATTTTTTTTTTAAAAAACAAACAAACAACCCCACAACAACTTATTTTAAATAAAATAAAGCAAAAAAAATGAAATGAAACCGAAAGGGCTGTTTACAAACCCTGCCGAAAAGAAAGGGGTTTTTGTAAATGAAAAACAAGTGGATGTGGGCGTCTGTCGTGCCCCCCTTCCGCAGAGCTCCCTTCCTCCCTCAGGGCCAGCGGGGACAGACTGGATGCACGGGCCAGAACCAGGCACTGGAAAAGGGGTTCGTCAGGAACAGCCACGGGCTGCGTGTGAACCTGCAACCTCCCTGCTTCTGGGATGGATCCCTGCCCTGCTCCCCTCATCCCTCCTATAGCGGGTGTTTTTAGAGAGACCTCTGGGCCTATCAGGCGGCAGCAGGTTTAAACGGTCCGTCCCCCGCACCATAGAGCTGCGGGAGGATTGACAGCCGCTCTAGGCTGTTGCCCGCAGCTCTATGGCCATCGCTGGGGCAACCCACAGCCAAGAATAGAACTGCAGCGTCCGTCCGTCCGTCCTTTAGACAGACTTCTGTTCCATCCGCGGCTGGTGCTCCGGGTTGTTCCAGAGAGCTCGCCCGGAGCAGGCAGCACCTACTCCACTCCTGCTCCACCTCATACCAGGCGCCTCTGCATGGATGGGCCACCCAGAGGTGGGGCAGAGCAGGTGTCTGTCTAAAGACAGCCATTGTAAGCCCATCGGGGCAGGGACCTGTCTCTAATCAGGGCTGCTTCGCACCATAAATAATATATAAATATATTTAACCATTTAAATAATAAATAATAATAATAATAGGGGAAATAAAGCGCTAATGCAAAACTTTCCTACCTTCTGGACCCATTTCTTTCTTTATCCAGCCTAGCTGCTATGGTGTGGGAGCGTGGTGGGCCGTGGCTCAGGTGGTAGAGCGCATGCTTTGCATGGATAAAGGTCCCAAGTTCAATCCCTGTCATCGCTGGTAGCACGCCTGGGCGAGGCCTCTGCCGGGGATCCTGGAGAGCTGAATTTGAAACCCTGCTGCCGTGTCAGGTTGTGACAATACCGGGCTAAGATGGACCATTGGTCTGACTCAGTTAGGCAGCTCCTTCTTGAGCTAGCCCTGGAAGAGTAGAAGCCTCTGTGTTGGGAGATGTAAATATATCCCCAATATAGGGCTGTCCCAATTAAGGGAAGAAGGACCCCGGTCTCAATTATAGCATGGATAAGAAACATTCCCAGAGTTTTGTCATATTTAAATTGCTCTCCTGATGGCCCATATCTTGATTTGGTGGAGCCAGCTGTACCCAGAAATACAGTTCAGATGGGGGAAAACTTGTGGATTTGTGCATCCCGCAGCAAGACGCATGTGCGTGTGGGGGACTATCCAAATTAATCCTCTTTTGGAAAAACCAAGTTTTCCTCCAAATCTAGATTCTGTAGTTCCCCAGTCCTCCCCCCTCCCTTTAAGAACTGGCACTATATTTGCACCTGGGACCTCACCTGTTCTCCATGAGTTTTCAAAGATAATTGCTAGTGGTGCTGAGATTTCTTCAGCTCATTTCTTTCATATGCCTCCTTTTATGCCTCTCTCTGTCTCCACAGATGACGAGGGTAGGAGTGGAAGCGGTGAACATAGTGAACAGCTGGGATCGCTCAAGATCGCACCCGCGAGAGACGTTTCCCTGCACCCTGAGGAGGGGGAAGCATCCAAGAATCAGCACGAGACAGTAAGGCAGCAGGGAAGTCCTAATACTGCTGAACAGGACAGAGGAACCCACCTGTTGCCAAAGCCCTATCAGTGCGAGGAATGTGGCAAGAGATTCCGGCTGATCCTGCTCCTTCAGATCCACCAGCGAGTCCACGCATTAGAGAAACACTTTCCTTGCACCGCCTGCAAGAAACGCTTTCCGACCGCCGAGCGCTTGGAAACGCACTGGAGGATTCACACGGGAGAGAAACCTCACCAGTGCGCCGAGTGCGGGAGGCGCTTCATGTGGAAGAGGCACCTCAGCATCCACGCCAGGGGCCACATGAAGGGCCGCACGGGCCAAGAGCACGGGGAGAAATTCCACCTCCGCCTCCGCCAGCATCCAGAGAGGCAGGCGCGTTCCCAGCCTGTGGCCGGTTTGTCGAGCGCAGGCAGCCTCGCCCGGCCGGAGGGAGGCCCCCTGGAGGAGACTGTTGCCTGCAGCCGGGCCGGTTTCGCCCCGCCGACCGGCCCCCCCTCCCTCGCCGGAGACACCACGTGCCGGGAGTGCGGGAAAACCTTCCGTTCGAAACACTACGCCAAGCTGCACGAGCGCGTGCACAGCGGCGAGAAGCCTTACGTGTGCCCCCACTGCGGGAAATGCTTCACGTTCCATTCCAACTTCTCACGGCACCAGAAAACGCACCGCGGGAGGCGGAAGCCGTTCCAGAAGCGCAAGGGGCAGCTGCACGAGTGCGCCAAGTGCGGGAAGAACTTCATGTCCAAAAGCTATCTCCTCCGGCACCAGAGGAGCCACGTGGAGACGGAGTCCAGCGACGGGACGGACAGCTCTGATTCCCAGGACGGCTCGCCTGCCGTGCGGCCGGGGACCTGCGCCCAGGGCACCCCGCCGGAGCCTGACAAGTGGAAGCACCGACCGAGACGCCAAGCAGAGAAATCGCCCGCGCGTGGCCCGGGCGAGCAGAGCCCGAGCGCTGAGAGCAAGCCCTGCGCCCACGAGATAATGTACGTGGCGGGGAACCGGCATAAATGTCAGGACTGCGGACAGGAGTTTGTTTACCAAGAGAGGCCCCTCGCCAACGAGGCCTCTTACCGGTGTCCTGATTGTGGGGAAAGCTTTGGCTTCAAGAGCAGCCTCCGCATCCACTGCCGGTCTCACCTGGGGAAAAAGGTCTACACCTGTGCCCAGTGCGGGGAGGGCTTTGCTTTCCCGTCCGTCCTTCACGAGCACCAGAGAACCCACCTGGGCGAGAGACTGCACAAGTGCTCCGAGTGCGGAAAGGCCTTCTCTTCCAAATCCTACCTCATGATCCACCAGGAGTCCGCCCACATGGGGATCAGGTACTGGTGCACTCGCTGTAGGAAGAGCTACTCGACCAAGAGCACTTTTGTGGACCACCTGAAGGTCCACAGAAACCACGGCCCCGCCTCCTGTGCCAAGTGCCTAGGATCCAAGCACTGTTTCTGCACGCTCAAGAGGATCTGTGTGGAGCCGGGCCTGCTCCAGCAACCCCACAAAGGGAGGGAGCCAGGCCAGGGGAGCCAAACAAAGAGGAAGCTACCTGGGAAAGGTTATGCAGCCAAGCACCGCAGGACACGTGTGGGGGAGGGGTACCCGTGTGATCAGTGTGGGACTATCTTGAGCTCCGAGGAGTCCCTCCGTGTTCACCGTTATAAACACCGGCGCCAGTCCTTGCAGCAGAAACTGTATGTGTGCCCGGCCTGCGGGAAGAGCTTCAGCTGGAGGTCGCAATTTATAGTTCACCAGAGGAGCCATGGATCGGCCTATCGATGCGCGGTGTGCGGGCAAGGCTTTGTCAACGAGAACTTGCTGACCATTCATCGCCGGAAGCACACAGGGGAGAGGCCCTTTCAGTGTGGCGAATGCGGCAAAAGCTTCATCGCCAGCTGCTACCTCAGCCTGCACTGGAAAACCCACACGGGAGAGACTGTGTGAAGGTCCGCAGCGTGGGGAGGCCTGTGCCAGCCAGAGAAACGTCACTAGGCACCAAAGATGTTCTGGAGGAGAGAGGACAGTGACCCACTTCCAGGAGGAGCATTGTGCCAGCGCATCTCAGTCGCGGGACGTGATCCTACAGGGGCAAACAAAGACCTGGTTTTCGCTGGTTCTCCCAGGGATCGAGTTAATTCCCTCTCTCCAATGAGCAGCATCCCTGGAGGGGAAAACAGCTCTGTAGGTGGATCAGGGGACTGGGTAGCAGAGGGAACAGGGCACTGTTCCGCAGGACTTTTCACCCTGGGCTACTGAGGCTGTGCATGGCAGGGGGCCTACTCCTTCTGTTCAGCCCAGGAGAGATTCTCTTACACCCAGAAGGGTAGCCTCTGTCCTTCCCCACTGGATTGAGCCCCCATTATGTGCGTGAAGGCGAACTAGAAGCACAGCAGGCAAACTGGCAAAGAATGACGCTCGCAAGCGAAGCAGAGAGGACTGCCATCGTGGTCGCCGCTGGGGATAGAAGTGGGCACCCCCAGAGGGAACGCCTTGGGTTTCTGCAGCGTGAGTCCAAAGACCCAAACTTTGTGACTGGGCTGTAGCAACATCTCAGATCCTCAGTGGATTGGGCTTTTGGTTAGTGCCAAAAATGCCAAAATCTCCCCTCCAGGGAAGCCATGTTAGCACATCCAGGGTTTCGACACCGTTTGCAAGAAAAGTATAATTTTGCACAGTGTTTTCCCATGGGGTATTGAGGACTCTTCCCTTCTACTGTCTGGTATTCATATTTTTATTAAGTATGTCTAACGTGCCTGGCACTGACCATAGAAACAGGTCCCTGCCAGGAAGGGGGTTACAATCTAGGGGAGATGTGGAAACGGGGAGCGTGGCTAATTGCTTAGCAGCTTAATTTGAATAGTCACATGAATTACTGGCTGTTTTGACCCTGTCCTTCCCCATTCTACGTATTAACTCTTCCCTCTGTGGTGGTGTTTCCTCATTTGAATAAATGTTGATTTAGATTCTGGTGGTTGCCGCTTCCTAAGTATGAAAACCAGACCTTTGGGCCCTCAGCTAACTCTCTCTAGGTTGGTCAGCTTGCCAAGGCAAGATCCAAGTCGGACACGGAGGGATCCGTGGAGGCCGTGCTGGGCTACTGATTTATCCCCATGACTTCTGGGGGGCTCTGATTTGTGTGCATGGTTACTGCACCCCATGCCTCGCGTGCAAACGAGGGAAGCACGATTGTGCAGTTCAATCAAGGGACGGCACGTTGCTAGTGATTGCTGGATTGACACCATTGGAAGGGACTTGACTGGTCTATGCTGCTTGGAGTTTCACTTTCGTACAGATGGCGACACGCAGCTCTGTTAAGGATTTGCGGCAGCGTACCTTGAGTGCATCACTTAGTGCATATTGGTCTATAGGCAGGGCCCTGTGGATTCTGCAAAGATATTTCCCAAATTCTGCAACCAGGAAATCCAGTTTGTGGAAACGGAATAAATGTTGCAAATTAAATAAATCCTGCAAAACATGCACATTGTTGAATATAATGAATTTCCCAGCATGTCCTTCTATTAATTTTGAACAATGCTTATATATATATATATATTTCTAAAATATTACCACACGGACCTATCAGCAGGGGGTCCCCTCTCTAGTTTGGTGGGGTTGTGGGGGTGCTTTTCTTCAGTAGCTGTAGCAGGGGTTCATAGATTGTAAGCCACAGGCAGGGAACGAGTCTATTTCTATGTTCTGTACAGCACCAGGTCACATGACTGGCGCTATATAAATGTTTATAATAATAATAATAATTGCCCACAATATATACCAGCCGCTAATGGTGCTGGCGCCCCATTGGCTAGCTCCCAGTGCTGGCACCCCATTGGCTAGCTCATAGCGCTCCCCACTCAGGTTGCAATTTTCACACTGCCAGAGGCAGTTTCCACAATTTGACCAAACGCAGAATCCTGCAACGATGGTGGTGACCACAGCAGTGCAGAATTCATGGGACCCTGGGTCTAGGTAGCTATGTGGGAAAGGGATATCCGATGGTAGGCAACTCTAGCGCAGCAGACTAAGACATGGTGAGTGACGGTGGCTAGAAGATGAAAGCCAGCTAAATTCAGGCATAGATTTTGAGGTGAAGGTAATTAACCATTGGAACAGCCTGCCTCAGGATGAGGTGGATTTGACATTGTTTCAGTCAAGCTGTCTTTCTAGACTGCCTGTAGCTCACCGAGAATTTCTGTTCTTGATGTAAAGAACAACCGAGTGACATTCTGATTTCTCACTCTGTGTAATTCCGGAGGCAAATTCACTAACTGGGTTGGAAGTTCATCCAGGACAAAGGTCAAGTTCTGCATTTAGGGAAGAAAATGCAGATGGCCAAGCATAAGGCGGAGATGTAGGGAAGCCACAGGATGGAGCAACCGGCGGTGGAGGGCGGGACTAGGAGGCAGCAACTGCCGGCCCGCTCCTCATGTCACCGGGGGCAGCCGGAGGCTGTGCCACACGGCCAAAGGGGCATGCCCTTCGGCGGGGCCCAGAGGTGGACGGGGGTATTGTGTGGGAGGACGAATAGGATTAGGTTACTGATAAAGGTTGAGAGGACATCTTCCCCCCAGTGAGAGAGGGGTGGAGCTGGATGACCTCCCCTGGGTTGGCAGCAGGGGTGGTAGGAAAATGAAGAGTGTCTCTCTGGTGGAAGCAGAGAGCGTCTCTCTGGTGGCAGCGGAGAGCGTCTCTCTGGTGGCAGCGGAGAGCGTCTCTCTGGTGGCAGCGGAGAGTGGTCTGAGGAGTTGAGACTTGTCAGTGATGTACAGCGGGGTTAATGATTATGTATTTACGGAGTATATTTATTTTGCTATTATGTGGGGCTTGTTGGGTTTATTGTGGATTGTTTATTGCATTATTGTATTATGTTACTGTGTGGGGTTCCCCTGTGTGGGATGTTTGTTTACCCTGATTTATTTGTGAGCCGCCTCGAGCTAATATGCTTTCGGAGAGTGCGGGCTAGAAATAAACCGTGAAATGAAAGATGGGGGATGCCTGCCTTGGCAGCAGCACGTGGGAAAGAACAGACGGAGCATGAGCCAACTGTAGGGGCCTGGACCTTGTCATCGTAAACCCCCGGGGGGGGGGGAAGCACTCAAGCACCCAAAGGGTGAATTGGGGTAAGCTACAAATGGTGTCATCTGCTTGTACAAGCCAAGTCATTGCACAAACCACTAGTTGCACAAGGACAGGAGAAAACGACAGCCAAGCACGACTCACACTGGCAAGATAAGGAGAAAACCAATATGAATCCTAACCCCATCGGTTAGAGTTGGTTTAAGAGGGGACGTTTGGAAAAGGACGAGGCCCCCTGATAAGGAAGGAATGCACAGAATATGGATTGCAATTGGCATCGGGGACAGACAGGTGACGATGGGTGTTGGATAACGGGTCACCTCTGCCTCTGTAAATCTGAGGATCATCTACTCTACCCAGCGCACAGGTGCATGGAACATGCTCCCGTGAAAGCTAAATCATGCAGCAGCAAAGGTGTGTTTGGATGAAGGGTCTCTTTTAGAGCAGGGAAGGGCCAAGCTCTGAGAGTTGCGTAGGAGTTGGGGGGGATGAGGAAAGGAAGAGACGCAGCCAGATCCCGCATCTGTGCCAAGTCGCTCTGTGACCAGGATTCGGGATTCCCCCTCTCTCTCACGCCTGGACCAACCGTGACTCAGTCACCCCTCTAAAACAGCCGCCGCCGAGCAGCGCTCTCCCCGGAGCGCGCACAATCTGGTTCGTGCTGCCGGAGGGATCCGACCTGAGCACTCACAGCTGCTGGGGCCACCAAGGGCCGACAAGTCACGCAGATGTGAGAGTGGCAGCGCGATGGGGTTAGCTCAGACAACTAAGCCTGGCCTTTTCGCTTTGCCGTTTACTGAGCGCCTTCTGTGTGATCTGTCCTGACTGCGAGGTCGTCTGAAAAGCAGCTTTGGGCCTGATCAGCCCCAACTCTGCTCTTCAGAGATTCAACCGGGGGGGGCAGGGGGACAAGGATGGGGGAGCCCTCGCCCCCTGAGGGAAGGGACGAGAAAGGAACCCGGTACGGGGGAAGCTCATGGGAAGAAGGGCCTCTCAGTATGTCTTGGAGCCCCAAGAGACTACTCTCATCTTGAGGCCGGGGGACCCAGCTTCAGAGAGGGTCATGTTCGTCATTGAGGTCAGGGAGAAGAATTAGGACCCTGCACCAAGAAGGGAAGGGAATACAAGAGGATCGGAAACAAAAGATTCCCAAGGCTACAGTGAAGGCAGCAGGGAGCTATAATTCTAGGAACCCCCAGGAAAGGCCAGGACCGAAGGGCGTTAGTCCATGAGGGTTCTGAAACAATGCCAAGGGACAGGCCTAGGAAGCACTCAGTGAAGGGGGAAACCTAGACAGGAACATACATTACAGAAATCTCAACGCACACTGGAGGGTTACATGCCTGGAACTCCCTCCCTGGCCACATCCGCCTTGCCTCCTCCCTCCGCTCCTTCAAATCCCTCCTCAAGACCCACCTTTTCCATGCTGCCTTTCCCAATGCCTGCTAGTCTTTCCCCTTACTCTCACTGTCTGCCCTCCTCTGCTGACTGCTGCTACCAACCTCTGTAACCAAGCCAAGCACACGCACCTGAGACTTCGCATCCGCCTGAATGTTTGTTTGTCTTCTCCCCTGTCTCTCCCACTGTCCCCTCTCCCTGTCTCTCCCCCACTTTGTCTTTTAGATTGTAAGCCACAGGCAGGGACCGCGTCTAATTCTATGTTCTGTACAGCGCCAGGCCACACGACTGGCGCTATATAAATGTTTATAATAATAATAATAACACAAGGGATAGAGGAGGGAACAGGAAGGTGGGGAACTAGGCCAAGACACACATGACACAAACTTAAGAGGAAACACTCACTGAAGCAGTGAATAAGACACGACTGCAACAGCACACGCGCACACAACCTCAAGGCGGGTAAGAGATGTTGCGCCACCAGCTTCCTGAGGCCACACCAGGGCTCAAATACCGTCTGTGGCCAATCAGGAAGCTCGGAGGCTGGACTAGGGTAACAAGCCACAGCTGGGGAATGGGTGGGGACATAGAATGAGGAATGCAGGCTGTTATCAGGTCCACAAGGTGGTGCAAATCCTAAAAGCACCCCTCCCGCGTCCCAAACGTCAGGGGTTCAAGCCCTGGACCTGACACGGGGGCAACGTGCTGCGACTGCAGAAAAGGCTAATGCAATTGTAAGCTTTGCCTCTCTTCTGCGCTGGTGAGACCACAGCTGGAGAACGGCCAACCTTGCATATCCCTAATACCCTGTTCAAAGTGATTATTCACCTCGTTGGATCTAGAACCTGTTTCTGCAAGGTTTTTCTCCTAGCTAGGTATGCAGAGTGTAGGTAGCTGTTATGCCTTAGCCTGAAAGAAATCCAAACTTGTCTTCTCGATTCCGATTCCTAAGTTCTCGAGTCCAGTTTACTTCACTTTTTAATTTCACAAAATCTTACCTTTTAAAAATGAAAAACGTCAGTTGCCATGGTTACCGTTCTAGTGCTAAATATCCTTCCAGCCAAATCAAACTGAATCAGCTTGTGGGAATCGCTTGAGCCACGTTTGTCCCCAGTGACCAATTCTCTAGAATAGCTTTGCTGCTTCCGAAAACCAGCGCTGAAATCGCTTCCCCGCTAGCTTGCTGAATAAATATATCCATTGCTGCATCTGGGAATAACCGAGCCCGTCTATTGTTAGTAGCATTCACTCGCCAGTCTCTATTCGGGAAATTAAAATCTCCCCAAATAACACCAATTCCCCATAGTATTTTAAAAATCATGTTGAAATCTCTGTCCATGTTCAAATCTGATCCTGGTTTTTGGGTGTGTGTGTCTCTAGCTGACCCCAAACATTTCTCGAAATCTCTTTTACTGCTCATTGCCTAGTGTGATTTTAGCCCGAACAGATTCAGTTTTCCACATGTCGTCACTAATTATTATTATTTCACTATTATATCCTTCCTCTTTTGCCTTTACAATTAAATGGTAAGCTCCTTGGGGGCAGAGACCATTATTTTTGTGGTGTATTTATTCATTGCCTGGCACTGTGAGGCCTACAGGCTAGCTCCCAGACACACACAAACAACGGCACTCCTCTTTCTCCGTGTGTCTCAAACTCAGAAAATGGGCTTCCGGGCCAAGGTTCATGGGATAACAGCAGAGGCCCTCTCCTTTCTTGGGACTTGGCACCCTCTTGTGGTCACCTACAGTTAACGGTGTTAGAACCTTAATATTTGTAGATGTTAAATTCAGAAAGAAATCTGGAGATCCTCTGCTCTGACCTCCTGTACGCAGAGCACAGGCGTATGGAATATGCGCCGGTTAAAGCTAAATTATGCAGCAACAAAGGTGTATTTGGATGAAAGGTATCTTTTAGAGCAGGGAGGGGCCACTTTAAAAATCACTACAAGCTCCAAGGGGGGCATCGGGCTTGTGGGAGGGGGTGCTCAGGATGAAAGCGAAGCATGTATCTGTGCCAAATCACTCTGCGACTGGGATTTGGGGTTCCCCCCACTCTCCGGCAGTCCCCCAAAGCACCCCTGGACCAACCACGACTCAAATTACCAACCACTGAGCCCTCGTTTCCCCAGAGTGGGCCAGCCCATAAGGGGTCCATTCTCTCTTGCCTGATCTCAGGGCTGCACAGTCATCAGGAAAGTTGAAGGGGTTTGGCCCGTCGTGGTGGTAGACCAAGATTCCAGACAGCCCGGTGCCAGTAACTCCTGACCTGCCATGCCGGACAGAAGACCCTGCGAAGTCTGAAAGCTTGCGCACCTCCACTAACAGGAGTTGGTCCAATAAGAGAGGAGATCGGCACACTATTTTGTCTCTACTGCTCTAGTAACCCCACAAACAGCACCCCTTTTAACTCTCCAAATTGCCTCGCTTTCAGGTTTTGATTAATTCCCATTGTTGGTCATTCATCTATCGTACAGCCTTAACCTACGTTTACTCAGATAGCCTCTATCACCTATGCGGGCTGATTGTCCTGACTTTTGAAGTTTTACAATGCTAATTTCCTGGGTAAGGTTTGTCACCTTGAGCAAATTCCCCATACAATAAGTTTCCCTCTGGCGTATACATCTTTCGCCGGCTCCTATAATCAATGATTAATTCACACGTCTTTGACATCATTGCTGGGCTCATAACTCCCCCCTGACACACACACACTCTGAACCTCAGTTTCCCATCTGTGAAATAGGAGCAAGAATGACCCACCTCACAGGGTTGCTGTGAAGGGGGACTAGATGAGCGTAAAGCACTTGGAACACTGAAAGCGACAGAGAAATTATCCTCTCCCCTCCACCTGAGAAGGGAGGAAGACGGCTGTATCAGTGAGGGAAATTGATAGGTGATGAATCCATAGCATGGACCCATGATCTCTGAAGTTCCGTGCTTTCAGCACATCTCGATGCTATTGGATTCCTAGACCCACATCAGTCAGGATTTTGTCCTGGACACGGCGCTGAAACTGCGCTTGGGGCCTTGGTTGACGACCTTCGCTTGGCAATCGACGGGTCGATTCCGTTAGCTCTTTTGGTGGCCTTTGATCAGGGGGTGTTGTTGGCATGGGCTGCGTGACCTGGCAAGGGTTTGCGGGAACTGCTCCTGAGTGGTTCCACTCATTCCCGGCTGGGAGGAGCTAGAGAGCGGTGGCTCATTGTCCCCTTGGGGATTCCCTTGTGGGGTCCCGCAGGGCTCCATCTTGTCCCCGCTCCTGTTCAATGCGTATCTGAGGCTCCTGGGCGAGGCTGCACAGAGATTCGGCGTCCGGTGCCGGCGGTATGCGGATGACGCCGAACTCCTCCCTTTTCATCTGACTAGATCCTAAAGTCTTGAGTGCTTGAGTAGCCGGTGCCTGGCTGCCGTTGGAGACCGACTGTGGGTGAGCCAGTTGAAACTGAATCCAGAAGCGATGACGGCGGTCTGGCCTTGTGACCCGAGAGACGTAGGGACGCGTTATTGATGGGGGTTCAGCCTCGGCGTGCTCTTGGATGCGTCGCCGCAGCTGGATCGCCGGGTTGTGGCGGTGGCCTGGAGCGCTCTTCACCGCTGACGTCTGGTGAGAAAGTTGCAACCGCTTTTATCAGATTCGGCTCTGGCCACCGTTGTCCGCGCCGTCATCCCCTTGAGGCTAAATTCCCGCCATGCTCTCTACGTGGGGCTGCTCTTGAGGACTGTTTGGAAGCTGTAGTCGGCGCCGAACGCGGTAGCTCACCTTCTGTCGGGGGGTGGGTCAGCAGGAGCCCATTACACCATTGCCCAAGAGTCTGCGCTGGCTGCCAATAGCTTTTCAGGCACAATTCAAGGGGCTGGTTTTGACTTACAAAGCCTTAAATGTCTTGGGCCTCAGGTATCTGAAAGACCCGCCTCTTCCCCTACAGCTTGTCACGGCCTCTCAGGTCATCCAGGAGTGGAGTGCCCTCTCGTAGGTACCATCTACCTGTTTCTACAGCAAGGGCACACAGAGCAGCGTTCTCAATGGCTGCTCCACCATTATGGAACGCCCTCCCTTTGGGGGTTCATCTAAGCCTGAGCTGGGAACAATGCAAGACCTTTCTGTGTGGCCAGGCAGTTGGCCAGCAGGGATAGGGTTGGGTGCGACGGGGTGGGGGCTAGGCAAGGGTTGTAGGAGGATTAAGGGGATTTTTAAGATGGCTTTGTTAATGGCAAACTGCCCTGAGTGATAATCCAAAGGGCAGAATATAAATTTGATTAAATTTCCTTCCCCCATCCTTGAGCCCCACCCTTTAAGTATCTCCCACCTGCAGTCCCTGCCAGACCCAGAGAGCTTGTACCAATTTTCAAGGAGGCCCATGAGACAATTTCTCCACCCCCACCCCAGAATTTAGGGGTAAACTTTCAAGGCCACAAATTACACTTTTAGGCACCCTAAGTGCCATTAGAAAACTACCCCTAAATCTCCAAACCTCATGAGAGAAGAAATTTTGATTATTCCCATTTCTCCAGTGAGGAACACGGAGCCTCAAGGCAATTAATTGAGGTTGCACTAGGAGTCAGAGTTAGAGATAGTCCGAACCCAGTCACCAAAATGAAGGTTCAGTCAGTGCTGGGACAGGTATAAGCAGTGCTGTAGTGGGTCAGACCAATGGCCCATCAATCCCAGTATCCTGTCTCCAACAGTGGCCAATCTTGCTCTCTTGGGAGAAGTACCCAACAGGTCACCATGGGCAGATCCATGCCCTGTTGTTCCAGCCCCCAACAGTAAGAGGTTATGTTCCTAAAACCTACTTGGCTAATAGCCATTAATGGACCTATCCTCCAAGAACTTATCGAATCCCTTTTTAAAACTAGCTCCACTGCCAGCCATGACCCCTTACTCTGGCAGTGAGTCCCACAAGTTAATTGTGCGCTGAGTGAAAAAACACTTTAAAAAATAATAATCTGCTATCTGTTAGATGAATGGAGTGTCCCCTTGGTTTAGTGCTGTTGGAGAGTGTTAATAACCGCTCCCTATTAACCTGTTCCACGCCACTCATGATTTTGTAAACTTCTATCCTATCTCCTCTCACCCGTCTCTTCTCCAAGCTGAAGAGCCCCAACCTACCAAGCCTCTCCTCATACCGAATCGTTCCAGATCCTCGATCATGTTCGTTGCCCTTCTCGGCACATCTACAGCTGCGGCTGCGGCTACTTTAGGCTGCCTCAGGGCAGTGTTTGTGTGAAGAATGCATCCAGGAACTGCCTCAGGGCAATGTGTGTGAAGAATGCATCCGGAACTTACTTGTGGACTTGTAAACCCAGAAGATTGAAACATCCGGAACGTTAACGTGTGTCTAAAAAGGCCCAATGTATTGTCCACAGTGACTGAAAGATACTTTTCCTGAGTGGTAACTCTGAATTTAGAACACAGCATTGTATATAGTTTGTTATTCAACAATTAATGTTTTTGCTAAATGATGTTGATCCCGCAAGAACAAAAGCGGTTGCAATTTTCACTGTTAGGTCCGTTTGCACTCGTTTAAAAGCTGAGGCGGGATAGGGCCTTTACCAGGAAGATGAAACTTAAAACTTAAAAGGCCTGTTAGAGGTCGTGCTATAACAGATTGTCGGGGTGGGGGGTTGACTTTGACACATATGTAATCAAAGGAGTTATCCAGAAATACGTGTATGCACTCTGTGCTGCATTCTGTCTTTTGTGTTTATGTGGTTTTTTGTTATGGCCATGGGGCCTACAATAAATGATTGATTGATTGAGATATAGTTTGGGTTATTTTTCCCCTATGTGCATCACTTTGCACTTGTCTACATTAATTGTCCGCATTAAATTTCATCTGCCATTTGGATGCCTAGTCACCCAGGCTTTCAAGATCCTCCTGCAATTCGTCAGTCTGCTTGGGTTTCAACTACCTTGAATAACTTTGTGTCACCTGCCGATTTGATCACCTCACTCTAGTCTTTACTCCAGAGCATGAATTAATATATTGAACAACACGGGTCCCAGTACGGATCCCTGGGGCACAACGTTAGTGACTTCTCTCCACTGTGAAAACTGACCATTTAGTCCTACTCTTTGCTTCCTATCTTTTAACCAGTTGCTGATCCACGATAGGACACTGCCTCTTACCCCACAACTCTTTAATTTCCTCAAGAGTTTCTCATCAAAAGCCTTCTAAAGTCCAGATACACTATATCGACCAGCTCACTCTTATCCACATGCTTATTTATACCCTCAAAAAAATCCAATAGATTAGTGAGGCATGACTTCCCTTTCCTAAATCCATGTTGACTCTTCCCCATTAAGCCAGGTTTATCAATATGCCCAGCAATTCTGTTCCTAACTATTTCCACCAGTCTGCCCAGCACTGACATCAGGCTCCCTGGTCTGTAGTTTCCAGGATCCCCTCTGGAGCCCTTTTAAAATATTTATGTTACATCTTTTACCCTCTGCTACAGTGGAAGATTTTAGCACTAGTTTACAAATTACTAACAATAGGTCTGCAACTTCGTATTTGAGTTCCTTCAGAACTCTGGGATGATCTGGTCCTGGTGATTGGTCACTATTTAGTTTGTCATTTTGCTCTAGAACCTCCTCCAGAGTCACGTGTCAGTATCTCCCCAACATCCTCAGCAGTGAAGACCGAAGCAAATTCTCTGCAATGTCCTCATCCTCCCTTTCACCCTCTGGTCCTCTAATGGCCCGACCGACTCTCTAGCAGGTTTCTTGCTTCTGATGTACTTGGGAAAAGTTTTATTATTATTTCTTGCATTTTTAGAGTCACTCCTCAAATTCCCTCTTGCCCAGTCTTATTAACATTTTAATCTAATTTACCAGTGTTTATGCTCTTTCCTATTCTCTTCATTAGGACTAGTTTTCCATTTTTTTTTAAAGGATGGCTTTTTGGCTCTAATAGCCCCCTTTACCTCCCCATTTAGCCACACTGGCAGACGTTTGGTCCTCGTTACCTTTTTTTATTTGTGGGATACATTTAAAATGTGCTTCAAAAGGTGGCGTTTTTAAGCAATCTCCACACCTTCTTCCACACATTTAACCCTTTTAGTTTCCCTCTAATTAGTTTCCTCATTTTGGCATAGTTCCCCTTTTTAAAGTTAAAGGTTACTGCGGTAGCTTTTGGGGTCAATCTCCCTCCTATAGCTATGTCAAATTTGATTCTATTATGATCGCTATTACCAAGCGGCTCTACTACCGTTACCCCTTGCACCAGGTCCTGCGCTCCACTTAAGACTAGATCCAAAGTAGCTCCTCTTCTCATAGGTTCCAGGACCAGCTGCTCCAAGAAGTAGTCACTTACGACATCTAGACAGCTTACCTCTGCATCACACCCTGTCAATATTAGGGTAATTGAAATCGCCCATTATTACTGCGCTTCCATCTTTAGTAGCCTGTCAAATCTCTGTTCGCATTTAACGATCAGTTTCACCATCCTGATAAGGGGGTTGATAGTATAGTCCCACTGTTACACACTTCTCCATTGCACATGGAATTTATATCCAAAGGGATCCCAGAGTACATTTCACTTGATGTAAAATTTTAATTCTGCTTGACTCAGTGCTGTCTCTAATATACAGCACCACCCCGCAACCAGCTCAATCTACTCTGTAATACCGAGGTATAAAATATAGCAAAACAACAGTGTCCCATCCTCAATCCACCAGGTCTCTGAGGTGCCGATTATGTCTAGATCTTCATTTAGTGCCAAACACTCTTAATTCTCCCATCTTACATTTTAGACTTCTAGCATTTGTATTTTATTTATTTATTTATTCAAACTTCTTACCCTGCCCTTCCTGCCAAAGGTGGCTCAGGGCAGCTTACAATATTAAAGTGCAAAATATAAAAACAAAAATCATAAATACAAACCATAAGACACCCCATAACCCCAGGCCAGCCCTCCCAACCCCTCTCCGGCCCGAACTCCACTACCTCCTAGCTTAGGGTTGCCACCTATGCACATGTTTATCGAACACTTATGGAAAATACATGTTGCAGGGCCCTGCATTGGTGCCAATGCAGGGCCCTGCAACATGTATTTTCCATAAGTGTTCGATAAACATGTGCATAGGTGGCAACCCTAAGCTAGCTCCCCCCTACCCTAACCCCCACTGCCAAATGCCTTTGGGAATAGAATTGTTTTGCACGGCAGCCCAGACATAAACGAACCTCCTAGGGCCGGGGAGGGAGTTCCACAGTTTTGGAGCAGCAACCGAAAACGCCCTCTTTGTGGTGGAGACGAAGGGTGATTTCAGATGTGACGGGCGGCAGTATTGACCCTGGGCCGTGGGGTGGTTGGCAGGCGGGGGTGAAGGGGTGTGCCAACAGACGTTTGCCCCCGGCCGTGGGGACCGCCAAACCAAGGCCCAGGGTCAATGCTGCTGCCCATCACGTCAGTTGGGCAACCCCCCTCCCGGACGGGGCCGCATGACGCAGCGTGCGGCCACCCAGCTCCGCCCCCTGCGCTCCCCGGCCGCCTGCCCTCCCCGAGACAGGCAGCCGCAGCGGCCTATCTGGCCGCTGCCGCCACCCGCTACCAGGACTCCGGAACGCGGTGATGGTAAGGTAACAGACGTTAGTTTTCCTTCACCGCATTCCGGATTCCCCCTAACCACGCTTCGTTCGCCGCCGTGGTGCAGGAGAACAAAGCGTGGTTAGGTTCACCACGGGGGGTGGTTGACGGAGGTGAACGTCTGGATGCACGCACAGACGTTCACCTCCGTTCACACACACATGCGGTTGACTGAGGTGATTTCAGTCAACGTAACGTCTGAAATCACCCTAAGTTACAAACCGGCATCTCCAGGTGAGTATCCCTAGCCGACTGCAGAGGCCGTGATGGGACATGGTAGGCCAGGTGGTCTTCCAGATAAATGGGCCCCAAGCCATGTAGGGTATATAGCTTTTTAGGGTGCGTAGCCACTTAAACATATTCTTTTTATTCTTATTCGGAAGTATTTAAGTTTGTCCCACGCTGGGAACCACATGACGGTGAAACACTGAGTGGATTTTAGCTACCCCCAACAGAGAACCAAACTCGTTGGTCCGAAGGTCATTCTGCTCTGGTAGAAGTCTAGTTCTTGGGAGGAAAACTACAATTCCCAGCAGCCCACTGGGGTGCAGACACAATGTTTATCATCCATTCCTTTCCTTGTGGCCGTGTTAGGAAACGCAGCCCATCGCTTCTCCCCGCCGGTAGCCGGTGTTGCCTCCACTTCTTGGATTGTCTAGTGCACACATCATTTCCACGGTTCGAACGGAGTTTGAGGCATTGCAGAGGCAGAACAATGGAAAGCTGGGAGTGAGCAAAGCACTGGAGTTTCTAGCTACTCCCAGAACAGCTCATTGCATTGCAGATTCTCACGGTCCATCACCGAGCTGGGGGCACTGTACTAGCCCCCCATTTTACAGACAGGGAAACTAAGGCACAAAAGGCAAGCAAAAATTTGTTTCAAGGCCAGAGAGGGAATCAGGGGTCCCTAATGCCTGGCAGGGGAGGGAGAAATCCTCCTCTTATCCAGTGTGAAGACATCAGCAGGGGTGTGGAGTCTCTGGGGCAGGGGCCAAACGCAGCCCAAGGCTGGTTTTTAATTTGACCCCTTTTCATGTCATAGAGCTGCCCCATGAATCCATTCCCTGTGCATTGGAAGAGGGAGCTTATGGAAAAAAGCAGAGATGAGGGCATTTGCTCAAGTATAGCATAGAAATCCCCTATCCCTTCGTGTAGATCTGTGGACCCTCCCCGTCCTCCCAAAGCCCACCCCTTTAAGCACCTCCGCTCCCAATTCCTCTCTGAGCTGCAGCAGAGCTTGGGCTAATTTCCAAAGTGCTCCCCGCCCTCCGGGGTGAAAAGATGCTCTGCCACTGGACTAGAGACTATCTGGAGATCACGGGAGAGGACGCCAGGCCTGGGGGGCATGAGACAGAATTTTGCCCTTTTGCAAAAATTGGCTCTCCCACCACCCCTTCGCCACAAGCAGCTACTGCTGCTGTTTTTGGAGGGAAAAACCGTTGACCCGAGTCACTGGGCATTTTTACACACACTTTAAAGTGCTGATCTTTCAATCTTCTGGGTTTACAAGTCCACAAGTAAGTTCCCGATGCATTTTTCTCTCACACACACACACACACACACACACACACACACACACACACACACACA
>QEPC01014228.1:128011-145381 GCA_003113815.1 Sphenodon punctatus
AGCCCTGAGGCAGCCTAAAGTAGCCGCAGCTGTAGATGTGAGGGGTTGCCATGGAAACCAAGTGACCACAGCTGCCTGGAGCCAAGCCGTTTACCAGGAGAACTTTTCACACACACAAGTTCTGGGAGACGTTCTATGCAGAAGTTCAAAGAGCCAGATGTTTTAAGATCTGGGTGAGTGATTTAGACAAAGAAAGTTCAGGCTGTAAGAGCAAACATACAGGAGAAATGTGTGGGTAAAAACATCCTGTGTCCGACATGGGGAACAAGTAGGTAAATCAGTCTTCAGTGACCCACTTTCCACTCATGCAAAAAAATCAATTTCCCTTTTCATAACCACCAGAAAATAACATTTGTTGAGGAAACAGACTCGCCCCATATTCAATTAAAATTAAAAGGAGAACGGCATCTCCCAACGGCTACTGCCACAGTTGGCTAGGATTGCCAGAGCAAAATAAGGCACCAGCATGGGGCAAAAGGGACACATACACACACACCCCGCTAAAAATAGGGACAGCTAGCAACCCTCGAGTTGGCCGAGGCCTCCAAGGCCAGTTTTTCAGATGGCGTTGCTCTGGTTGAGTCCCCTCTGGAATATTGGTCCAACATCCCCTTTGAATATTGCCATTAGCCATCAAGCGCTGGTCTAAGATCCCTCCAAACCTTACTTAATTTAAATCAAAAATGTCCAATATCGATAGGAAAAGGGCCTCAACATTTCTGCTGGAAGTCCCTCAGACTGGTGTAAAAGCCCCTCGGACCAATCGCATTTGTGTCTAATTAGTCACCGCAGCCCTGATCGATTAACCGGCAACAACGATCCATTTCAGATCGTCCGATTTAGTCTCTTTGGATGGGATTGGCTCGAACGGTTGGGCCAAGTCATTTGTCCTCACAGGGGATATTGGGAAAGGGGATAGACACACACACACTAAGGGCGGATTCCGACGTGCATTTAAATCGCACAGAATCCTTGGCGGCACAGTGCGATTTAAAAAACCCCGCACTTCCGGGCTGGTGTGAATGCGCTGAGCGCGCACATTTCCACCTAGCCCGAATGTTTGGAGTGTGGATTGAAAAGTTGCTCCGAGCAATGCGGGGTTTTTTAAATCGCACTGTGCCGCCAAGGATTCTGCGCAATTTAAATGCACATCGGAATCCGCCCTTACTCTGCTTTAACACCACTTCATCAGTGTTTCTTATGAACGTTGCAGGGCTGTTGTCACTCTCTCTCTCTCTCTCTCACACACACACACACACACACACACACACAAAACTTTCTCATCGCATGAGGAAATATTTTTCTCCCTTCACATAAAGAGAAATCAACATTTTCTCTTCATGTGATTTCATTTTTGTTATTTTTAAAAAAGGGAAAAGCAAACTCCCTCCTGCTCTCCTAAGCAAGGAAAGATGGCGCCTCTGAACGTTTTCAACACACAGAGGGAAAGTGGAAGGGGGCACATGCCCCCCGATTTTCAGCTGTCACCCCACTGTCGATGCACCAACACGGGGGGAGGTCACATCTGGGGGGGGGTGTCTGAGGGAGTGCTTTAGACAGCCACAACTAAGGGAGCACAGTGCGGTGAAAGGGCAGCACCGCTGGGGGTGTGAGGTGGACGGGGGCATGTTAATGGAGGGTCAAGGGGGGACATGAGGTAAAGGGAGGGCCCCCTTAGCGGTGCCACCCGACTTTCAATGCTCGTCCGTCACCTATTTACTGGTCTCCCCGCTCGCAGAATCCGTACTAGCGTGTGAAGCAGATCGGGTACTGTTTGAGGGGGGCCGGGGTCAGGAGTTTGGCCAGCCCCCCATAAATATTAATGCCCCCCCCCCACATATTATCAAATATCAATATGAAATCCTTCCTGGTTTTGGAGGGAAAATTGTTGTCTCAAGTCATTTGCCCTCAGTGGGGGTCCACCCCCTAGAATATAAAATAGAGCATAAGGCAGATAGTAACGTCCCATTTTTCTTACCCCCTTTTTTGACCATTTATCTAAGCCAAATGGGGAGAGGGCGAAGCTCAGGCTCAGGGACCAAATTGGGCCCATGAACGGTTTTTGAAGGACTCGATTCCTGGCTCTGGCCGGCGGTCGGAGCCCTACCCCGACAGACCGCGTGAGCGGAGGGGTTGCGGAAAGAGGGAGAGGAGAGACTTGCAGCTGCCATGGGCGCTCCCCTTGCCATGGGGCGCGTGAAAGATGGCGGCCGTCACCCTGAAGGGTGGGGCACAGAACAACGGTGCGCCCGACTGGGCCGGCGAGCCCCCCTCCCGCCCCACTCTCGGTGGGGGAACAGCACAAATGTGCAGCTCCGCCCCCCACCCCGGTGCCACATACCATAATGTGCAGCCATGGCCACCAGCCATCGCGCCCCCCGATCCCCGGCAGGGATGGGCCCAAAACCAGACACGGTGGCGGCCTTTGGCCTGGGCTGTGCGCCCGGGATCTTCTGGGGGGACTTGAGCCGGGACAGCAATGGGTCCACATCTGGCAGCCCGGAAAAAGACATCCCACTGAGTCCCAGGCAGGCCATAGGGGCCAGCGTCCCATCTGGTCTCCCCCAGAGAGGATGAAGGCGTGCACTCGGGGATAGATGAATCCATAGCATCGTAGAGCCAGGATCTGGCCCTTCCAGGACTCCCCTGACAACGCCCCTCAAGCGCCCTTTCTCGAACTTCGACCCACATGCTAATACTGGAATTTTGATAGAAAAACAGGAACTCAGATTGGGTTTTTATATTATATGAACATTGCCAAAATCTCAGCATCTGTATTATTGCTTCACCTTTGCGAACCACAGCAAATGTTTATGTTTCTGGTAGCAACAGCTGTCCCGATTACACGAGCATGCAAGTTTAGACCCCCAAATGGATGATCTTTAAGAAGCCCTATTGTTTTAAATTGCCATTTACCGATTTAGGGGACTCGCCCCATAAAAATCAAGCCAACCCCACAACCCAGGGAAATGTCTAGATTGTTCCAGTTCCATGTCTAACTTCTTCTCGCTCGCTGTGTTAACGCACAAGTTCTCCGATTGGGTCTGGACCACAAGTGAGGTCGTGCTGTCAGAGGACAGGATTGCAATCCTGCTAGATATCGGATATACTCAGCCTGTCTTTGTTGCTCCAGGGGAGTCATTTATAGGATTATCCCCCATCCCCAAATAGGCTCATCTGCACAAAAAGATTGCAAAACACCGTTAAATCTGAAATCCTGCCTTTGCCAAGATGCCCCGTTGCAAGCAGAGAGAGATGTTCTCAGTTGCTGCCATACTGCTGTGCAACACCCTTCCCCTGGACATTCACCGCCTCAGCCTCTTCCGGAGTCAGCGTAAGACCTTTCTCTTTCGCCAAGCGTTTGGCAAGTGGGGATAGGGGCTGGGAGGTTCCCCGCCACCTGTTAAAACGTCCCCCTCAATATTTACTGTCTGCCGTCCTGGCAGACTCCTGCCTTACTGCAACCAAGCCAAGCACGTGCACCTGAGACTTTGCATCCGCTTGAATGTTATTTATCCCTTGTCTCTCCCTGTGTCCCCTCTCCTTGTCTCCCCCTCCGTGTCTATTAGATTGTAAGCCGTAGGCAGGGACCGCGTCTCTCTCATTGTTCTGTAAAGCACCAGGTACACAGCTGGCGCTATACAAATGCTTATTATAAAATAATAATAATAGGGGCAACGTTGATACATTATGCATTTTTTTAAAATACTGTTCTTATTTTGTAAGCTGCCCTGAATCTTTGGGGGGGGGAAGGGCAGAGGTATAAATTATTAAGTAAATAAAAGGGAGTTGGTGGCAGAATCCCCAGAACAGAATCTTGCCCAGCGCTGAAAGTCCAGGGCATCACTGCACCCCCTGCTACTGGAAAGAGGAGGATCAGGGGCCCCATTCCATGTTCTGCACCAGGGCCCGAATTTGCTTGCGCGTCTCTCCGAGGCCGCACAACTCTCGGCAGAGTTTTATAGCATGCAAACGGAAGGCGGTAGAGGGGTATTGGCTGCTTGAGGCACAAAAAGGGTGTGCATTTCTGTTAAGGGTCTTCCTCTTCCGCTCTCAGCCCGGAGGGTTCCCTGCTCAATCCCCAGCGCAAACAGCAGGCATTGCCCAGAGGTTACTCCTAGCAGGAGCGTCACCGCCCTCGCTCTCTACGAGGGACGGAACATCCCCACCAACTCAAGACCGGAACTAGAACTCAGAACTACAGCCCTAGGGGAGAACTGTTCACGGGGGCGGTTTGACAGGCCCTGGAAATCCAGAGGAAATGTTCTCCCTACGTACGAATAAGCTGCAAATGGGGAAAAACGCAGCCGACACCAATTCCCGCCTAGGATGAAAACCACCACCATATGGCGCCAAGGACGCTCTGCAACGGGGCAGCTCTAGGTCTTGCTCTGGCAAGGTTAGAACTTTAGATTGTAAGTTCTCGGGCAGGGAGGGACCGTGTCGATCTTGTTTTTTGTAAAGGGCCAGGTACATCGCTGGCACTATAGGCTTAGAATAGAATAATAACTAAACAAATCACTATGCTCCCCGCGCCCAAAGGCCGACTAGGATGCAATCTCACCTGGGAGACTCGGTCATTTTGGGGACCTCATTTTAAGGACAGCGACAGATTGGAGCAGGGTCGGAGGGAGGTGACCAATCATAAAGCTATAGGATTAGACGGGACCTCGAAGCTCATCGAGCGCAACCCTCAACAAAGATGATCAAGCGCCCGGAAAAGTGGAAAGGCTGAAAGAACCGAGTACGTTTGATTAAGGAGAGAGACGAGAGCGGTCTTCGGCGATCTCAAGGGCTGCCACCAAGGAGACGGCAAAGAACGGTTCTGCGCGGCTACAGCGGGCAGGGCTAGGAACAAGGGGCTCAAGTTACAAGAAAGTATATTTTTGGTTCAATACCAGGAAAGGCTTTTTGAGGAGTCAGAGCTGAGCAGCAACGGAACGAGTTGCCCACCGAGGCTGCCGGCTCTCCGTCGCTGGAGGTTTCCGAGGAGAGGCTGGACGGCCTTCTGGCAGGGATGCTGTCGCCGTCCTGCATCCCAGCAGGGAGTTGGGCTAGAAGTCCACGGAGGAAAGGGTTTCCACTGTGGAGCTGCCGCTTTCCCCCAGCACGGAGAACCAGAATCAGGAACTAAAAAACTCAAAGTGCAAAGGAGCGGAGAGTCCTTGTAATGTACGTTTCCCCCCCATGGGGCCAGCACGGCTCTAGAGCCCATTTCCCCACTTCCGACATGGGGTTAAAAGTGGCCCATCTTTAGCCACAATTGATAATCGACCATCCTCCAGATTCAACGCCTATTTGAGAAAAGCAATTGCCCGTTATCTAGGCTGCAAGGTCTTTCACCCCAAGCACAAAAAGGATCCTACATGGGTCCTGGGTGGTTTGTTAATGAGAAGTATCTCTTATTGTCACAGAGCTGATTACACACAGTCTGTCCATCAACAATCGAGGAACGCTGCCCGCCGACGAGATGTGGGCTGAAGGTCTGTCATGCTAGGTTGCTCAGAAAAACCACCCTGGTCAAGGGAAAGGTCTCATTCACCCATGGTTCAGGTCATGACCAAAGAGCACAGACCCACCCCCCATTCCTGGGACACAGCAAATCAGAGGTAGCAGACCCTTGGGAAAGCATCATACCCCCCACCCTCCGTCCAGGAGAGATCTGAAGATTAAGGCCACTCAAGGAAGGCTGAAATATCAGCCCCCAATTACCAGGCCTCACCACTTTCACCAGCGCTAAATCCACACACGCAGTTGATTATTATTATTATTTTAAAAAAAGAAGTTTATGGTTATATATGCAAATGAATCCATTAAATGATTTGCATAAAAGGCTTGCACAACAGCAACTAAGCGACCCTCACTCCCCTTGCCCCAAACGGTAGTAATTCGACACATTCCAGCATTCCCCCTCCCACACGTGTGCATTCATGGTCTCGGTTACATACCCAAGTCTCCCAGAAGCAAGCACACGCTCACTCGGACACAAGTGCACCTGGCTTTCTCTGACGCTAGTACAATCCATGCATATCCTCCCACCCACTCCCTTTGCTCGAGCACTATGGCATTGCACACAACGCCACACACGCGCAACAACATTTTCAATGGAATTCCCATTGGAGTCTGGTCGTTTTTAATCCTTCTGGCAAAATACGAAGCAGAATGCGTTCCGATTCCTGTTTTGCTGGATTGGAAGGATTTCACCACCTTGGGCATGTGCAGCATGGCTGCCGCCGCCACCCTCTGTACATACGCCCTAGGCGGTGAAATCTTCCGATCGGAATTTCAGTCGCCATTTTGAAAACACAGCGGAAAGCAGAAGGGTTGGTTTGCTCCGGCCCTGGCAAGCACACCCCCTTCTCTGCACAAACTCACTCACGGTGCAACCACAGCCGTGCACACCCCATGCACTCACGTTTACACAACCCTAGCCCGCGGCGGCATGTTCTGCAAACATACCACTACACACTGTGTGTGTCACAACGGCCTCCAGGAAGGAGGACCTTAAAACGGATTCGGACTTCAGCTTGAGGTGACAAATCCTGCTCTAGCTTGGCAAGTCTATTACAACCCAGCGTAGAGCTTAGTTCTTTAGTTCAAGATGAAGTGACTCAGGCCTTAGCTCTGGACGTCCCTGGTTCAATCCCTAGGGCTGCGTTCCCACCTGTGGCGGCGGCAGCAGCAGTGGCGGGAGGGAAGACGTGGCAGCGCAGAGGAGCCGGCTGACGGGAAAAGAGCCAGTGCAAACGGGGATCTGCTGCGTCTTCCCTTGCCCCTCCCGCCACTGCTGCTGCTGCCGCAGGTGAGAACGCAGCCTAGGTCAGCAAAGATGGCATTCGCTATAGAAGTACAGTCACACGTGTCCTCTGTCACCTCCCTCAAACGTGCTCCCGATACACACATTTCCCCGGCTAACGTTTCACACACACCCACCTTGCTCTGCTTTACCCCACAAAACCTATATTGTGCGCTAGCCCCGTAGAACACATTGGTGTACAAGTATCCTCAGCTCTTGCAGACACCGTACCACGTTCATCTCACTGCACGCTCCTGCCCATCTAGCCGAACACTCCCCTCTCGTGTCGCACACCCCTCCGTCGACACATCTTTTGAACATGATCTGGCCCCGCCACACACACTTAAATACACGCATCCCTCATGAGACACACACACACGCACGCCCCTGCCACAGCTTCTCACCCACGTGTCGCCCTTCAGTCATGCACTACCGTGGATTTACACAAAGGTCATTGCATCGCTACGTGCTGCCGTCTAACAGACGTGCCTCACAAAGGCGCACACTCATTGACGGAGGTGCCCACTTACAGCTGCTATAGCACACGCCGACACCCACGCCATCATGGGTCCTTTCCACACCTGTGCACTTTTACACACATTGTGTGCCCACACCCCTCCACCTCCATTCAAGCACGTGCCCGTTTTCCCCTAGTGACTCCACACACAACCCTACGCGCTCCTACTCGCATGCCTTTTGCGCCCACACACGCATCCAGTGTGACCACACACGCGGTGTGCCCATACACTCTCATGTCCACGCATCCTATGGGCCCAGGCCCCCACAGCCTGGTACAGACACACTCCCTCCTCCAAGCTTCCACGCACACACGCACAGGAGATCCTGGAGCTCTGTGTACACACACGGTGTTTATTGGTTTGAATTCAAAGTCCCCGCCTGCCCTAGCTGTTGCTCAGGAAGAGCCGTCTGTGTTTGGACGTGGAGCCCCGGGGACGGCCTCGCCCGCGGCGGGGGACGCCGTGGGGGCTTCTGGCAGCCATGGCGGTCTCGCCTCGCCGGAGGCTGCCCGGAGGCGGCCCAGAGAAGCTCCCTTCCGAGTTGACGGGGGGGAAGAGCAGGGCGGGCTCGGAAGCGGCCTCGGGGGGAGGGGCCTCGGCTTCTTGGGCTGGGGCAGCGGGAGCCGGGGCGGCGGCGGCGGTGGCAGCAGTCCGAGAGGCTCGCTCCTGCCGCAGGTACCTCAGCTCGTCTCGGATGTCCGTGAGGATGCCCAGCAGGCGGAACTGGAGCTCCCGGTCCCGCGCCCGCTCCTCGCGCTGCTGGGCGCGCTCTTCCTGCCACATGGTCAGCTCCTGGTGGTACAGCTGGTCCCACTGCTCCTCCAGATCCAGCAGGCGGTGGATGTTAGTCCTCCAAGTCTCTCTCCTGTCTGGGTCCCGCAGGTGAGAGCAGCCAAGACCATGCGGCAGGGGCGCCGGAGCAGGCGTCTGCTCTCCCTGAGGCGAGGCCGAGGAGGGCAGGGACTCCTCGGCTAGGGCACCGACGTGCAGCGGGGACCTCGACTGCTGCTCTTCCTCCTGCTTCTCCCAGGCAGCTCCCATCAGCACCCGGGGCAGCGAGCCCATCTCTGCAACCTGGCTGACCTCCTCCTCTTCCGGCTGCGAGGGGTCAAGCACCCTGCTGCCCAGAGCGGGGATGTCCGAGACCCCCTCGTGGCCCCAGTCTGAATGAGAATCCACATGATTAAGAGGATCCTCCGGCAGAGAGGTCATGGAGCCCTGGGAGTTGCATCGGCGGATGAGCACGGCTTGCCGGCCGGACACCTTCACGTCTTCCTCAGCGGGCTCTAGGCCTGGCTGTAAACCCATCCCGCCGTCCATCTCCTGGGCTTCCCGCTCCTCTTCCTCCGACATGGACGCATAGGAGACCAGGGACTCGTTTCTCAGGGGAGGGGACATGGCTGACATCTCAGGGGTCCGCAGCTCTGGCCCCGACTCAGCTGAAACAGAAGAGAAGCCATCAATGAGGCAGTCTATCCCTCTAACCTTCCCTCACACTGGGTTCATCTTCTAACCATCCCAACAGTCTCCTCCTTCCACCCAAAGCCTCCATAACCATAAACCAAGGCATGGCCCGATGCATCATCTCAACAGTCCCTAGTTCAGTATCCTCTCTCTCTCCAGCATACTCGGTGCTCTAGAGGAAAGTGCAAGGGCCCATCCTAACCCTATTAGCAGAATCTGGCTTTGGTCCTCATGCAGGGATTTTTATATTACTCTCCCAAATTTGGTAGCATTAATGCTTCTTGCTCTGGCCATATATGTGGATGACAGGAATAAGGTCCTCACTGCACATTGCTAAATTCTTGGCCTTGATTATTTCCTGTGGCAATGAGTTCCACACTCTAAAGGCATGTTGTGTGAAAGGTATGTTCTGCTATCAGTTTGGGATTTTCAGTTTAAATGGACCTTTCCTGGTTCTCACGAGGCAAGTGTATGCTTTGCAGACATAAGGTCCTAAGTTCAATCCCCAGCATCTTCGATTCAGGATCTCTGGTAGCATGCCTGGGTGAGGCCTCTGCCGGAGACCCCGGAGAGCTGGATTTGAAACCTTGCTGCCGTGTCAGGTCGTGAGAATACTGGGTTAAGACGGACCATTGGTCTGACTCGGTCAGGCAGTTCCTTATATCCCAAGAAATTCAGCGAGCACTGGGCCACTTGGAAGGTGCCTGCTTTGGCCTTCGGCTTTGTCAAGACTGACACATCCAAGCAAAGGGAGTGTCTGCAGATCTGCATGGAACCTTGGGGTCAATCCATTCCCGGTGCAACTTCTATGGAGTTGCACCAAGCTCAAGATTTCATATAGCAATTGTTGAGGGTTTTTTTTTTTAAAAAAAACAACAGCACAACTCTGGGGCCAATCCCATGGCCTGCGCAACCTGCACGAGTCCATAGTGGAGACATTGTGCCACGTGGCTCCCACGCGGACAGGGTTTGGGATTGCGGCCTATCTCAAGAAGTCACACCTTGCCCTTTCCAGCACTGACGATACAGGGGAGCTACCACAGGACCCTTTGCTCTGGGCTCTGCTGCCCACCACTGTCATGGCATTTTGTGAAATGCCAGGGGGGCTGCTTTGGCCGCAGAGGCACCAGCTCGCCAGTCTGAACTGCACAGTGGCTGCCACGGAGATGTGTGCACGGTCGTTAGCCCCTTATTAATTGCAGAGTCAATTGCTCTAGGCAACCGCTAGTTGGACCAGTGTTGACACTGCAACGCCCAAGCCGCTGCCATCGGACAGGACAACTGTTCCACGTCAACAAAAGCTAGGATACACGACACCCAGGTAAGTCTGTACTTGACTTTGGCTGCTCTGAAGGGAAACTTAGAAGAACGTTTTGCACCTGCCTGGGTTTGGCTTTAGCTGCTACAAGAGGCAGCTCTTGGGCTACTGCAGATAGAACCTTGTAAGAATCACCTTAGGAAATGGCAAGTTTTGTAGAAAGAATATTCCAATTCTAATTATTACCCTCTGTGCTCGGGTTGTCAGCTGGCCGATAAATAGGCATTATTATTAATTATTTATATAGTGACAGCTATGTGCCCGGCACTGTACAGTCATAATTACCCATTATGCATGTACAGTCTCTCCTAGTCTCAAAAAGTCCACTCTTGACCCCTCTGACCCTTCTAGCTATCGTCCTGTCTCACTCCTTCCTTTTGCTTCCAAGCTGCTTGAACGTGTTGTCTACTCCCGCTGCCTTGACTTCCTATCCTCCAACTCCTCCCTTGACCCCCTCCAATCTGGCTTCCGCCCCCTTCATTCTACTGAAACTGCTCTCGCTAAGATCACCAACGATCTTCTGGTGGCTAAATCTAAACGTCTCTATTCCATTCTTGTCCTCCTTGATCTCTCTGCTGCCTTCGATACTGTTGACCACTCACTCTTGCTGGATTCCCTTCACTCCCTTGGCTTTTGTGGCTCTGTCCATAACTGGTTCTCCTCCTACCTCTCTGACCGCTCCTTTAATGTGTCTCTCTCCAACTCCGCCTCCTCCTCCTTCCCCCTCTCAGTTGGTGTTCCTCAAGGCTCTGTTCTTGGCCCTCTCCTCTTCTCGATCTATACCTCATCCTTAGGCAAACTCATTGCCTCCCATGGCTTCCAATACCACCTCTATGCTGATGACACTCAACTCTATCTCTCTACTCCCTCTCTCTCTCCCTCTGTTCAAGCTCGTCTCATCAACTGTCTCTCTGACATCTCTACCTGGATGTCTCAACGTCAACTCAAACTCAACATGGCTAAAACTGAACTCCTTATCTTCCCCCCTCATCCTTCCTCTCCTTCCTCACTGTCAATAACTATTGATGGAGTCACCATCCTGCCTGTCCCCCAAGCCCGTAGCCTAGGCTTCATCTTTGACTCACCCCTTTCTTTTAAACCCTACATTGACTCTGTTGCTAAATCCTGTCGCTTCTCCCTCCATAACATTGCTAAGATTCGCCCTTTTCTCTCTGTCTCGTCTGCCAAAACTCTTGTTCATGCTCTGGTCATCTCTCGCCTCGATTACTGTAACCTCCTTCTCACTGGCCTTCCCCGGTCTCACCTTTCTCCCCTCATCTCTGTCCAAAACTCTGCTGCCAGGGTCATCTACCTCGCCAGTCGCTTCGACCATGTGCAGCCCCTCCTCTCTTCGCTTCACTGGCTTCCCCTTCCTGAACGAATCCTGCACAAGCTCCTAGTCTTCACCTATAAAGCTCTTCACAACCTTGCTCCCCCCTACCTCTCTGCACTTATCGCCCTCCATACTCCAGCCCGTGCACTTCGCTCCTCCTCTGTCCCTTCTCTCACCCTTCCACGCCTTCCCTGCTCCCCTAAGCGCCTTCGTCCCTTCTCACTTGCTGCCCCCCATGCCTGGAACTCCCTCCCTGTCCACATCCGCCTTGCCCCCTCCCTTCATACCTTCAAATCTCTCCTTAAAACTCACCTCTTTCGCTCTGCTCTGTCTGACTCTTTATCCTGCTGAGCCACTATTCCTATACCTACGATCGGTTTACCCTTATCCTTGCCACATGGACCTGCCTGCTGTCATTCTCATCGTAACCAAGCCAAGTACGTGCACTTGAGACCTCGCATCTTCATGAATGTTAGACCCCTTGTCTCTCCCTCTGTTCCCCTTCCTAAGTCTCTCCCCCAGCTCCTGTCTCTCAGATTGTAAGCCCTAGGGGCAGGGACCGTGTCTATTTTATTACTTTGTAAAGTGCCAGGTACACTGCTGGCGCTATATAAAAGTTTGTTAATAATAATAATAATAATAATAATAATAATAATTAGGGAAAGGTCCCTGCCCCAAGGGGTTTACAATCTAGGATGGACAAGGGAGGGGAAGACAGGAAAGCCACGGTGGTGTAGTGGATAAGGTGTTGGACTTGGTGCTGGGAAGCCAGGGTTCAAATCTTGCCCTAGCCATGAACTCACTGGGTGGTCTTGGGCAAGTCTCAGCCTCAGTTCCCCATCTGTAAAATGGGAACGTGTGTCTGTCTGTCTCTCCCCGTGTTCCCCGCACCCTTGTCCATCTTGGATTGTAAGCTCACTGGACGAGGAATTGCGAGTGTAAAGCGCTGGTACGCTTAGCAGCACTAGAGAAAGGAGTAAGAGTAGCAGCAGGATAGAAAAGACAGGGAGACATCCACGAATCCAAGATATGCTGTCAGAACCCTCTGGCAGTGCAGGGTGGGGCATACGCCGAGATGTAGGAGGAGGGGAGGCAGGGCTGCCATCGTGGGGGGCGGGACTAGGCCGCAGCTGTAAATACCGCCGGTGGGACCTCAGGGCCCCGCCGGTGATCTTTGGAGAGACTGGCCCCTTTGCCTGGAGCCGAGCGTGAGGGTGCAAACTGTGTGGATCTGCTCACACCCCGTCCGTGCCAACACTCAGACTGGGACCCAGCACCCCCTCTCCCTTCCCAAGGATGATCTGGGTGGCCTCCTTGTAGGAGGAAAGCCCCTCTTAAGATCCCGAGGGGCCATTAGACGCCACAGAGCGAGTTCCTGGAGGGAGAGACGTGGTGTCCCCGACAAGCAACACCCCCCCCCCCACCGTGACATACGCTTAGTTTAGTTACAGGGGAGACGGGGCATCCTGACAAAACCGGCCTTCGAAGCTGCGGGGCCTAGGACAAAAAGGAAAGGCAGGGCTCCCATGCTCTATAGCCGCCCCCCTTTGCCAACTGCCAGTCTAGCGTTGGCTTTTAAAAACAACAACAAGGAAGTGTCATAAGTTTACACACATCGGCGTTCCCACGCGCAACTACGCACCCAAGCGCTCTCTCCTTTTCACACACAAACCCCTCTGGCAAGGGGCATTACGGGATTGGGGATGAAATTGAGGGGGAAGGACGGCAGGACTCCCGGGGGTGGGAAGAGGCCCCATAGAAACAGCCCATCCTGGAGTCTCAGGAGCACTAGACCGGCCTCCCTCTGGGGGCCGCCCTCTGACCATGGGGGGGCCCAGGGTATGGAAACGAGAAGCGCAGACGGATGGTCTGTGGGGGGCGAGGAGTTGGGGAAAGCTTGCTGGAAGAGGAAGGATTCGGAAGCATCCTCAGCAGCTCCCGGCCTTAGAAATGTCCTGTCCCCGCTTCAGAGAGAGAACGCACGCCGCCAAGCCAGCGTGCGCTTTGCTACGCCCTGTTCATTGCCCCCACCTTACCGGAACTGCTCTGCCCTTCTCCTCGGCTGTATTCGCCGACGATGGAGGGGTCGGGGCTCTGGACCGCCAGCCGGGGGGCAGCCGAGCCGTCCATGTCAGGCAGAGAGGAGGGCTGCCCGTTGGTGTCGATGTAGATGCTAGGGTGGCTGACGCCTGGCTGCATGGCCATGAGGGATTGCTTTGTCGCTCCTGGGAAAAAAAGCTCTGCAAGACGGAGAGAGAAATAACGGGCATCAACCGGAGACCTCAAACGGGATCGTTCCTGAACATTCAAGTAAGAGTCAGGGCAAGCTCCCCACAGGAATAAATCCGAGCAGGGATCCACAAATACGTAGCAAACACAGGTCCCCAAAGAGAACTAAATAATAGGCCCAGCTGCCGTGGCTGCCCGCGATGACGGCGGGCAGGAAGTTGGCGGCACAGTGCGACCTGACCTGGTGCCAAGGGTGGGGGCCGTCAATTTCCACACACCCCGGGGGGCGGGCGCGTTATTTTCACCCTTAATGGCAACCAGTGAAATGAACCAAAAATGGATCCGATACCTTTATTTTGGGCTGGGTTTCCCCCTCATGGGGAAAGAAAGCGGGATCAAAAAGCCACCAGACAGCCACAAACTGCAAAAGCCAGCCTCCAAAGCAGGCTACCATGAGATTTCTTCCGAATCACCTTGCCAAATCCTACAGCAGGGACGTCCTTTTCTATTCATTTCTACAGGAAAGTCTCCAAAATACCTAGCGGAAGGTGGGAATTTCTATTGTGGTCAACAGGTGTTTTCATAACGTTTGGATACGCCAGTGTGGTACCGTATAATGGCTAAGTGTGCAGTACTTGGGTCAGGAGGTTATGGGGAGAGACCCTGGTTCAAGTCTCACTCTTAGCCAGAAACTCACTTGGGCCAGTGACAATATTCTCTCAGTCTAACCTACCTCACAGGGTTGTTGTGAGGATTAAAAGTTGTGTTAAATTGTTATATGTGAAGCACGGCTGAGTGCTATGGCAGGGGGGCACTATATAAAAATAAATATGATTATTATTTTTATTTTAAGAAATTAAGTTAAAATGGAAGGATGACTAATCCAAAGAGAGCCTGGCTCTAATGCTACATTACCGTATAACTTCTGTAACAAATATTAAACTAATTAAGAACGTAAGTGCCAGACTGGGTCAGACCAACGGTCCATCGAGCCCAGCATCCTTCTTGGACAATGGCCAATCACGGGGGCCTGGGAGAAGCCCCCAACAGGTCACAATGGGGGATCCATTCCCTGTGGGTCATCCGCAGGCTCCCGACCGTAAAGGGTTTTGTTCCCCAATCCCATCTGGCTAATAGCTGCTAATGGACCTATCTTCCAGAAACTTGTCCGAGCCTCTTTTAAACTCAGCTCTACTGCTGGCCTTGGCCACCTCCCCTGGCAGTAAATTCCACAACCTAATTGTACGCTGAGTGAAAAAATACTTTTTGTTTGTTTTTTCTCTGCCACCTGTGAGTTTCATGGAGTGTCCCCTAGTTCTAGTACTAGCTGAGAGGGTAAATAACCATTCCCTGTTTACAAGTTCCACCCCACTCATGATTTTATAGACCTCTATCCTATCTCCTCTCAGCCGTCTCTTTTCCAAGCTGAAGAGCCCCAACCTACCAAGCCTCTCCTCCTACAGAAGCCCTTCCATGCCCTGGATCATTTTTGTTGCCCTTCTCTGTACCTTTTCTAGTTCCGCTATGTCTTTTTTGAGATGGGGCGACCAGAACTGCACACAATATTCAAGGTGCGGTCGCACCATTGATTTGTATAGAGGCATTAGGACATCCTCAGTTTTATTCTCTATTCCCTTGCGAATAATTCCTAACATTCTATTTGCTTTTTTGACCGCTGCGGCACACTGGGCTGAGGATTTCAGTGTATTATCCACAATCACTCCCAGATCCTTTTCCTGAGTGGTAACTCCTAGCTTAGTACCCAGCATTGTGTACTCATAATTTGGATTATTTTTCCCAATGTGCATCACTTTGCACTTGTCCACATTAAATCTCATCTGCCATTTAGATGCCCAGGCACCCAGTCTTGTAAGATCTTGCTGCAGCTCCTCACAGTCTGCTCGTGTTCTGACTACTCTGAATAACTTGGTGTCATCTGCAAATTTGATCACCTCACTCTTAACACCCTTTTCCAGATCATTAATGAATACATTGAAAAGAACTGGTCCCAGTACAGATCCTTGGGGCACACCACTTTTTACATCCCTCCATTGTGAAAACTGGCCATTTAGTCCCACTCTTTGCTTCCTATCCTCTAACCAGATACCAATCCATAGCAAAACACTACCTCCTATCCCATGACTTTTTAATTTTCTCAAGAGTCGTTTATGTGGGACGTTATCAAAAGCTTTCTGGAAATCCAGGTGCACTATATCTGCTGGGTCTCCCCTGTCCACATGCTTGTTTACGCCCTCAAAGAATTCCAAGAGATTAGTGAGGCATGACTTCCCTTTGCTAAATCCCTGCTGACTCTCTGCCATTAAGCCATGTTTATCAATATGCCCAGTGATTCTGTTCTTAATGATAGCCTGGCACAGACATCAAGCTTACCAGTCTGTAGTTTCCAGGATCACTTCTGGATCCCCTTTTAAATATTGGGGTTACATTTGCCACCCTCCAGTCCTCAGGTACAATGGCAGATGCCAGCGTTAGGTTACAAATTATTACTAGTAGGTTTGCAATTTCACAATTGAGTTCACGTTTGGCCCCGTCCGCCAGCCGCCATGACTGCCTGTGATTGGCCACCATGACTGCCCGTGATGGCGGGGAGCTGGGGGCATTGTGTAACCTAACCAGGCGCTAAGAGTGGCGGCTGCCATCTTCCACACGCCCTGGGGGGGAAGGCGGCCATGACAGCCGCACAGTTATTTTCACCCTTAATGGCGACCCGTGAAATGAACTGAAAATGGATCCGATACCTTTATTTGGGGATGTTTTGTTCCCTCCCCCCGGGAAAGAAAGCTGGATATAGCTTCAAAAAACCCCACCAGACAGCCAAAAACTGCAATTGAAAAAGGTACGTTTTTTTAAAACTTTAGATGTTTCAGGAATGTCCAGGTAAGGAATGTCCACCTTATTTTTGCTGGAAGGGTTTCTTGGAGGAATTACACACTTAAACTGGTATTGTATCAGCTATAAACAGCAGCAGCTAAATATTTAACTAAGTATAAATAGAAGTAGTCCAAAACGAATAGAACAGAAACACAGAAATAACTGGGATGGTTTGATATGGACACAATTATCTGGCACATATAAACAGAACCAACAAGTAAGAAGATGATGTAAACAACAGCCTCCCTGATATTCCATATTTACAACTCCCTTCCCTCCCCACAACAATATTTTAGCTTCCCAGTAAGTTAATCATACAAACTGTATTTTAACCAAGTTTAATATGTTTATATTGTTGTGCATAACATAATTTGTATCAAAGAAAGCAGAAAAACCATATGTATATTAATAATAGACATATGGTTTTATTATGGAGCCACGCTAGTGGCGCCATTAGTTAAGGCGGAGCTAACGTTCTGTATTGAGAGTTCCACTGACTTCAATGGAGTTCCCTGGGGCAAATCCCTCTGGCTTGCAACCCTGAAGTGGACGGGGTTTTCTCTGTGAGCAGACACTTAGAGTCACAGATGGCTGCATAGGACAGATACGGAGTATGCCAAGTATGTGCTTTGGGCCAATATTTCATGTTCGATGAGGTGTCAAGATGTCCCTGGCATTTAAAAAGTGCTTGCGCTTGCTGAGGGAGTAGGAGGGAAGAGGAGCTGGATGAGGTGGCAGGGCTGGGGGGGGTCTGGGAGGGGAAAGGGCCGAGGGAGCAGGAGGAGGGAGCAGAAGGGGGCTGGGGGAACAGGAGGGGGGC
>QEPC01014228.1:153517-167345 GCA_003113815.1 Sphenodon punctatus
CCCCGAGCAGGAGGCAGCTCTGATCCCCAATAACGGAGCCTGGTGGGGCTCCAGCCCGGTTACGGGGGGCTGCTAAGCACCCCCCGAGCAGGAGGCAGCTCTGATCCCCAATAACGGAGCCTGGGGAAGCTCCAGCCCGGTTAGGGGGGGCTGCTAAGCACTCCCCCCCCGCTGCTTTATCCCCACCCCAAACCAGCCAAAATTTACTCTTTTTAACAAATAATAATAAATCAACCGATTGTAAAGCTTCCGCTCCCTCGGAAGGAGGCTGCGTGCTCGCCCGGCCGCCTGCCCACTCGGGGCCCCAGCCCAGCCCTGCCCGGCCGGCCCCCAGCCCCCCCGCCTGCAGAATGCAAAGCGTCCCGGCTTGCAAGCCCCGCGGCCAGTCCGATCCGAGCTGGCGCCGCTGGACGGGGCGGGCGGGGGGAAGCCGGGCATGTCGCCGCCGCCCCCCGGCTCTGCTGCTGCTGCTGCCGCCGCCGGCATCGGCTCCCCCTGCCCGCTGCTTTGCCCAGCCCCTACCTGCGCGGCGGCAGCGCCCGGCCGGCCGGGGAGCGAGGAGCTGCTGCTGCCGGTGCCGGTGCCTCGAGTCGGGCCCGGGTCGGCCCCCCAGCCGCAGCCGCCAGCGGCGGGCTCAGTCACCGAGCGGCGGGCGGGCCTGGCTGGTTTGTAGCTTCTTTGGCTTTAATGGCTCCCGTCTCGGAGGAACTCGCCTTCATTTCCTCCGCCTCCCCCTGCCTGCGAGTGGCGAGCCGCCGGTGCTGCCCTCTCCCGGATCCCCGCCCCACTGGAGGTTCAGCCGCCCGCTTCCAGCCACCCGGGGGGGGGGGGAGCTGCCCCTGCTACGGAGCAATCTGCCACGGGGGAGCGAGCTTTAGTTACTACTACCCCTCTAAGCACCCGCCCTGCGGCCGCTTCTGAACTGCCACGATTGGGTGACTTGAACACGGCTTAGGCATGTTGTAGGGCCGCCTAGGGCACCAAGCCAGCCTTGCAAAACATGCCTAAGCCATGTTCAAGTGTCTGCTTTCACCCAATACCTCCTCCCCGTCTCTCCCTGTGTTCCCCTTTTCCCCTTGTCTTTTGGAGATTGCAAGCCTCTCGGGGCAGAGACCTGTCTCTAACGCTTGCTCATCCCACTAGGTGATGTGGGAAGGAAGTGACTATCATTCCATGCAGGGCTATGATTGCTGGGGCTATATCAATCAATACAGCAATAATAATATTCATTTTTAAGTGTATCCAAATACATCGTATTGGTCAAATTCGGTATTTGTGCAAAATGTTTGTTTTATCCTTTTGAAACGGAAGCACGTTCTCAACCGCAGTGAGTTAGGCTTGAGCTTCTCAATTTCCTTTGAAAAGCAGGCATTGCTGGTGCTGGATTAACAACAAACAACAACAATAATAATAATTATAATATAATAATACACCAAGACGATTGAACTATGTGTGGCTAAACTGTCACCTTTAGTATGTTTTTAAGAAAGCATCTCTGTCCGCTGAAACATCAAGTATGTTGGCTTCTGAAGCCCCCAGCCTTGGAGGCAGGTCACAGGGCTAGACAGACTAGTCTGGCCCAAGCGGCAATCCTGAATCCACCAAACCAATCCCATGACTTTATTGGGTGAGAACGGTACCACTACAATACGTTCCGAATGGGGCCCAAGCTTGATTTGCGCCAGTTTGGGAAACTTCTCTCTCTCTCACACACACACACCAGTTCTCTGCTCACTAACCCTATTTGCCACAGCCCAATCTGGAGGCAATATTTATTTACCCAGGCATTTAGGACACAGGGATAGGGCCTGGGAGACGGTTTTTAAAAGGGAATTTTAATATACGATTTGGGTTTAAAATAGCTTTTCTTTAGCCCATATTGGTTACATAAACGTTGTTGCCCGCCCCAAGTCTTTGGGGAAGGGGAGATTATAAATTGAAATAAATCAATCCCTGTGCTGTATCCCCATTTCAGAGCAACCTGGGCAGAAGGACACACACAAAAAAAAGTAGCTCTGAAATCTCATTTCAGCTTCTTCAACCAAAACCGACTTAACCAGGGGTGTAGCTACCATGGAGCAAAGGGGCTCACTTGAACCCAGGCCCTGGACCGTAGTGGAGTTTGGGTGTGTGTGAGTGATCTGCAAGTAGCCTGAGCACTGCTAGGAAGTTTGTAGGCATAGAGGAGAAAAAATTATTTATTTATATTCAGTTCTTACCCACCCTTCCCTCAAAGGTTCAGGGCAGTTTACAGAAATATATAAAATATATAGAGATATAATGCATATAAAAACATATATAAGCAATTAAAAAGAAACCCTAAACCCCACCCTCCAACCCTCTCCGCCCCATCCCACCCAGCCCTATCCCAGCCCACCAAACACCTGACCAAACAAAAGGTTCTTACACCTCTTCCAAAAGGACAACAGCTCTCAGACCGTTTGCAAAGGACCCATTAGTTCAGATCCCACGTCCTCAGTTGTTTCCAGCTCATCTTCCAGAAGCAATGTAAGACCTTTTTGCTTAGCCAAGCATTTAGCAGACAGGGCTAGGGGAGGCTTACCTGATTTTATTTAATTTTTGATTTATTTTAATATATTAAAGAACAGATTAGATTAGTAAAAGTTTTATTGTTTGACCAAAGGCCGTAACAAAAGATAAAATTATATCACAACATATACCATAAAAAAAATTAATACAATACTATTTAAAAATAATCTCCTTGACTTCATATACAAAAATAAATAAATGCCTGTATATATTATCAACCTATATGTCTTTCTTTTTCCTTCCCAAATAATGCCACACTTAGCCCCCAGGTGTAAACCCCAAATTGACTAACTACTACCCAATATGTCTACTAGAAATGTTTGACCTTTGTAAGGATCTAGATTCATTATGGAACCAAGAGCCTTTTCTTTCTGCTGACCTCCGCCAGCCAGGCAAATGTTGCCATAGTTCTTATTATATTCTTGTTAGTATATTAAAGAATAAAGGAAATAAAGAAATTTTAAAGAATTACATTGAAGAAAAAAGGAATTTTATGTGGCTATATTTGAGTCCAATTCATTTGTATGTTTTGTACCCCCAAACCTTAAAGGAAGAATAATATAACTTTTTACATATTTTCAGATACTAAAAAACAAGATTTTAATTTTTAAAAAAATCCTTAGTAAACAACTGAAATGAACAAATCTCTGTAACTGCTTCTATTGTGCCGGAAAAAAACAGGTTCCCAAGAGTGATTCCAAGTCTTGCTATGGTGACCCGAAACAAACTGCTCTCCATCAGAGTGAGGGCTTATGGGAAGCAAAATGTGTATCTATGAACACTGGGATTCTGGGGACATTTCCGGAGACTTGCTTTGCACAGCAATTCTGTTGCTTTCTTCCTCCGTCTCTCTCCCAATGCCAGTCAGCAACACCAAGACCTTCTATACGCCCCCTCCTTAAATCTCTTATCATCACTCACTCACACTGCTCCCTCACTCCACCCCCAGTTCAAATGATTAAATGCCCAGAGCGATGTTAATGTTCAGGTGCTGGGTAAGGGGAAGCGATATCCATCCAGCCCATGCCCCTCAGGGCCAATTCTCAGTCTTGCTATAGGTCTTCTCAGCTCCCAGAACTCCCCAAACTGCTAAGGATCCCCTGAGAAAGTCATACGGACTCTTTATTTCAGAGTGTTTTATCCCACGCCCTCCTGCTCAGATAACAGCTCGGGGCGGCTCACGACAAACCAAACGATCCGCAATAAAATCAACAATTAAAATGGAAAACTCATGAAAATGAAGGAAATAGTGGAACCAGTGACCAGAGCGTGGGCCAGTCACTCTGTTTAGCCAGGAGTAAGGGGGTTTGTGGCCAAGTGGGGCTGTGCGGCGGTTAGGTGGCCCAGCTTTTCCACGGCACGCTAGGTGTGGCGTTTGAATAAACACAGCAGTGCTGCTTTGGGGCGTGATTTTTGTAGCAACCGAGAAGAGTATTCTCCCTGTGCTTCTGAAGCAGAGCATGTGGCATCATTCCAGCAAAGCACACCGGGACCCCCGTCTTAAGTCCCTGTTCCAGCAAAGCACTTAGCAGCCCATGCAAGTAACCCTGTGGAAACCAAGCAGGCTCCTTGCATGCTTAAGCACGTGCTTAATTGCTTTAGCTGGATGGAGGCCTAAGTGTTTTCCGGCTGGGTCTGGCTTATTTTTTCCCCCTGCTGACAGCAGCATGTCGCCAAGGCCCCGATCCAGGAAAGCACTTAAACATGTGCTGAATTGTAAGCACGGGAGCTGTGCCGCTGGATGTTTTTGAAGTGTTTTGCTGGAGCAGGGCCTAACTGAGCCAGCAGAAGGTGAGCTGTGGGGCTCTCTTTCTTGGACTGAAAGAGAGCATTGTTCTCGGGGAAGTTGGCTCACGGAGGCAGCAGGCCCCACGGCATTTCCTTGCTGCAAAACATCAACTAGCTAACGACGATGACGCTACCAGGGTAATTAGCACGCGTAAATCCCCATTGGCAAGCAGCAGGAGCTCCATGTACACACCTGCCACAAAAGCCCGGACGACAGGAAGCTGCTCCCCTGGGTGGTTCAGACTGTTTACCTCCCCAAAATCCAGCCCCCCCCCGGCCCCCTTTAGCATTCCAACACCGAGTCGGGGCCCAACAGAGCATGTGCCCCTGCAGCAAGGCTGCCATGGCCATCACCAACAGTCTTGCCCCGTCCAATCCAGGTCAGACGGAATGGGGACCGACCGCGATGATGCCCTGCTTTGTTGGAGATCCGTTTTGGCTAGTCTGTCTCGCTTGCCCCTGTAAGGGGGAGGTGACAGCGGTGCCCTTGTCGTGGACGGACCATTACCTCCTTCAGGCCGGTCTTTTAGCGCGCCCCCTCCAGAAGGGGAAGGGACCAGTTAGGATGGTCCGCCCTCGGAGGCTGATGGAACCCCAGCGGTTCCAGGAGGTCCTGAGGGAACTTACCCTGGATGTGGACGGTCACTCTGTGGATGAGCTGGTCCGGCATTGGAACATCTTGCTGGAGGAGGCCATTGACAGGGTGGCTCCGAGGCGCCTTCTGCCTGGGTCTCGTCACCGCAGGACTCCTTGGTTTACTGAGGGCCTGCGGTGTATGAAGCGTATGGGCAGGAGGCTAGAGCGACGCTGGCGTCGGACTCGGTCTGTCTCCGATCGTCTTCTCCACAGGGCCCATTTGCGGTCCTATGTGGAGGCTGTGAGGACGGCGAGGAAGGAATTCCTCGCCGTCCTCATAGCGTCTGCGAAGTCACGTCCAGCGGAGCTCTTTCGGGTGGTGCGGGGGCTGGTGAGTCCGGCCTCCCTCCGCCTGGATGGGGACTTGTCCCGGGCCCGCTGTGAGGAGTTTGTCAACTACTTCGCAGACAAGATCGCTCGGATTCAGGCCGATTTCGACGCTGGGTTGATAGCAGTAGGGGAAGAGAGCGGGGGGGCGGAGGGTCCGTCTGGTCCATCTTTATGGGGCGAGTTTCAGGAAGTGACGTCAGCCGATGTGGTGGATGTCCTGGGGTCTGTGAGGGCCACGTGTTGTCAACTAGATCCATGCCCGTCCTGGTTGGTAAAAGCTTCCGGGGAGACATTGGGGACGGTGCTGGCGAGGGTGGTGAATGCGTCCCTTCGGCAGGGGAGGTTGTCGCCTTGCTTAAAAGAGGCTGTGGTGCGCCCCCTGCTGAAAAAACCATCGTTGGACGTAGACGCGCTCGCCAGCTACCGACCTGTCTCTAACCTTCCCTTTTTAGGGAAGGTTATTGAGCGGGCAGTGGCGCTCCAGCTCCAGGGTCATCTAGATAATATCGGGCTCCTTGACCCGTTTCAATCTGGGTTCCGCCCCGGCTATGGCACCGAGACGGCGTTGGTGGCCTTGGTGGACGACCTCCGCCGGGAGATGGATGCGGGATGTTCGACATTTCTCATCCTGCTCGATCTCTCGGCCGCTTTTGACACCGTGGACCATGGGCTGCTGTTGAGACGACTGCGTGACCGGGGGGGTCTGGACGGAACTGTTCTTGAATGGTTCCGTTCATTCCTCTCGGGGAGGAGCCAACGGGTGGTGTTGGGGGAAGAAACATCGAGCCCCCGCGCCTTACCGTGTGGCGTTCCGCAGGGATCGATCTTGTCTCCATTATTATTTAACATCTATATGCAGCCCTTGGGGGAGGTCGTGAGAGGGTTCGGGGTGCGATGTCACCAGTATGCTGATGATACTCAGCTGTACCTCTCGTTTTCTACCGACCCAGACCCTGCTGTCTCGGTGCTATCCCAATGTTTGGAGGCCGTGGCGGATTGGATGCGACAGAGCAGACTGAAACTCAACCCAGATAAGACGGAGGTAATGGTGGTGGGGAGGGCGAAGGGGGTGGTGGCCCCCCTGATTGGGGGGGTTTGCCCCCCTGTAGCTCAGCAGGTCCGGAGTCTGGGGGTCATTTTGGACGCAGGCCTGCGGCTGGAGCAGCAGGTGGAGGCAGCCGCGAAGGCTGCCTTCCGCCAGCTTTATCTGGTACGTAGGCTGCGTCCGTATGTCTCTGGCCCGGACCTGGCCTCCCTCATCCATGCCTTCGTCACCTCGCGACTCGACTACTGTAACGCGCTCTACGTGGGGCTTCCCTTGTTCCTGGCCCGGAGGCTGCAGCTGGTGCAGAATGCGGCGGCCCGTCTTCTTACGGGGACGGGTCGCCGGGAGCACATTACACCGGTGCTCCGAGCGCTGCACTGGCTGCCGATAGTGTGCCGGGCCAGGTTCAAGGTCCTAGTAATGATCTATAAAGCCCTATACGGCCTTGGCCCCTCTTACCTTAGGGACCGCCTCGCCCTTCGCGCCCCGGAACGACTCCTGCGGTCTGCCGGGGGTGCCCTCCTGGAGGTCCCCCGTGTTAAGCGGGGGGCCACGATGGAGCGGGCATTCTCGGTGGTAGGGCCGCGGCTGTGGAACTCCCTTCCGGAGGAAGCTCGCCTGGCCCCAAGCCTTTTGACTTTTCGGCGGAACTGTAAGACCTGGCTGTTTGCCCAGGCCTTTGGGAGGGGGGGGGGGGGGGGTGATTTTTAATCCCCCACCTGTCTATTTATTTTTATATACCACCAGCTTTATTATATGTTTTATGGTTGTATTTTAAATGTTTTTAAATGTTTTTTATTGTTGTAAACCGCCCCGAGCTGCTGTGCAGGATGGGGCGGTATAGAAATCTAATAAATGAAATGAAAAAATGAATGAATGTAACTGGGCATCTTGAGCATTTGCAGTATTCACCGTATATTTTCGGGCATGCACAACTCGTCAGATTCCAGGTCTGCATTTTGCACGTGTGCAAAAATGTATTTGGGCAATTGGGCATGGTGGCGCTCGGTTGTATGGGTTAAAGGAAAAGGGTAGCAGGGGGCTGGTAAGTTGCAGAAGCAGCTGAGGATTGAGAATGTTTGGCCCGTTTATGTATTTCCCAAGGTTGAAATGCCAATGGTCTCAAGGCATAAGATGCCAAAGTCCACGGGTGGGGGTTGCGAAACAGTTGGAAGAACGGAGGTGCCGAAATCTGCAGGTTTTCAGAAGGGGGGAGGCAGATCACCAGGCAGGCACCATTCTGGAAACATGGCTAATATCCACAGATGTGGGACTGGTGATCCATTTCACCCCTACTCTGCAGGTAGAGAGGAAGAATTGCCTAAAGGTTAGGGAGCTAGCTGGGGGCTAGACTGGGATCCGCTCCCTCCTCTGCTGAAGACTTTCATGGGTAGGCTTAAAAACAAAAGCAAAAAAAGGAAACTTTTTTTTTGACCCAGTGCATGACTAACCTGTGGAACTCACTGCTATGTGATGAGTGATGACCCCCCTCCAGAAGAACATAAGAAATGCCCTACTGGGTCAGATTAATGGTCCATCCTGTCTCCCAACCGCGACCAATCTGGGTCGCATGGGAGAGGTCCCCAACAGGTCATCATGGAGTGTTGTCAGAGGTTATGTCCTCCAAACCTTTACTTGGCTATTAATGGACCTATTCGCCAAGAACTTATCCAGCCTTTGTTTAAACCCAGCTGTGCTCCTGGCCTTGACCACAGCCTCTGGCAAGAAAAAGGGCTTGGCCGGATCAGATCAACTCATGGAGGACGCATCGGCTGCCTCGACGTTTACCAGAAAAGATGGTCAGGGGGTGCGGTCTCATATTCCAGGATCCCCTAAACGTCCAACTGCCTGAAGCTGGGAGGGAACAGGAATGGGATGGAGCAAGAAGCCAGAACGGCCTTGATCTTCCTGGCTCCCACGCCAAGCAGCCTTTTTGAACGAGAGCAGCCTGCAGTCTCGGTTCCATTCTTAATAGCAGCCATTCTGCAGAGACGTGTTTCTTGACAAGCTTCTCTGAAGAAGTCTTTGCAGTACGTCCTCCTTCCAGACAACATCCGTGCTAGCAGTTAGCATAGGCACAAGTCCCGTTCATTTCAATAGGACTTGGAATTGCCGGCACGTCCTCCTCCTATTGACCATTTCTATAGCACTGCTAGGGGTAGGCATATTGCAATGCTTTACAATCGCAGATTTCTGGAGAGAGGTCCCTGCCCGGTTGGAGACGGGTGAGGGGAACACAGACACACACAGCTATAGTCCCATTTTTACAGATGGGGGACTGAGGCTGAGAGGTTGTGACTTGCTCAAATCACCTAGTGAGTTCATGACTAGGTGAGGATTCGAACCCTAACTTTGCAGGTCCAAGTCCAGCACCTTCTCCACTGGCTCCTCAGGATGCACCCCACCCTGCGTGGAGAATCATGCAAGGGCATAGCCAGGTTGGAATGTGCCCTGGTGGAAAAGATTGAATGGTGCCCCCTTCCTCCCTCGCCAGCCCCATAAACACACATGCTCACCCGTGTCCCTGGCACCCACACAGAGAGACCCCCGGCCTTGGGCCAGCTCCCTCCCATCAGCACCGCCCTGGTGGATGCTCTTGGTAAAGTGGCCACCTACGCAAACGTTTCAGGAACACTTATGAAAAATGCATGTTGCAGGGCCTGCATTGGCGCCTAAGGCTCTAGGACTACAGGATGCCCTGACAGTAGATGTCAGGTCTCCAGTTAAAATCTACAAGGGTTTTTTAATGTCGACCTGTATCTTTACATGAAAATGAGACTGTCTGCTTGCACAGAGCTTGGCAGAGAGGCGAATCATGGGAAGATACTTCCCATGGAGCCAGTGTGGTGTCATGGCTAAGTGTCCACTACAGAGACTGGGAGGGAGTGGGAGACCCTGGTTCAAGTTTCACCTTACCCAGACACCTTGGGCCAGTCACAATCTTCTCTCCGCCTAACCTACCCCACAGGGTTGTCGCCTAAGGTGTCAATGCAGACCCTGCAACATGTATTTTTCATAAGTGTTCCTGAAAAGTTTGCATAGTAGCAACCCTAGCTCTTGGTTCCCGGCTGGCAGCGGGCTCTGTGTAGGCAGGGAAGCCACGTCCTATCCACCCCCAGGCTCAGTGGCAGAGGCAGTAACGAAGGCCACAAGCAGCAGGCAAGAGGGGACACAACTGGGCTAGGCAGGCGACGCAGGAGGATTTTTTGCGTGCAAGCATCACAGTTCTGAAAATGCAACCTGACAAGCAGAGCTCTCACAGAACAGAGAGAAAAAACCTGGCCCTCCCATTATAATGGGTTACAATGCCCTCCCCCAGAGCCCCCCTGATTGGTTGCGTGAGGCAGCAGGCATTGAACAATCACAGAGTCCCGTGAGACCTGCTTGAGCTGCTCATTGGCCAGGGATACATCCATCAGATACCGCTGAGCTGCTCGCCCCTCCCAACACAGGCACAGCTCAAGAGTTCAACCCTGTTAGGGCTCCGAGATGTCTGCTCCCTCCTCCCCTCTCCACGTTTTCCCTCCAAAACCCAATTGCCACAGCACTAAGTAACGACAATGATAACGACATTGTCATTTTCATGTTCGTTATTGGGATCGAGATCGTTATTCTCGGTTGTCGTTTGTGCAAATAAAATGCAGGGCTCCTAGTGGCCCCTCTCGTGTGTGGGGCACCCTTTGCAGACTTCTAGAAGTGGCCATGTTTTCCCCCAGGTTGCCCACAGTGACAGCCCCCTGTCCTGTGTACTTTGCACGAACCTTGGCTCAGAATTAGGGTGGCCAACTATGCAAATTTGTAAGGAACCCTTATGAAAAATACATGTTGCAGGGCCAGCATTGGTGCCTAAGACATCCTATTGCCTAAGGCAGGCCTTGCAATGTGCATTCTTCATAAGTGTTCCTTAAAAGTTTGCAGGTGGCAACCCTACTCAGAACCTTAAAGGCAAATCCCAGCTGCCCGTCTGGATTTTACCGCAAGATCAGGGATCTGTAAGGCCTGGGGCGTAGATTCACGAAAAACACTTGTCTTCAGCTGTCAGCACAGGCTTAACGTTAAGCACGTGAATAGTCCTGGCTGCTTCCTGCACTGGGTGTTGTGCTGCCTGGACCAGTGCCCTGCTGCTGAGGTGCAGGAAGCAGAGATTTCTGGGTATGGAGACGAGGACTGTATCGACGGCCTGATCCTCTGAGCATGGAGCACCGGCGCTCCTCCGAGCACGGAGCACCGGCGCTGCTCCTCTGAGCACGGAGCACCGGCGCTGCTCCTCTGAGCACGGAGTACCGGCCTTCCTCCGAGCACGGAGCACCGGCCCTCCTCCGAGCACGGCGCACCGGCGCTCCTCCGAGCACGGAGCACCGGCGCTCCTCCGAGCACGGAATACCGGCACTTCTCTGAGCACGGAGCACCGGCGCTCCTCCGAGCACGGAGCACCGGCCCTCCTCCGAGCATGGCGCACCGGCGCTCCTCCGAGCACGGAGCACCGGCGCTGCTCCTCTGAGCACGGAGCACCGGCGCTGCTCCTCTGAGCACGGAGTACCGGCCTTCCTCCGAGCACGGAGCACCGGCCCTCCTCCGAGCACGGCGCACCGGCGCTCCTCCGAGCACGGAGCACCGGCGCTCCTCCGAGCACGGAATACCGGCGCTTCTCTGAGCACGGAGCACCGGCGCTCCTCCGAGCACGGAGCACCGGCGCTCCTCCAAGCACGGAATACCGGCGCTTCTCTGAGCACGGAGTACCGGCGCTCCTCCGAGCACGGAATACCGGCGCGCCTCTGAGCACGGAATACCAGCGCTTCTCTGAGCACGGAGCACCGGCGCTTCTCCTCTGAGCACGGAGCACCGGCGCTGCTCCTCTGAGCACGGAGCACCGGCGCTCCTCCGAGCACGGAATACTGGCGCTTCTCTGAGCACGGAGCACCGGCACTCCTCCGAGCACGGAGCACCGGCGCTCCTCCAAGCACGGAATACCGGCGCTTCTCTGAGCACAGAGTACCGGCGTGCCTCTGAGCACGGAATACCGGCGCTTCTCCGAGCACGGAGCACCGGCGCTCCTCCGAGCACGGAATACCGGCGCTTCTCTGAGCACGGAGCACCGGCACTCCTCCGAGCACGGAGCACCGGCGCTCCTCCAAGCACGGAATACCGGCGCTTCTCTGAGCACAGAGTACCGGCGTGCCTCTGAGCACGGAATACCGGCGCTTCTCCGAGCACGGAGCACCGGCGCTCCTCCGAGCACGGAATACCGGCGCTTCTCTGAGCACGGAGTACCGGCGTGCCTCTGAGCACGGAATACCGGCGCTTCTCCGAGCACGGAGCACCGGCGCTCCTCCGAGCACGGAATACCGGCGCTTCTCTGAGCACGGAGTACCGGCGCTCCTCCGAGCACGGAATACCGGCGCGCCTCCGAGCACGGAATACCGGCGCGCCTCTGAGCACGGAATACCGGCGCTCCTCCGAGCACGGAATATCGGCGCGCCTCTGAGCACGGAATACCGGCGCTTCTCCGAGCACGGAGCACCAGCGCTTCTCTGAGCACGGAGCACCGGCGCTCCTCCGAGCACGGAATACCGGCGCGCCTCTGAGCACGGAATACCGGCGCTTCTCCGAGCACGGAGCACCGGCGCTTCTCTGAGCACGGAGCACCGGCGCTCCTCCGAGCACGGAGCACCGGTGCTCCTCCGAGCACGGAGCACCGGCGCTCCTCCGAGCACGGAATACCGGCGCTTCTCTGAGCACGGAGTACCGGCGCGCCTCTGAGCACGGAATACCGGCGCTTCTCTGAGCACGGAGCACCGGCGCTCCAGTGCCCAATGCAGGCTTATGTCCCGCTCATGTGAACGAGCCTCACGTCCATGCTAAGTCCTAGTGTGCGTGCAGAGGATCACGCATAAGGCTTTGGGAGGTTATAAATGTGACGCTCCCTGGTATAGGCTGCTATGGGCCAGAGCCTTTCCCACACGTCACTTTGCGGGCCACCAGATGTGGGTTTGCTACAGCCCACGACTGCCCAGGAACTGTGGGCCTGGAAGGAACCAGGCCCACAGCCCAGTCCTAAGGGCCGCCCAGGTCGGCCATAGCGGGAGAGCACGTGTGTTCACGCCACATTCCCAGCCCCGGTGTAGGGGTCTGCCCATCATGGCGGTGGGCAGGGGACTGGCCATAGTGCAAGCCGGCCAGCTGGCCTTACGTCTCTTCCGATCCCCTTTCCAACCCGGTCGATCGGCGGGAACGTTTATTCAGTTCCCCAACCTGACTGGGGGTGTGTGGTGTGTTTGGCCCTCTCTTACCACCCGTTTTTAAATACCCAACGATACTGACTCTAAACCCCCAAATCAGAGCGTCAAGCTGAGTGGGAGCCGGCTGGTCTATATTCTCCGTGTTGCAAATTCCCCCTGAACGCCGGCTTTCCCGTTATACACCCCATTGGTCAGATTTGTACAGTCAGGCACCCTGGCCTCAATCCAGCCAAGGAGTTAAGTCCGTGCTTAATTTTAAGCATGTGAGGAGTTCCAGTTCCCGTGTTTAAGTGGTTTGCTGGACCGCAGCCAAAGGAATCAGCACAAAGCCGGACGGCTTGGGGTGGGGGCTGCAGACACAGGCAAAGGATGGAGTCGAAGGACAATTAAAGCTGCTGTCATTCTCAAGCCAGAACAGCCCAAGGCGATCATGGGGATGCTCCAGAATAAGCAATTGGAGGATTGCAGCTTCTACATAACATTTCCTGGAACCTCATGGGTTACAAGACGTAGGAATCAGGCTCCGGTGGCCCCCACCTACCTAATCCCTCCAGCAGCCGTGTGCAAATCTGGCTTTGCACTGCCCCCGACTCATCGGTGCAAAGCAAAATCCCAGCCTGTCAGCACCTTCCAGTGCTGGCAAATCCAGACACGCGGGCTGCAGGCCAGCAAAGCACTTAAGCATGCGCTTAATTTTAAGCAGGCAAGCAGTCCATGTGCCTTCCTGGATGAAGCAGCCAGGAAAGAGAGTTAGGGTTTTGGCAGAGTTTGGACTTGTAGGCCACTTTTACACGGAGGCCACCCACCCACAAACACCCGGAAACACCCATCGGATGGGTGGGAGAGCGTCCACGAGTGGGTGGGGGGCGTGTGTCCGACCCACCCGCCAACACCCACGGAGCCGCCGCGAAGGAACCGGAGCCCTCGGTGGGTGGAGGTGGGTGTTCAACACCCGAGCGTCCGTGTAAAAGCCAAAACACCCACGCGGAACGGACCGGCGGAGCCCCACTGCGCCGGCGCCACAGGGCACGCACGCGCCGCCACTCAGACACGCCCACAGGGCAGGGGGCGCCGTCCGGCCGAGAGCCCGTAAAGGAGGGAGGAACCATGGCACACCCGTGCGGGCTCCCACAATGGCAACCAAGAAGGCCCACGAGAAGGCAACGAGAGCCAACGCCGCCCCACGCGGGGGAAGGGGCCGGGTGAGCACGGGGACCGTGGGGCGCCCGGGGGGGGGGAA
>QEPC01014228.1:170729-227689 GCA_003113815.1 Sphenodon punctatus
ACCACCTTGTAACCAAGCCAAGTACACGCACCTGAGACTTCGCATCCGCCTGAATGTTTGTTTGTCTTCTCCCATGTCTCTCCCGCTGTCCCCTCTCCTTGTCTCCCCCTCCTTGTCTTTTAGATTGTAAGCCACAGGTAGGGACCGCAGCTGATTATATGTTCTGTACAGCGCCAGGTTGTTACTGGCGCTTTATAAATGTTTAATAATAATAATAATAATAATCTTCTCCCCATTCCCTGCCTTCCCCCTGATCAGCTCCCATTCTCCTGCTCCCTTTGGAACGGTCGCTCCTCTGCCAATAAAGCCCCCTTCATCCATGATCTCTTCCTCTCCCACTCCCTCCAGCTCCTTGCCCTTACTGAAACCTGGATCTCCCCCTCCGACTCTGTCACCCCAGCTACCCTCTCCTTTGGGGGTCTCTCCTTTTCTCACCAGTCACGTCCCGAAGGTTGGGGGGTTGGGGGTGGCGTGGGCCTCTTCCTCACTAATTCCTGTCAATTCCAACCGCTTTCTCCTCCCTCCTCTCTCTCCTTCCCTTCCTTTGAGGCTCACTCTGCGCGTCTCTACTCCCCCCTCCATCTGCGCGTCGCTGTCGTCTACCATCTCCCTGGCTCTCTCTCTTCCTTTCTCTCTGAATTCGAATCCTGGGTCACTTTTTTCCTCTCCGACGATACCCCCACTCTCATCCTCGGTGACTTCAACATTCACGTTGATGCCCCATCCCAGCCCTCCATCTCTCGCTTCCTCTCACTAGCCTCCTCCTTCAACCTCCACCTTTGGACCAACTCCCCCACCCACCTACGCTAATGGCCATTCTCTTGACCTCGTCTTCTCTAGGAACTGCTCTGTCGCTGATCTCTCCTTCGATCCTCATCCTATATCAGACCACTTCCTTGCCTCTTTCAACGTCTCCCACTGTCCCCCTTCCTCTTCCCCTTCCGTGACCTGCAGGCCATTAGCCCCCTGGACTTTGCCTCCTGTCTCTCCCCCCTTCTCCCCTCAGTCTTCTCTTCCTCCCCTGACTGCCATTTCTGCTTTCAATGACTCTCTCTCCTCCATCCTTGACTCCCTTGCCCCCCTCTCATCCCGCCCCGCCCGCTCCCACAACCCCCGTCCTTGGCTCACCCCCAGTATCCGCCACCTCCGCTGCTGCACCCATGCTGCTGAATGCCTCTGGCCGCTGAATGCCTCTGGCACAAATCCCACTCTCATGCAGACTTCCTTCACTTCAAATTCTGTCTCTCCTCACTTACTTCTGCTATCTCCCTCGCTAGACAGCATTACTATGCCTCCTGCATTGAGTCCTGTTCTCCGGACCCTCGCTGCCTGTTCTCCCTCCTCAAGCCCCCCTGTCCTCCTCCTCCTCCCTCTTCCCTTTCTGCTCAGGATTTCGCTTCCTTCTTCAACTCCAAGATAGACAAGGTCCGTCTCGACATCGCTTCCCACTCCTCTCCTCTTCCTACTCCCTCCCCTCTTCCCTTCCTTCTCTCCTGTCCTCCTTCCCTCCCACCTCCCTTGAGGAAATCTCCTCCCTGCTTTCCTCCTCCAACTCTTCCACTTGCCCCCTTGATTGACCCCATCCCCTCCTGCCTCCTGAACTCCATTGCTTCCACTGTCGCCCCTTCCCTCCTGCACATCATCAACCTCTCCCTCTCTACTGGCTCCTTCCTCTCCGCCTTCAAGCACGCCACTGTCTCTCCTATCCTCGAAAAGTCCACTCTTGACCCCTTGACCCTTCTAACTACCGTCCTGTCTCACTCCTTTCTTTTGCTTCCAAGCTTCTTGAACGTGTTGTCTACTCCCGTTGCCTCGACTTCCTCTCCGCCAACTCCTCCCTTGACCCCCTCCAATCTGGCTTTCACCCCCTTCACTCTACTGAAACTGCTCTCGCTAAAATCACCAACGATCTTCTTGTCGCTAAATCTAATTGCCTCTACTCCATTCTTGTCCTCCTTGACCTCTCTGCTGCCTTCGCTACTGTTGACGACTCACTCTTGCTGGACTCACTTGGTTTCCATGGCTCCGTCAATGACTGGTTCTCCTCCTACCTCTGTGACCGCTCCTTCAATGTGTCTCTTGCCAACTCCACCTCCTCCTCCCTTCCCCTCTTGGTTGGTGTTCCCCAAGGCTCTGTCCTTGCCCCTCTCCTCTTCTCTATCTACACCCTGTTCTTAGGCAAACTCATTGCCTCCCACGGCTTCCAATATCACCTCTACGCTGATGACACTCAGCTCTCTCTCTACTCCCTCTCTCTCTCCATCTGTTCAAGCTCGCCTCAACAGCTGTGTCTCTGACATCTCTACCTGGATGTCTCAACGTCAACTCAAACTCAACATGGCTAAAACTGAACTCCTTATCTTCCCCCCTCATCCTTCCTCTCCCTCCTTCCTGTCGTTGATCCTTATTGACAGGGTCACCATCCTTCCCATTCCCCAAGCCGTAACTTAGGCTTCATCTTTGACTCACTCCTTTCTTTTAAACCCTACATCGACTGTGTGGTCAAATCCTGTTGCTTCTCCCTCCATAACATTGCTAAGATTCGCCCTTTTCTCTCTGTCTCATCTGCCCAAACCCTTGTTCACGCCTTGGTCATCTCTCACCTCGATTACTGTAACCTCCTTCTCACTGGCCTCCCCCATTCTCACCTTTCTCCCCTTATCTCCGTCCAAAATTCTGCTGCCAGGGTCATCCACCTCACCCGTCGCTTCAACCACATGCAACCCCTCCTCTCCTCTCTTCACTAGCTCCCTCTTCCTGAACGAATCCTGCACAAGCTCCTAGTCTTCACCTATAAAGCTCTTCACAACCTTGCTCCGCCCTACCTCTCTGCACTTATCACCCTCCGTACTCCAGCCTGTGCACTTCGCTCCTCCTCTGTCCCTTCTCTCACCCTCCCACGCCTCCCCTGCTCCCCTAAGCGCCTTCGTCCCTTCTCACTTGCTGCCCCCCATGCCTGGAACTCCCTCCCTGCCCACATCCGCCTCGCCCCCTCCCTTCGTACCTTCAAATCCCTCCTCAAGACCCACCTCTTCTGCTCTGCCCTCCCCGACTCCTCGCTCCGCTCACCGAACTCCTGCTGATCCCCTCCATCCAGTATAATCTGTCACCTGAGCTCTGTGTACTCCTATCCTCACCACACGGACCAGCCAGCCATCATTCTCCATGTAACCAAGCCAAGCGCGTGCACCTGGGACCTCGCATCTTTGTGAATGTCCGCCCTGCACTGGCCCCTCAGGGTCGGAGCCTGGGGGATGCTCCTCGATGCGCCGCTCTGCCTGGATGCCCAGGTGGTGGCTGTGGCAAGGAGCGCCTTTGGTCAATTACATCTGATACGGCGACTCTGGCCAGACATTTTGGACTCTGACCTGGTCACCATCATCCATGCCTTCGTCACCTTAAGACTGGACTACTGCAACCACACTCTACGTGGGGCTACCCCATGTGACGGTTCGGAGGCTGCAGCTAGTGCAGAAGGTGGCGGTGCATCTCCTTACTGGAACGGGTCGCCGAGAGCACATAACACCGGTGCTCCGGTCTTTGCACTGGCTGCCGATAGCTTTCCGGGCCCAATTCAAGGTGTTGGTTTTAACCTATAAAGCCCGCAGCGGTTTGAACCCGGCTTACCTGCGGGACCGCCTCATTCCCCAGGTTCTGGATCACCCCCTGCACTCGACTGGGGACGCCCTTCTCGAGATCCCCTGGGTGTCCCGGGTGACCACAATGGGGAGGGTGTCCTCGGTGGTCGCTCCGAGACTGTGGAACTCCTTTCCAGTCAAGATTCATCTGTCCCTGGACCTTCCCTCCTCCCGAAAACAGCGTGAGACCCGGCTGTTCCGCTGAGCTTTTGGTGAGGGAGACGGGTAGTGGGTTAGGGGTAGTGGGACGTTTGGGCTCTACTGATATTGATGGTGTTCATGTTGTTTTAGTTGCTACGATGTTTTATATTTATGTGTACATTTTTTATGTTAGCCACCCCGAGCTGTCTGAGGCAGGATGCGGGCAGGGTAAAACTAAACTAAAACTAAACTAACTAACTAACTCAATTCCCACTTCACGGCCGGCTTTTCTCCCCTACTGGCCTTCTTTGTGTTCGTACCTTTACTCCTTACTTTGTCCATTCTTTTACTCCTAGCCCTGTTATCTGTTTCTTTGCTGCCCAGCATTGCATTGTGAATAGACACCAGGGTTGTTTTTTTTAATGGAGATCCTTCACACAGGAAGGGCTGAACCAATACTTCAGTAGAAGAAACAGACACGCGGCTCCTTCTGTGGTTTTGCTTTAGTCATAGAAAAACAGACCGGCTGCTTTTGCTGCGGAAACTCAATAGAAATGGTTACAGGTGGGAGGGGGAAAGATGGTAGAAGGGGACCCGATCCAATATTTTGCACCGGGACCCCTTCTGACCTAGCTACGCTCCCGGTACAGTTATACCCCCCTCCCCTCCCCGCCGCCGCCCCGTAAGGCCTGTCAGAGAATGAGGATTCAGTGAAAGACCGAAGATCGCGGAAACCTGGGGTAGACTGGCGTGAGGCAGCGACCCCGTTCCGAGTGGAGCCGTTTCCCTGCGATTTCAGCGCCCGCTAGGCGTGATTTCAATGGCGGCGTATTAACGGGTCGGTCGCAAATGATAACACTGTGTGTGTGACAGCTCTCTGCATCTGGGGGGCGGCAGATCGGAAAGAACTTTCAGGGCAAACAACGGATACCCAACTTCTTACCAATTTCTGTAGGGGAATGGACAATATATACCCAGTCACATTCCCATCTGTAGCTCACGCAGTCAGGCAGCCATGGCAAACCTCTCAGCTGTCTACATAGAAGGAACAGTCTCTCCTTGGGTGCTGATATCCCACTGTCCCTCCTGCAGGGGTCAAAGAGACCAGGATTCAAATCCTTGAGAGCTGTCCCATCGAAGCACTTTCCCCGGGATTACCTTTTCTTGCGCATCATCCACGGTTAATCTCCGAGTTTCTGGTCGTCTAAACAGTTAATGCTGGAGATGATAAGAACTTTAAATGCGGATTTACAAAACTAATCCACAAATTTGATGCTGGTCTAAAAACGGAGCCAGGCCCCTCTTTCCCGGTGGACCTCCCGGGAAAAGCCCTTGGGAGGGAGGCCCATGGGGAGAGGATGGAACGGCACGACCCTACGACCACTTTCACCTGTTACAAGGAAGTCACGGAAACGTCCGTGAGGCCAATCGCAGCTCTTTTCTCACGGGAAAGAGCGCGGGTAGGAATGTGCGAGTCCGCTTTTATCCTGCCGCAGAGAACATTTGCACACAACCGGGTCCCCCCACTCCCCCCATGTAGGTTTTGCAATGACGGGCGTTCTCGTGGGATAAAAGTGGACTAGTGCATTCCCACGTGCACTAATTCCCGTGAGAACAGAGCTGCAATTGCCATCACAAACGTCTCCCTGCCTCCGCGCTCATGTGGGAAAGTGGCCTAAGTGGAATGAGATGGTCGCGCAGGAGACCTTCTGTCCCTCTGTACCCTGGGAATGTTGGGAGAGGGGCGATATCTGTGAGGGGGCGGGGTTTATTTGATGAGAGGTGGAGCTTATCTGCTGAGGGGGCGGGGTTTGTCTCTCTGGTTGCTGGAGATGAGAGAGTGCGGCAAGAGGGCTCGGTTATGCTGTTTAGTTCCTGCCTCTGCACGGCACGGAATCGCAGACTGGTGGACCCCCTTTACATCAGCCTGGCCGAGAGAGGCCATTTCCTACCCAAAGATGTGATCAAATACCAAATTCAGCGTCCTGCTGCCCCAGATCTCTGCACCGAGTGGCCATGCAGGAAGAAGCCGGGGGTTGCTGGGGGTGTTGAGAGATAATGGTGCGGGTATGGTCAAAGTGCCAGGGGGGCAGGGCAGTGTGCTTCCCCCCCTCCTCCCCCAGTACTTGGGCCAAAATCACTCAACTGCACCCCTGAAATCTGCATTTCAGATTGTCTCTCTCCAGGGGAATCTTAAAAGGAGGGATCCATTCTAGTCCCAGGGGCTGTCATGGTAATGTGAAGAACACACGTGTGCGTCCACACACACACTCTCTCTCTCTCTGCCCAAAATGTAACCAGCAACGTCACACGTTCCTGATGGCTCTGCTGGGCGGAACGTTGGGAGGTGGGCAAAAGCTGAGGTTCCGGGATGTGCCAGGGGGACAAGCTTTGTATTTCTGATTTTTATTCTGGCTTGAGGGCCAACGTGTGTGTGTGTGTGTGTGTGTGTGTGTGTGTGTGTGTGTGTGTGTTTGGGGTCTCCAAAATGGGGGATCTAAGCAAGCAAACAGTGCGGTGCAGCCTCTGTGTGTAGCCTTCTGGGTGTGCGTGGTCACACAACACTTGCACAGGTGATGACCCTATAACAGCAAAAGGGCCCTGATATCAGCGAGCTCCAGAGCCCCAGGCAGGGAGATCTCACACCTTTGCCCCATCCCATCTGGTTCCCACCCTGGGCCCAATTCTGTCTCTAGCTGCTTGTAGTAACAGGCCAAGCCCCGAACCACAAAGCACTCAAAGATCAAACTATTCGTAAACCCAAGTCACTCCCCCCGGTCACTGTGGCTGGGGCTAAACTCCCCTGTGACCAGCACAACAGACCGTGAAACCTGAGAGAGGCTCAGATTGCTAGACCAACAATTAAAACACGTCAGATTAGAAATGGAAACTGCATTTTTTTGGGTGTTCTTACTGCGGAAGCCCCAAAGGGCTCCTTTGGTATTTCTTTGTGTTTTAGGCAGCTTCGGACGCACACCCCTCCTGAGGGGACTGTGAGGGGGAGACCCCTGGTAATAGGAACGCAGAGGTCCCTGTAACAGAGGATCACAACCAGGAGGTGCAATCGGAGGCCAGTCACCTGGCCAGGGCCAGATGTATAAAGGTTAACACCGGTCACATGGCTGCACGGCTGACTGGGCTTGCCATGATGTCTGCCCGCTCCCCGCCCGTCCGCCCGCGTCAAAATTAAATGTGAGCAGAACCACAAGCGCAGTTTAACACGAGCCAGTGAGCAGCAAACCCGTCAGTGGGAGGAACTGCAGGGAGAGACCCACGTAGGGGTGCCGCCGTGGGGGTAAGGTTGCCATATATGCAAAGATTTAGAGGGCACTTATGAGACATACAGGTTGCAGGACTGCCACATGCAACTGTGCTTGCAGCAGCCCTGCAACCTGTATTTCTCATAAATCTGCATGTATGGCAACAACTCTGTGTGACAGGCAAAGCTTGGGGGTTTCAGCCTGTTATTTCATTTCTGGGCTGCTTTGAGAAAAGAGGAATCCTATAGTTTAGAAACCACATTGTCTGTCAGAATCCAGGAGGCCGGTCTACTCGTGTTGCTGGGTGGAATCCACATTCTGCTCCTGCTCTGTCACCCTCCCACGCCTCCCCTGCCCGCCTTCGTCCCTTCTCCCTCGCTGCCCCCCACGCCTGGAACTCCCTCCCTGCCCACATCCGCCTAGCCCCCTCCCTTCATACCTTCAAATCCCTCCTCAAGACCCACCACTTCCGCTCTGCCCTCCCCGACTCCTCGCTCCCCTCCCCTAACTCCTGCTGATCCCCTCCATCCAGTACAATCTGTTACCTGAGCTCTGTGTACTCATATTCTCACCACACGGACCAGCCAGCCGTCATTCTCGATGTAACCAAGCCAAGCGCGTGCACCTGGGACCTCGCATCTTCATCAACGCTCTGTCTGTCCGTTCCACACACACACACCCCGTCTCTCAGACTGTAAGTCCTAGGGCAGGGACCGTGCTTATTCCATTACTTCGTAAAGCACCAGGTACATTGCTGGCGCTATATAAATACTTGCTAATAAATAATAAATAATAATAATAATAATAAATTAATAAAAGAAACCTTCTTTGGATTTGCTGTTTGGTTGTTTTGGTCAATAGCAAGCTCCATCACAGTCAGGCTATCATGATTATGATTACATAACACGACACCCAGAGCTGGATTGTCAGTGATAGGGTTTGTGCTGGGGTCCCCTTGCTTCGTCTGCACGAGCCGTTACTAGGGGTGGGGTGGGAGGCATGGGTCCTGTTTTATTCAGGGCACTCCTGTCCATCCTCCTTTATTTACACGTCCGTGTCCTGTGTTTCCCACACGCTGCCACTTTCACCCCCCTGGAAGTCATGGTCTCATGGCTCCTCTGCGCAAACACCAGCGTCGGCAGCATGGGGGCCCCAACACTCGGGGGTTACCACAGCGTCCAGATTTTCCAGGAGTTGACCACTTTTTTGATCCGCCCAACCCCATTGGGGTGGATTTTTAAAAAATATGCCCCCGTGGCCCGGATTGTGCCGGTACCGTTGCATCCCCGTCCCCACCCAGTACTTGTTGCTCAGCCCTGACTGAGAGAGGCTTAGTCTGAATGAGTGTGTGTGAGCTTGAATGAGTGCATGTGTTTGAATGAGTGTGTGTGAGAGAGAATGAATGCGTGTGAGAGAGAAGTGAGAGCATGTGTGTGTGTGTAAGAGAGAGGTAAGGGTGGGTGGGTGGGAGGGGCCAGGGGAAAGTGGGCGGGGCATCAGACCTGCCTCGCAAGCCACATAGGGTTGTGTCAGGAGCACCGGCCGCGGCCGCTGTCCGGGCCGGCTTGGGGACATCAGGAGACGCCGGAGGCACCCCACAGCTCTGTCGCTGCGCCACCAACTACCGAGATGGGCGCAGCGGCGCCTGAGACCTCCCCGCCTCAGCGGGTTGCCAGGGCAACCTGCCCGGACGCTGGGACCCTGGACATCCAACCGGGGACCTCACGCAGCGTGGGGGCGGGGCCTGAGTCCCTGCGGCGCTCTGCGCGACTGCAGGCACCCGGGGGGGGGGGCGGAGCCCACACTATAGACACTAAGCGCTAAGTGTGGTTCGCCTTGTTGGGATTTCCTTTGTCTGTTGTCGAAGTGCTTAGGGCTGCAGTGTGTAGTGGTGCTGTCCCTGATCCCTGGTTCCCCTTCCTACGAATGAGTGCACGAGTGTGAGCGAGAGGGCAGGGTGCGAGCTCCCTCCCCCCTTCCTGGAGAGAACGCCCCGCTCCCTTCCCCCTCGCCTCCTCACCCCACACCTCCCTCACCGAATCCTTCCCTTCCCCCGCAGCCCGGGTTGCGGTTGTAGCAGGTGTCCGCGGTGCATGGCCTAGCCTTCCCTAATTTGCTCTGCGCCCTATGATAATAGAGGCCTGGTCTCGTTGAGGCCTAAGGGCCACACCGCTATCCTGACAGGCTTATTTCCCGTTGAGACTAGATGTCTCAACGTCAACTCAAACTCAACATGGCTAAAACTGAACTCCTTATCTTCCGCCCTCATCCTTCCTCTCCTTCCTCACTGTCAATAACTATTGATGGAGTCACCATCCTGCCTGTCCCCCAAGCCCGTAGCCTAGGCTTCATCTTTGACTCACCCCTTTCTTTTAAACCCTACATTGACTCTGTTGCTAAATCCTGTCGCTTCTCCCTCCATAACATTGCTAAGATTCGCCCTTTTCTCTCTGTCTCGTCTGCCAAAACTCTTGTTCATGCTCTGGTCATCTCTCGCCTCGATTACTGTAACCTCCTTCTCACTGGCCTTCCCCGGTCTCACCTTTCTCCCCTCATCTCTGTCCAAAACTCTGCTGCCAGGGTCATCTACCTCGCCAGTCGCTTCGACCATGTGCAGCCCCTCCTCTCTTCGCTTCACTGGCTTCCCCTTCCTGAACGAATCCTGCACAAGCTCCTAGTCTTCACCTATAAAGCTCTTCACAACCTTGCTCCCCCCTACCTCTCTGCACTTATCGCCCTCCATACTCCAGCCCGTGCACTTCGCTCCTCCTCTGTCCCTTCTCTCACCCTTCCACGCCTTCCCTGCTCCCCTAAGCGCCTTCGTCCCTTCTCACTTGCTGCCCCCCATGCCTGGAACTCCCTCCCTGTCCACATCCGCCTTGCCCCCTCCCTTCATACCTTCAAATCTCTCCTTAAAACTCACCTCTTTCGCTCTGCTCTGTCTGACTCTTTATCCTGCTGAGCCACTATTCCTATACCTACGATCGGTTTACCCTTATCCTTGCAACATGGACCTGCCTGCTGTCATTCTCATCGTAACCAAGCCAAGTACGTGCACTTGAGACCTCGCATCTTCATGAATGTTAGACCCCTTGTCTCTCCCTCTGTTCCCCTTCCTAAGTCTCTCCCCCAGCTCCTGTCTCTCAGATTGTAAGCCCTAGGGGCAGGGACCGTGTCTATTTTATTACTTTGTAAAGTGCCAGGTACACTGCTGGCGCTATATAAATGTTTGTTAATAATAATAAAGTTATATTTGGCCCCTTTCAATCCTCATGTTATTTGCCCTTATTATTTTACTTGCCATATTTTCATGTATATTTATTCATTGATTTTATGTTTATTTCCTTGCATTTTCACCCCGCCCTTCCCACTAAGGCTCCGGGGTGGGTTACGATCCATAACAACATATTCAAAAATACCCAAACTAAACCCCAATCAAACCAAGAAAGAACATTTATGTAGGTTTTTTTTAGGGGGGAGCTGACCTCTCACCCCTGTTGTCAGGACTGACTGGGCTCAGTGTTTCCCAGGATGTGCATGGAGTTTGGGGGGGGGGGGGGGGTCAAGTGAGCTCTCCCCTGCCCTGTCAGTGGCACCAGTGAACACTAGATGGGGCTGTTGAGCTTGGCAGGGGGGTGAGCCCATTTCCTACCCAAAGCTGTGATTGGACACTGTTATTAGCGGGAAGGACTGGGGGGGGGGCTGCCTGGCCTAGATGCTTTGCTCCCCTCCTATCAGCTATGCTAAAGGTGGCCCCACAGCAACAGGATTGCAATGGCTACAGGGACCTCTGCTCAGGTAGGACTGAGGGGTGGGGATTCTGCTAGCAGCTGGGAAACCATCTCCTCTGCTCCCCGGGGTCATAAGGAGCCCAGGGAAAATCCTATAGGATTGGGATATGATGACACAGGCAAAGCTGTGCCCCTGTAGGCCTGCTGGCCCTCTCCCCTGGGGAGAATAGCCTGGGAGGCCCCAGCAGCACCGTCCGAAAAGGAGAGACTTTGGTGTGGGATTGTCAAGCTGTTGATTGGATTCTCTGATAGCTATATCATTACAGACCAAATCCCAGTGTCCAGAGTGCAGCAAACACCTGATGATTCTGTGTGTAATCCTGCTTATTGTGTCCTGGGGGACATCAGAGACTCTTGAACCCCAGAACCATAAAGGGCAAAAGAAATAGCCAGAATTGGGCAGGGAGGGGACAGGAGGGGGTGGCCTTAACATTTGCAGGGCCCAGGGCAAAGATAGAATGTGGGGGCTCTGGTGGCCCTTTCCACTCAGGTGCACCCTCTGCAGGGCCCGTGAAAGTAGGGGCCCAGATGTAGAGATGATAGCAGGGCCCGAGGCAAGTCACCCTGTGGCCACGCTGGGCCTAGGGAGGCAGGCAGGGGAGTGTGCGATGGGGAGGGGGCAGGTAGGGAAGTGTAGGATGCGGGGGGCAGGGGGGGAGGCTGTCATGACTTGGAGCTCATTCCCTCAAACAAAACCTCCCACTCTAAAATAAGTAACCCCGGAGCATTCCCATGGCTACAGAGCTCCTGGGACAAATTGTTGATTAAAGTATTTAAACTCTGCTACATAAAGTTAAACCCCAGCTAAAGCTCTCAACGCACTAGATTCACAGGCTCTCTGTTGCTGGAGGTTTTCAAAAAGCGTCTCAACCGCCATCTGTTGTAGCTGTTGACAACCTACCATCCAGCCAGGGTTAGGCTAACTGACCCTCGCGGTCCCTTCTGTCGCTGTGATTTGAAATATACATTAAAGCCGCTACAAGAAAAGGGAAAAAAAAGGTTAAAGAAAAATGACCGATTGCAAAGATTCGCGGAGATCTACCAAATGGACTGACCGAAGCAAGTTTAAAATATACCGTCAACCATGATTAACTATAATTCTAAATATAAAAATAGATGTATGGCATTTCTTGGGCAGCTCCCCACACAGTTGCCCTGGTGGGAAAGTTTTGTATGAACTGGCTTCCCCCGGGGATAACAGAGGCGCGAGTTACTCTGGAGTAAGGGATACAGAAGACAGTGGTTTATCAAGAAGCATTTCCCTAAGGTTATCACACACATTGCTCTCCCTAATGCCAGGTTCTAGAGAGCAGCTGAAGGGAGTTTTTAGTCTCGGTGGAATCATAAAACTAAAACATTGGAAGAGACTTCAAGGGTCAGCTCCCTGCTCCGAGGCAGAATATCCTCTGCCAGCAGCATCCCAGGGCAGCTTATTCCATTGCTCTCATGTCCTCCCTTCATCTTCTTTCTTTAGGCTAAACACATCAAATTATTTCATCTTTCTCTCCTCTGGCTTGTCTTCCAGCCCCTTTATCATCTTAGTATTGCTTTCCTCTGAAACTAGATCTCATAGTTCCTTGAGTCTTCCTTTCCCCCTTTCTTTAAAAACAGGCACTGCACTTGCACCTCTTCAGTCCTCTGGGACCGCACCTGTTCTCCATGAGTTTTCAAAGATAATTGGTACTGGTTCTGAGATTTCTTCAGCTAGATGCAGCATCTCTCTGGTTGTCGGAAATACAAGGGAGCTTCCTTTATTGAAGTTACAGGACCCAGACTAAACCCTGTAGCTCTCTGGCTTCCCAAAACACAACCCGTGCTTACCTTCTGGGCTCAGGTGCAAACCAGCACACTCTGACCTTGCCTCTGAACTCTGATCTTCCTCCAGTGCAGAGAGTAAGGCAAATGTCATGGTCATATGCCACCTTGGCACCAGGCTCCCTGTCATCTCCTGGGCTGTTTGTACCCATTTTAGACACTTCTCTGCTGATGGGCATGAAGGGGTTTTAATTCAATCAATCAATCAATTAATTAATTAATTAATTGCATTTATACCCTGCCCTTCCAAGAAGGCTCAGGGCGGCTTACAAAATACAATTAAGGGACATTAAAATACAATCCCCCCCACAAATAACCCCGACCTATTCCAGCCCCCCAAAAACCTCCCACCTAAACCCGTTTCCTCTCCCCGCCGCTAAATGCTTTACCAAAAAGAAAAGTTTTACACCGCCTCCAAAGGTTCCTTGGACCCGGACTCAGATGGGCCTGCAGGGGGAGGGAGTTCGGGCAGCCACCGGGAACACCCCCCTGCTCGTAGTTTAAGCATAACTGAGAATCCACTTTGAAGCCGGGTCACCATCATTCCAGAGAGATTCTGGACAGCGATTGCAGGGGACTGGGGAATAGAGCAAGATCTGGAAGCAGCGAAGATCTGCATCCAGGATAGAAGGCAGAGATTATTTAACCCCACTGGCCACAAAACTGAGGATGACTCTTACTTTCCCGAGATGGGAGGATAGGCCTTGGGTTCATCATTGATTGCTGCACTGAGAATTTGGAACAAATGTTGCACTCATGTTATTTCCAATCAAGTTAAAAGCTCTACTGGGTTTCAGCACTGAAAGGACAGATGAAAAGTTCTGCATTTTGTATCCGACATTGCACATTATTAATTATTAATTATTATTATTATTAATTATTATTAGCAAGCATTTATATAGTGACAGCAATGTACCTGGTGCTTTACAAAATGATGGAATAGACACAACCCCTGCCCTAGGGCTTACAGTCTGAGAGAAGGGGGGGGGGCAAAGGAAGGGGAACAGAGGGAGAGACAAGGAGTGTAACATTCACGAAGATGCGAGGTCCCAGGTGCAGGTGCTTGGCTTGGTTACATTGAGAATGATGGCTGGCTGGTCCATGTGGTGAGGATATGAGTACAGAGAGCTCAGGTAACAGATTGTGCTGAATGGAGGGGATCAGCAGGAGTTAGGGGAGGGGAGCGAGGAGTTGGAGAGGACAGAGCGGAAGAAGTGGGTCTTGAGGAGGGATTTGAAGGTATGAAGGGAGGGGGCGAGGCGGATGTGGGCAGGGAGGGAGTTCCAGGCGTGGGGGGCAGCTAGGGAGAAGGGACGAAGGCGCTTAGGGGAGCATGGGAGGGTGAGAGAGGGGACAGAGGAGGAGCAGAGTTCACAGGCTGGAGTATGGAGGGAAATTAGCGCAGAGAGGTAGGGGGGAGTGAGGCTGTGAAGAACTTTATAGGTGAAGACTGGGAGCTTGAATATTTGTGGCGTTGCTGTCCTGGCTGCATAATTAGCATGTTCACTCTAGTTGCTGCTTTGAGAAAAGCCGCGCTTCATTTACACGGTAGCTCTAAACTCCTGCAGGAAACAGCTGAGACACCGGCTTTCATCACTCCCCAGTTTCAAGGCAGCAGCACGTCAGACCCCCGGCTCAAGCCAGTGAACCGCCAGCGACGATAAAGCAGCCCAGTCTCCTGTTCCCGAAGTCACCAGGTGCCCCACACAGCCCGTCAATCGCTCTCTTTTCCTGTTTCTTTTCCAGGACCAGATGCCAGATCCAGCCAGAGATGCCCCCGAGACAGTAGAAATGTCACAGTCCATGAAGGCTCGGCTGTGGGGTAAGCCCGGATGTGTCTCCACGTGGGTCCTGGCAGACCAAGGGTTTCTTAGCGGCACGCCAGGCAGCTCACAGAGAATCCCAGAAGATGCTTGTCCTGCAGACCCTGACGATGTTGTGGCGACCAAGCAGGGTGAAGAAACATTCCTGGAATTGCCGGAGGCTGCTGGATCTAGCTGGGAACCAACACCCAAATCCTTTGGGCGTGAGAACCAAGGCGACTCGGTGAGTGGGGAGAGACCAGAGAGAGGTTGGTTCCCTTGCATTACAGCCTGAAGGCTCAGGGTGGCTTGCAAGATAAGAATTAACAAAACACACAACAATACTGAGTGGGGTTCTGGCCTGGGGTGCTGGAGCCATCAGGAGAAGTGTTGGTAGATACAGCCTCAGGCCTGGATCGCACGCCCCGGACATAATGTGTCTGATTTCAGGTGCCCCTGACGTTCGATGACGTTGATGTCTATCTCTCCCCAGTGGAGTGGGAGCTGTTATCTGACTGGCAGAAGGAGCTGTATCACAAGACCATGAGGGAGAATTACGACACTCTGATCTCGCTGGGTAAATACCAGTTTTCCTTCCTTGACTTGGAGCTCTGGGGCGTCTGTAGCGCCTGTGAAAAATGTCGATTCCGTGCTGATCTCTCACCTGGTGAAGGAAAGATGCGGGGACTGAAATCCTGAACCCGTTTAAGCAAATGGCAGAGTCCTGCTCCAGCTGGTGAAGTTACGTGTAAAACCCCAGCAACTTTCCTCCCACACAAGGGACACGCCACGTTGGAGGCTCACAGAATCTAAGTTTGTTTAAAAATGATGCGCCAGTGATCAGACCAGACCCTCTTCTAACAGAATAATTCTGGTTGATCACTGAAGCTTTCCTGTGTTCCCCGGTAATGTCTGTAGCTATGCTTGCACAAATTTATTTATTTAAATGTATATCCTGCCCTTTCCCTATGGCGCTGGGCTGTATGGGAATAAAACCTACTAAAAAACACTTCCATGCCCCTATCCCCACCTGCCAAATGCTTGACCGTATAAAAAGGTTGTACGTCACCTCTAGAAAATACACAGGCACCAACTAAAATGGCCAAATAAGTAGGTCTTAGATGCTCAGGCTTTGGTGAACCTCCAGGGAAAGGGAGTTCCGGAGCTGTGGACCAAGACGGGGATGGGAAAGAGGGTGTTTGGGGCTGCGATAGGGCATAGAGAAGGAGATGACTTTTCAGATTTGTGGGGCCCAATGGAAGGTGAAACTGACAGTTGCGTTGTTTAAGCAATTCTTTGCTTTGTTTATGAATTCTTTGCTTCGGTCTTCCCCGCTGAGAATGTTGGGGAGATACCCATGCCGGACCGAACCTTTGTAGGTGAAGAATCGGAAGAACTGTCCCAAATAAGTGTGACTCTGGAGGAGGGTCTCGAGCAAACTGACAAACTGAATAGTAACAAATCCCCAGGGCCAGATGGTATTTACCCCAGAGTTCTGAACAAATTCAAATATAAAGTTGCAGACCTACTATTGGTAATTTGTAACCTATCGCTAAAATCTGCCACTGTACCTGAGGACTGGAGGGTAACGAATGTAACGCCACTATTTAAAAAGGGCTCCAGAGGTGATCCCAGAAACTACAGACCACTAAGCCTGACATTGGTGCCAGGTGAACTGGTGGAAATTATTGTTAAGAACAGAATTACTGAGCATATTGATAAATGTGGCCTAATGGGGAATTCAACATGGATTTAGGAAAGGAAAGTCATGCCTCACTAATCTATTGGAATTTTTTTTATAAATAAGCATGTGGATATGGGTGAGCTGGTCAATATAGTGTATCTGGACTTTCAGAGAGATAAAGTCCCTCATGATAGACTCTTGAGGAAATTAAATAGTCATGAGAAAGGAGGCAGTGTCCTAGGCTATCATGGATCAGCAACTGGTTAAAAGATAGGAAGCAGAAATGGTCAGTTTTCACAGTGGAGAGAGGTAACTATTGGACCGCCCTAGGGATCTGTACTGGGACCGGTGTTGTTTAATGTATTCATTAATTATCTGGAGAAGGGAGTAAAGAGCGAGGTGATCAGATTTGCAGGCGACACAAAGTTATTCAAGATAGTTGAAACCCAAGTGGACAGTGAAGAATTGAAGGAGGATGTTGCGAGACTGGGTGACTGAGCATCCAAATAGCAGATGAAGTTTAATGTGGACAAGTGCAAAGTGATGTACGTCGGGGAAAATAACCCAAACTATTGTGACAGCCCTTCAGATGAAGACCACTCTCTGAAAATGGCATCTAGGGTCTGATCCTGCAAGATGCTGAGTCCCAGGGAAACATAAGAAGTGCCATACTGGATCAGACCCATCATCCATTGAGCCCAGCATCCTGTCTCCAACAGTAGCTAGCTACAGTAGCTCAAGAGAAGTCAAGTACAGGTCAAGGTCATAGAGCTGTGCCCCATCTCCTGCTAACCAATCCCAGGTACCGGTAGCCAGGGGTTAAAGCCCCAGCTAGTAGGCATTTATGACTCTCTCCTCTAAGAATTTATCCAATTTCTGTTTGTAGCTGTTTATGCTGCTTGCTGTCACCGCCTCCTCTGGCAAGGAGTTCCACAACTGTATTGTCCGCTGAGTGAAAAAGGACTTCCTTTTGTTTGTTTAAAGTCTGCTGCCATTTAACTTCAGAGAGTGTCCCCTTATTCTCTTATTGTGAGAAAGGGCAAACACCAGTTCCCTATTTAATTTCTCTGTGCCAATCGTGATTTCATAAACTTCTATCGTATCCTCCCTGAATCGCCTTTTTCCCAGGCTAAAAGCCCCAACTGGTTGAACCTCTCATCGTATGGAAGTCAATTCGTCCCTTCTCTCTGAAAGGTCTAGACCCCCTCAGCTCCCGTTGAATGTCCTCAGACACTCATAAGGTTGGATCCTTAATAAATTGCCAATGTCGATGTATAATGGTCTGTGTTCCCAGGGTATCCAGTTGAAAAACCTACCATGCTATCCCTGATGGACCGAGGGGAAGAGCCTTGTGTCCTGGATCCCCAGGCTGCAAAGAGAGAGACACATCTCCTACTGGCGAGTGGAAACGCTTTGATGGTTAATGGGTCCAATCCTGGTGCACTCCAAATGCCCATGTGGGCTGGGGTGTGTGTGTGTGTGATATTTGGGATTTGCAAGAATTTATTTATTTATTTTATTTATTTGCATTTATATCCCGTCCCTCCTGAAATAGCTCGGGGCGGCTGAGAGCAGGTTATGAGAATTGTGAGAGCAGGTTGCACGTTGTACGACAAATACTGCGCACAAAAGGGGGAAATGGGTTATTAGCTGGCCTTTTGCATTGGAGCAATTTACTTTGCTCCCAGTAAGGCTGTAACCCTGAAAGCACATTACTCTGCAGTCAACTCATTAAAGTCAGTGGAACCACTCCCAAGTAAAAGTCCCCAAAGCCAAGTGTTTAAGTTACTTATAACTTTCCTGCCAAAGAAGAATTCTCAGCTTCCTCCCACCTGAGCAGACTGGAGTCTCTGAGCTAACCCGGAAAGCAGGCAGTTCAATGCATCTTTTATCCTTTGCCCTGGGACGCCGTCGCCGTTACTTTTCCTTCCTAGCGGGGTGGTTTTCAATAAAAGACGTCCCTTTTGGGGTGGGGTCAAAGAGCTGGTTTGCATAAATTTGCATGAAATTAAATATCCATATTTATGGCTGCTGGTAACGGGGTGGTAGGGCAGAACTGGGGGATGATGAGGGGGGCAGATGAGATTGGGGGGGGGAAAGGAGTGAAGGGGGATGATAAAAGTGGGACGCTGGGCAGGAAGCCTGGTCACAAAATGCAATGCTCTTTGTTTTTGCTCCAGGAGATATTTGGAGGGTCCACATTAAGGAGGAGCAGGGGGATGTAGGGTACAGTGCAAATCTGGAGCTGTCCCTGGGGTTATCCAGTCAAAACCTCATCTTGCAGGGTCTTGGGATGGAGGGACAGATCCTGACTGAAAACAGTCTCGTCGGAAACAGTCGTTTCTTAGACCCCAGCCCCCTGGCGGAGGAGACGTATCCTCCTGAAGAGATTGCCTTTGGCTGTGGAGAATGCTGCTTGAGCTTCCTGCGACACAAAGATCTGGGCCATCACGCGGACGTTCACGTCAAGAGACCCTACGTCTGCCTCCAGTGCGGAAAAGGATTTATTTACAAGGTCCACTTTAAGGTGCATACGAGAGCCCACATGGGGGAGAAGCCCTTCCAGTGCCTGGTGTGCGAGAAGAGATTCGCCCAGAAGCAGCAAATGCAGAGACACCAGAACACACATCTTCCCAAGCAGCCGTGCCGATGGCCGGACTGCGGGATACACTTGGAAAGACTGACGGAGTTGTGGCACCACCAAAACGCTCATCAGAACAAAATGGCCGTCTCGGTCATCGTGGTGAAGAAGTTCTCTTTCCCTGTCGTGCGTTACAACAAAGCAGGCCGCAGCGATGGGGATCGATCTGCTGAGCGACAAGGAGACATCAATGAGACATCTTGCATGCGGGGAAAGGGGAAAGTCTGCCCTCCCAACTGGACCCTTGTAAGAGCTGCAGCAAGGGGCTGTAAGACAGATTTCTTCTTCGGTCTGAGATGAAGAACATTCGTGTCCATGTCCCTTATAACAGAACTGCCAGGTACTGCCAGGCTCCGGGGCAAGGAGCCGGGGGGAAGGTGGGATGAGAAGGGCAGATCGACGGGTAAGGGTTGGAGGGAGCAGGGAATGTTCCACCGAGGCCGCACGGAAACCCCTCAGCCGTTCTCCGGTATCAGGGAGACTGCACGCTCAGCAGGAATGCCAGACGAGAAGTATGGCTCATAATCGGGGTTCACAGACCTGGGAACACGGGGTACCGGGAGCTGGAAGGGAAACAACAGCAGCACTGCTTTGCCTGTCGCCCTGTCACCGTGTTGTTGTCCTCTGTGTGTGAGCCGTGTGTCTGATGACGCCCGTGTGTTTGTGTGTGAGTGGCCCCCCCTGTCCCTTGCTGCCGCTGGGGCTCTTGCTCCCTTTGTGTGGCCTTACCCCCTTTAGTCCCCCCCCATTCCAGCCCCCTCCTGTGTGTTTTCCTTCTGAGGGGCTTGTTGCTGGTTCCCCCATTCCTGCCCCCGCCTAGGTGTGCCCCCTCAGGAAGGGCAGTTGCTCCGCCAGCTCCCTAGGGCCACCAGGAGGCCTTAAATACTTCCTGGTGGCCAATTAGCAAGTCAGGAGGCAGGCACCCGAAATGGCTGACAGGTGAGCCGGGGCGGGGCACACAACCAGCAGAACTGTGGAAGGGAACATAAGGAGGAGGAGGAAGGTCCCAAATATCAAGGCATCCTGTGGTGCAAACCGCTACTGTGATGCCCCCCAGGGTCAGCGGTTCAAGGCTGTGGGTGTCTTCTCTCTGGAAAATTACTCTGTAGAAATGGTGTCGTCTTGCTCAACAGACTTGCCTCTTCCGAGTCCTCGACATCCTCGTGTTAGTGACCAAGGCTGTGTTCTAACGAACAGAAGTAAACTGAAGTAACTACTCCACTTTGGTAGTGTTCAGACAACCAGTGTAAACCAAAGTAACTACTCAGATTTAATACAATTGAAGTAACTACTCCACTTCATAGGTGTGATATTTTTGTGTATTCTATTTTTGTATGCTTTGTGTTTTTATGGAAACTATTTGGCATGTATAAATAAATCCTTTATTTATTATCCATAATTAAAATTCTCTCTCTCTCTCTCTCTCTCTCCCACTTCCACAGCATTCAGACGAACAGTGTAAACCAAAGTAGCTACCTAGATTTACAGAGTAACTACTCCACTTTGGCAGTGTTCAGACAAACCGTGGTCAGCTGAAGTAACTACTCCGATTGAATTAAATAAAAGTAACTACTCCCCTTCAGGAGCATTCAGAACAAATAGCACAATCCAAGTAGTACCACAGCACTCTCCCCCAACTTGCTGAGACCCAGGGATCACTGAACCATGGTCATCACCTCACATGGATACGTGCTCGCACAAACAGTTATTTTGAAACACAAACCAAAGGGAAGTACGTATTTCTCATCCTACTCCCAAATAATGTCAGTTTAGCTCTCTGTTTGTGGAAAGCAGAAGTCGGGATTTTACTGCTTGTTTTTTTCCCCTCTTTAATATTGATTTATTCTGGTAACACAATTCTTAGGGGAACCGATTCTGTCCTTTTCCGTTGGGCCAAGGTGGATGATGCTAAACTAGCTTTGTCAGAACGTGGCCCGAGATAAGGGTTTACTACACCTTGCAGGTCAAGCATTGTTAAGGCAGGGCGTGCTGGCCTTCTTCCCCGCCATTGGCATCCTTGTTTATAAGCACCAGTCAGGTACGTGTGGGGAAAACCACTGAGGCAGAATGAGGCTTCACAGAGCCCGGCTTGCCCCGCGGTACCTTCATTCTTAGTGACAGTGCGTGAGGAGGGAGGATCGCAGCTGAATTTTTCAGTGAAGCCAGGTTGAATCTGCACGGCAACAAAGAGGAAACATCTTTTTGCTTTGCAAATTGAGCACATTGTCAACCACAGACAATAATCATCCTGGAGTGACCGGGTTGCAAACATCAGCTGTGATCCTCCCTTCTCCTGCACCATCACCAGGAATGACAGTTCCGTGTGGCAAGCCGGTGTTAAAATGGCTACACAGAACCTTGGGTGCATTAGCGTTATGTCTGTTTTCACCCGCTGTGAAGCCTCATCATACCGCAGCCGGTTTGCCCACGCAGACCTAATTGGTGCTCATAAACATCATAGTGCCGCCACACTTCAGCGTAGACTCCAGACAGCCCAGACTGAGATTTTACTGCTTGGTTTTTCACTTTAGTGTTTTATGCCAGTAAAACAATTCCACCCCCTACCAGTTCAATCATTTTCTATTGGACAAAGGTGGAATTCGGAGGGGAACTGATTGAAATACTTAGGTGGAATTCATAGGGGAACCGTTTTCACACGGGCGTAAGATCATCGTCTGGAGCCAATGTAGGACCTTTCTGTTTGTCCAGGGGTTTGGCAGGTGGGGATAGGGGGTTTGTGGCTCTGGGGATTTTACTGAGTTTCATTTGGGTATTTTAATATTTGATTTTATTTTTTGTATATGTTTGAATGCGTTTATATACTGGAAGCCTGCCCTGAGCCTTAATCAGAAGGGTAGGATAAAAATGCAAATAAATCAGTAAATATAAATAAATTAATTAAATAAGAGAATTTGAAAGGGGGAAAAGAAGCTCTTAAAAACACAACACTGCAGAAACAAATATCTGGGACTGCTTTGCATCTTTGGGGATAGAGTTCCTGGGTTATGTTTCAGGGGGAGGGGAGTTAGGTAGAAGTTTCATGGGAATTTTAATATATTTTTATATGCTCCTGTTTTGAAACAGTTTTGATTGTAACCCTCCCTAAGCTTTAGGGGAAAGGACAGAAATAAATTTATTTTATATATATATATATATATATATATATATATATATATATATATATATATATATATAACATTTATTAAATGTTGTTTTAATACATTTATTATAATGTATTATTTATTTTATAATCAGGAGCGTAGCTAGGGTGGAATGGGCCAAGAAGTCGGGCCCCACTCTTCGTGTCCCGCTGGCGGGCCTAGGGGTGCTGCCCGGCTCGGCGAGCCTTCCGGCGCTGCGATCAAACACACAAGGCACCCAAAATGGAGCCAGCCTATTAAGCGCATTATGTCATGCAAAGAGACGTATATAGAACCAGTTCAGTTGTGCCCCCATAATCGATTCACGCTGCCCCCACCCCATAACCAGTTCATTTGCACCCCCTGGGGCAGCATCAATTGATTATATGGGGGCAAAAATGAACTGGTTATGGGGTGCAGGTTTAAAGACAGTATTCCTGTTGGCAATAACTTCATTAAGAAGAGTTAGTGAAATAGCAGCCATAATAATCTCAGAACCATATTTGCAGATTTTCCAAGATAGAATCTTACATCCTAAATTCCTACCTGAGATAGAATAAGTAAAACACAGTTGTGAGAATGTGGCCCTTTTTACACGGGCCTCTCCCACCCATGAACACGCAGATTTCTGCGTGTTCATGGGCGGGGGAGCCCCGTGTGAACAATGCGGTGCCTGTGGTGAGTAGGGGTGCATGTGCCCGCCTAACACGCCATCCCCACTCATTCCCCCCACTCGTCCCCACGCACGGAGCAAACGGGGAAAACGGTGGTTGCTGTATTGGTGCAGATGAGTGGGGATGCGTGTGCGGCCGTGTGCATGCCCTGCCCATGCACCAGCATGCCCATGGACCCCCCCCCCCACCGTGTAAAAAGGGTCTGTGAGGAGTCACTTGAAGAAGAACAGAAGGTTGCTGCCTTGTAAACAAGGTTCTTCGAGATGGCTGTGAACATTCTCACAACACCCACCCTTTCAGCCCCACATGGAATTTTCTTATATTCCTAGAAAGGGTTGGGAGGAACTGTCATTCTGAGGGGGGGAGTCAGTGCTTTTTATACTAGAGGAGCTCGAGATCATCACGTGATCTATTGTTTGAATAGGGTGAGCCTGTTATGCACAAACCAGTTGTGAGACTGTTTTCGCTACTGGTTACATTTTATCTAACAGTACACACACATGCACCATTAGTGAATATAGGGCTACAAAGGTGGGTTACAATTAATATGTTCAGTAAAATACAATCTTTTCATAACAACTGGAGAGTGGCTGTTCTGCACCAAAGCTGGAAGAACCAACCTAAGAGAATCTACGGCTCATCATCGAGGTTAGGGAAGAAAGCAAGGGGGTCAGACGGGGGAAAGATCATGGGTCGAGGAACAAGGATTAAGGGTAGGGGTTGAAACCCAGAGCAAGGAACATGGAACCAAGGCTAGGGGCAAGGGAGTCACGGGGATCAGAGCTAGAACACAGCCAGAAACAGAGGCGAAACAGGCCCAGACGATGGCAAAGCAGTGGGGAGAAGGCTACGGCCAATAAGGCAAGAGGAATCCAGGAGAGAAACAAGACAGGATACAGAGAGCCTAGGAGGAGGGCTGACAATATAAGAGGGGGTAGGGCAGTGGGGTGCAAGGAACCAGGCTGATAGAACAATTTGCAAGCAAGGGGATGCGGAGGCAAGCTAAAGGCAAAAGATCTATGGGAACCAGCGGAGAAGAACAGAAGGGAAGGAAAGCAAGCTTAAAGCTCGAGCAAGGAGAAAGCAGACTGCAGAGGCAGCTCAGACGGAGCAAATAAAGGAGAACGGGGGGAACCCCAAGCGTGCGAGAGCGTGTAAGTTGTAGGCAAGGGCAGAGCCTGTGTCCGTGGGAATTACCCACAGAAGCACCCCACCAGGCTGTGACAGGGGAGTCCACGCCCTCTAGCAGGTGCGCATCAAGAATAAGATGCGGGTGAACATTTATTTATTTATTTAGAAAATTTTATACCCTGCCCCTCCTGCCCAGCAGCGCGGGGCGACTCGCCGTCTAAAACCACATCAAATACAAATATAAAACTCTCTCAAAGATAAAAGGAGGATAAAAATATCCCTCCCCCCCATTCTACTAAGGTACCCAACTCCCGGAAGCGCAAGCAGTGGCACAAATAGAAAAGCAGCCCCACACGCAGCCTGGGGGCAGGAGTTCAAAGCCCATCCCTCGTACCGCCGTGGGGCCGCACAGGAATCGCACCATCCGCGGCCGGCGTGGCTGCGTTCCGTGTGTTTTTACAGCGCCAATCGCACCCTGCTAACCCTCTCGGCCTGCCCTGTCGCTGGGCCACGAGGCTGGTTTTACTGCACTTTTAAATTTCTTGAAGGTGCCATGGGTTTTCGCTTCCCTTTTGAGGCGTGTCTGGTTTGGGCGTGTTTTTAGCCCTGTCGTGGGTTTTGCCCTTTCTTTCTTTCTTTGCTCCTCACCATGCGTTTGGCACAATACGGTCTGACGGCCACTGCTGTGCCATTAACCCACAATCACCCACCCACCCCCAAAAGCCCCGTTGACTTCAGTGGGTGAAGGATTTGCACCCTAAATGGAGACTGACAAGACACAGTCTGATTCAGTTCAGCGGTGACTCAGTCTCTCCCCATTTGGGCACTGAAGCTGGAAGCCAATGGAAATGATTTCTTCTCCACAAACAGCAATGGGTTTCCCGCTCAGAAGCCATTTTGGAGGAATAGTAAGACCGGGCCATTTTCACACACTACCAGGGAGACACAGAAACATCCCTGGTGGCAATTGCTGCTCTGTTCTCACGGGAAGTAGCGCTCGTGGGACTGCGCTGCTCTGCTTGTTGTGTTACATGTTCATGTGTGTGTGGCGGGATACAAGAGCAGAGAGATATCGGGGAGCAAGGCCATGAAGAGTCTTGAAGGTGAAGACCAGGAGCTTCCATTCCCGTAGAGGGAGCCAGTGTAGGGCGGAGAGGAGGGGCTGAACATGGTTAAAGCGACAGGCAGGGTGGATGATTTTGGAAGCGGAGCGTTGAACAGAGATGGGGAGGGGGGAGATCAGAGCAGGAGAGGCCAGTAAGGAGGAAGTTACAGCAGTCACGGTGAGAGATGACTAGAGTATTGACTAGACTAGAGTTTTTACAGTGAGGACAGTAAGACAGGGCTGAGTATTAGCAATATTATCCAGGGCAAAGCAGCAAGATTTGGCAACAGCCTGGATCTGAGGTGTAAAGGAGGGGGAGCAGTCGAAGATGAATCCCAGGCTACGCGCCTGACGGACCGGACGGACGGTGACTCCCTCGATGGAAATTGAGAGGGAAGTAGGAGGGGAACGTTTTGGGGGAACAATTAAGAGTTCTCTTGGCCATATTAAGCTTGAGCTGGCGATGAGAGATCCAGGCAGAGCTGTCAGAGAGTCAGGACGGAGGGGGAGAGTGGAGACATAGAGCTGCATGTCATTGTGATACTGGAAGCCCTGAGATTCCATGAGTTCACCCAGAGAAAGAGCGTAAAGGGAGAAGAGAAGCAATTTATTATCATTTCATTATTATTATATTATATATGAGTATACTGTTATACTATGCAATACATAATAGTGTATTACATATAAATTATATTTATTATATAATCTATTACATTATCTATTAATTATCATACAATTATAATTATATTCTAACAATGACATATGATATATACACATTTATTTTTATATTCAGTGTATAAAAATAGACCTAGAAATACACACATGTATTCATATGAATAATTCCATATAAATGTTTCTATGCATTTAGCTAGCGCCAGCAATGTACTTGGCACGGATCAATCATTCATTAGAAACATTATTATTATTCATTAGTGGCATTCGTATTTCCACCCAAAACACTGACCTCCTCCCACCTTCCCCACTGAGGCAGGGATTCGCTAGGGTTGCCAGCTAAGCAAATGTTTAAGAACGCGTATGGAAAATACATGTTACCGGGCCTAAGGCGCCAACGCGGGGCCTGCAACATGTGTTTTTCATAAGCGTGCCTTAAGCGTGTGCCTAGGTGGAACATTTTCCATAAGCGTTTTCTTAAATCCATGTAAAAATTCATATATTTTTTCCCCCCATGTATTTTTCTCAAGTGTCCCGTAAACATTTGCATGGGTGGCAACAACCCCGGATTGGAGTAGGTGTCGTCTGAACCCCCTCCCTTCCCCCTGCAGCCACTAGGGGGCGCTGCAGCCGCTGCCGCCGCGGCCGCGCTCCTCCCCGGGGTGGGATGCTGGAGCGGGGGAGGAGAGAGGGAGGTGCCTGTGGCCTCCTGTCTCTTTCTGCTGAGCCGCTGGCCTTGCGAGCAGCTGGCTTCCCAGGCCCCTCGCTTGCTGGGAGGCGACCCGCCAGCCCGGCCGGCTGAAGCCCTGGGGGCCGGGATGAGGAGGCGAAGGCTGGGCGTGAAGAAACCCGGCAGGAGGGGGAGGAAGAGGAGGTGGGAGCCCCCGGCTCAGGTAGGGCAGAGTGGGCCGGGTGGATAGAATGTAGCAGCTGGAGCTACGGGGTAACGAGCCCCTCCCCGGTTAGCAGGGCAGATTGCACGACAAAGGGGGTGGGGGGTGGCAATTTCTTCAAACTAAGAAACTCCGGGAGAAAACCCGGATCACGGTTTATTTCTACAGGGGAGATTTACAAAGGGGGCTCCCCCCCACCCCCAGGCGCATAGCTAAGGGATAGATTTGGGGGGGGGCACGGTCTCCCCATGGAACTCCCTGCCCGGTAGGGATAAGAATAACTAGCCTTAAATTTGGATTTGTTCCCTGCCGACCCATTGGGCAGGCAGGGCTGGGGGGGGGGGGGGGTAACATTGGTCTGCACTTCTGAATGGGTTTGGTTTGTTCGCTGCCTTGAGGGAAAGGGGGCGGCTTGGGTGCCTGTAAGAAGTTCAAGGGGAGCTCACGCTGGTTTAAAACAACAACAGGGTAACAAAACGTAAATGGCTTGTTCACACTCCCAGAGCTGAACGATCACATCGAGATCTTAGGTTAGAAAAATAAGGTGGTTTGGTGTTTTTTTTTGCTTCTGGCCGAATGCATTTTGAATGAAGTACACGCAGGGCTGCCGTGTATGCAAATGCTTAGAGGGCACGTCTGAGAAATACAGGTTGCAGGGTGGCTGCATTGACTCCCCTGCGGCCCTGCAACCTGTATTTCTTGTAAGTGCCCTCTAAACATTTGCATATATTCAAATTGATTTATTAGGTGTACGGCAACTATATATATATATATATATATATATATATATATATATATATATATATATATATATATATAAACATAGTATCAACAAACCGACACGCACTGCATAAGGCTGTTGCAACAGATAACGACATAAAACCCAGTGTTAATTAGCTGTAATGTAATTAATATAGCATAATAGAGCCATTGCAGAATGCAAGTTATTTCCCCAACAGTCATATGAGGCTAGATAAAATAATCAAAGATTTTCAATATTTGAAATGCACATAAAATATCATTTACAAATCAAAACTGCTGCTGGAAAAGTTGCCAGTTTTCTTTCAGTGGAAAACTCAAAATGTTGGCATAAAGCAATAGATATAACGATAGAACTGTTATTTAGTACAGATTGTTACACCAACCCACCCACCCCATATAAGAGAGGGTGTTTTTACACACACACATTTCTCCTGCATGTTTGCTGTAACAGCCTGAACTGTCTGTGTGTCTAAATCACTCACCCGGATCTTAAACATCTGGATCTTTGAACTTCTGCGTGAAACTTTTCCTAGAGGTTTTGTGTGTAAAAGGTTCTCCTGGTAAACGGCTTTGCTCCAGGCAGCTGTGGTCACGTGGTTTCCATGGCAACCCCTCACGTCTACAGCTGCGGCTACTTCAGGCTGCCTCAGGGCAGTGTTTGTGGGAAGAATGCATCTAGGAAATTACTTATGGGCTTGTAAGCCCAGAAGATTGAAAGCTCTGGAACTTTAACGTCTGTGTAAAAATGCCCATAGTCAGAAGATTTCAGTTTTCAAAACACACATAGGGTATCGATTACAAATCTGGGCAGTGAACAGATGCAGCAGTATCAGGGGTCAGACCTGAGCCTGTAAGACTGGAATGAGACTTGCCACAGCAACCAGCTGCTCTGGGAGAGGAGCCCGATCCCTCTTCTGTTCTTTGCATTCCTGGGATGGTTTCCATTCTGCTCTTCCCCCATCAGAGCCCTACTCTGGGGAGGGAGGGGAAGCGATCGAGGACACAGGGGCAAGCATGCAGCACTGACCGCCTGTATTTATTGTATCAACGGGTGTTTTTACACACCCGTTTCTCCTGCATGTTTGCTGTTACAGCCTGAACTTTCCGTGTCTAAATCACTCACCCAGATCTTAAACATTGGGCTCTTTGAACTTCTGCGTAGAACTTTACCGGGAGAACTTTTTATACACAAACGTTCTGGGAGAACTGCTTTGCTCCAGGCAGCTGAGGTCACTTGGTTTCCATGGCAGCCCCTCACGTCTACAGCTGCGGCTACTTTAGGCTGCCTCAGGGCAGTGTTTGTGTGAAGAATGCATCCAGGAACTGCCTCAGGGCAATGTGTGTGTGAAAAATGCATCCGGAACTTACTTGTGGAGTTGTAAACCTAGAATGAAACATCCGGAACTTTAAGGTGTGTGTAAAAATGCCCAGTATCAAGATCTGTGTTGAACTCGTCACCCAAGAAATGAATACCGAAAGCATCCTCTGTGAGTCCGTGCTGAGCCCGCCTCTTGAATGCTGAGTGCCCATCCTGTGTGTACAGCTCTGCAAATCATTCCCTAGCCGTAGCCAGACATAAAAGGCTGCTCGCTGAGGTGGGGGGTGTATCCTTGGACTGTCAAAATCCACTGGCCAGTTAAAAAAAAAAGAAGCGGCAAAAATTGGTCCAGTTCTATTAGTGTCATGAAACTGCTTCCGTAAGGGGGAGGCGAAACGCTTTAAAAGATTACAGATCTTCAACTTAGAAGGGAGGTGATCAGTGTATGGGGGAATGGTAGAGGCTTATAACATCTGAACAGTGGGGAGAGTGAATGAGGGAGCTGTTACTGACCTTTACTCAACGAGGGAGCACCGCAGGATTGAAAAGGAGGCACTTTCCCCCCACGCTGCGGATTGACTCTTCCCACAACCTGTGGAACTCATTGCCATGGGATGTCGTGAAGACCAGTAGTACTTCAGGGGGGTAGAGCCAGAACTGGAGGAGAGGGGGTCCCCAACTAGCAGGCCTTTTCAGGGTTGATCCCCAGCCACAGTTACGATAGTGTTGGTTCCTTATTAAAGTTCTCATACTTTATATCTCTGGAGTTCTTTGTGCCTAAAGGAAAACCCAGCTGAACGTGGCAGCTGTGTCCATTAAGTGCACGTGGATTCTCCTACACTTTCTTTTAAGGAGTGTGATGCTGGCTGCTTTCAGAGACCGGATACTGGGCTAGATGGATTGTAGGTCTGACACAGTACTGCGGTGATGGTCTCAGTCCCATAAAAAGTCATGGGATAGGAGGCAGGGTCCTATTGTGGATTGGTAACTGGTTAAAGAGTAGGAGACAAAGAGTAGGACAAAATGGTCAGTTTTCACAATAGAGAGAAGTAACTAATGGAGTGCTCCGGGGATCTGTACTGGGTCCGGTGTTTAATGTATTCATTAATGATCTAGAAAGGGGGGTAAGGAGATTAACTATGCAGATGACCCCCCCATTAAAGGCAGTTAAAGCACGAGTGGACTGTGAGGAATTGCAGGGGGATCTTGCGAGACTGGGTGCCCGGGTATCTGAACGGCCGATGAAATTGAATGTGGACAGGTGCAAAGTGATGCACGTAGGGAAAAACAATCCAAACGTTCTGTACGCAATGCTGGGCTCTAAATTAGGAGTTGCCCCCCAGGAAAAGGACCTTGGAGACATTTGTGGACAATACGGTGAAATCCTCAGCTCGGTGCGCGGCAGTCGTCAAAAAAGCAAACAGAACGTTGGGGATTATTCGCGAAGAGGATCAAACTGAAAATATCGTAATGCCGCTCTATAAATCTATGGTGCGACCGCAGCTCGAATAGTGTGTGCGGTTCCGGTCGCCCCATTTCAAAAAGGACATCGTAGAAATAGAAAAGGTGCAGAGAAGGGCAACAAAAATGATCCAGGGTTTGGAAGGGCTCCCGTACGAGGAGAGGCTTGGTAGGTTGGGGCTCTTCGGCTTGGAGACAAGACAACTGAGAGGGGATAGGATAGAAGTTTATAATAAACACGAGCGATGTGGAACTCGTAAATAGGGGGCGGTTATTCACCCTCTCAAATAGAACTAGGGGACGCTCCATGAAACTAACAGGTGACAGATTTAAAACAAATAAAAAAAAGTATTTTTTTACTCAGTGAACAATTAAGTTGTGGAACTTGTTACAAGAAGGACGTGGCCAAGGCCGGTCGTATAACTGGGTTTAAGAAAAGGTTGGGCAAGTTTCTGGAGGATCGGTCCATTAGCAGCGGTTAGCCCAGTAAGTTTGGGGAATGTCCCCTCTTACCATCGGGAGATGGGAGTGAACAACATGCAAAGAATCACCCCATTGTGACCTGTTGAGGACTTCCTCCAAGTGTCCGACACTGGCCACTGTCAGAGACAGGATGCTGGGCTTGAAGGGCCAATGGTCTGACTCGGCACGGCACGACTGATGTTCACTGAATGATAACAAGTTTGGCTTTTCTAAGATTCTGGAAATGAGGCCTATGTCACAGGTTCCCTGTTAACCGATACTGGTTGTCTGATGAAGGCACGCGGGTTTGGGCAGAGACTTGGGGACAGCCAGCGCAGAAGTGAGGGATGAACCAGGAAGTGTTGAATCTGTTTTGCTTTCGGTTCCAGGTCCCGGTGACATTCGATGATGTTGTCATCTCTTTCTCCCGGGAGGAGTGGACGCTGCTGGCGGATTGGCAGAAGGAGCTTTATCGAGACGTGATGACCGAAAATTACGCCAATCTCGTTTTTCTAGGTAAACTGGGCTTTCCTTTTCTTTAGAGAGGCAGGATCTTGAAAGGGATGTGGTGGATTTAGGGTCAGTCTCCCTTGAATAAGAATCTGAAATATCTCCCTGTCCATTTCCCCTAGTCTGCCAAGCCTCTAATATGGGGCATAATCTTGATTTATTTGGCTGAGATGGGGTTGGTTTGGTTTTGAATTTATATTTCTATTGGTTTTTATTTTTATACATCTTATGTCTACTGATATCCATCTATATTTCGTATTGTCTGCTACCCTGAGCCTTCAAGGGACGGCGGGACACAAACCCCCCAAATGACTAAATAATGTGGCAAAGACTCCAAATCAGAGACTGGAGCATGTTGCTCCTGCAGGAGCTGATTGCAGGATTCCTTCTTGAGAAGGACAATTCTGTAACCTTGCTCAGCTTCAGGAGCCTTGGTGAAGCTGTCCAAGGTTACAGAATTGTCCTTCTCAAGAAGGAATCCTGCAGCGGTCTTTTCCCATTTGTCTGTTCATCCCCTAAACCTGTTTGTCTATTAGTGATGCTTTTTGACCCAAAAGCAAGGGAATTTCGCATTCATATAGAACAAGGGTGGCCAAAATTCTCACGCCCAAGAGCTGCAGCTTCAGAAGCTAAGATACTTTGCCAAGATACTTTGCGTTGATCATTGGCTTCCCCCAATCGGGGTTGGGGGGAAAAGCAGCATGACTTCCCCCCCCCCCCCCCTTGCGTTAACGCTCTGACTCCTAGGTGGCCCAACAGTTTCCGTAGCCAGAATAGTGACTCAGGGCGCACGCTGCCCCCGCTCCCACAGCGCTCCCAGAATGCTCTGGGTGGCAGCGGTGATGAAAATGGTGGCTTGGTTCCTCTTACTCTCGAGCTGCCGTTTCACCCACCTCTGATAGAGAACGTGGGTCTAAAATGAGTGACATCCAGCAGCAAAGTGAAGGGTGTTTACGATGGATGCTAGGGCGGCCGGAGCTGACATCATAATGGTGGGGTCTCTGTTCATCCGGCAGTCGTGCCGTGGGTATCGAATAGCCATGGGCAGCTCCCCGTTTTTGCAGTGAATGCAGGTCTGGAAGGGATCTCGGGGTGAGTGTAGGAGGGAGGGGTCCCCTAGTCCAGCCCCCTGCGCCAATGCAGGATTTGCCACATCCAAACTGCCCGCACAGAGGAATCCCCCAACAGGATACGCAGCCTAGAATCAAAGATCTGCCACAAGCAGAGATCAGGAGTGGCCAGAGAGAGAACACTGAGGCCTGAAATTAGTTATTTTTAGTTCTTTATATTTATTAGCCGCCCCCTCATGCCCATGGCATCTCAGGCCAGCGCACAACATAAAAGCAGTCAATAAAACAATAAAACACGTCCAATAAAAACATCTTAAAATAACAGCGGGAGACGAAATTTCTGACGGACGACGCTACATGCCTGAGGAAGGTTCCTGCGCAGCCCGAAAGCTTGCTACTCTCCGCCAACAGTCGGTCCGATAGAAGCGATTCGAACCACTTTGTCCCCCTCCCTGTCACCAAGATGGCGCCCACAGAGTCTCTCCGGATTGAAATAAGAGGCTTCAAAAGAGAAACCTCGATGTCTCAAAGAAATGAGTCTCCCCCGCGCTGCAGGGGAAGGCAAACGAAGGCCCTTTTTATATGAGCCGCGGCGGGGGGGGAGGGGGGAATCAGTGTGCACGCGGGAGTGTGGGCAGGGGGGAAAGGGCAGCACTCGGGCGCACACCGATCCCGCCCGCCAACGTCCCCACTCGCACAGCAATCGCCGTTGTGCAATAGCTCCGTGAGTGGGCGATTCGTAGAACAAAACAAACAAAAATCCCTCCGCGTTTGAGGCTGAAGTGGTTGCTATGGCCCTTTCTGGGTCTACCTGGGCAACACCAAATCCAGCTGCGCATTCGTCTGGGTCCTTCCAGGAGCCCCGAAACTAGGGGTGGGACTATCGGTATTGGATTCACCCGATAATACCGATCATTATCGGTATTGGCATATCGTTTTTTTAACATTGCTGGTTTTTCGGATCTTTAACATCGCCGCCTTTTTAACAATGGCCAAAATGTGAAAGACCCGAAAAATCGGCAAAGTCAAAAAACCCCGATATGCCGATAACGATAAAACCGATATTGGATTAATCCGATACCGATAAAACCGGTAACCGATAATTCGCCTGCAATCCCACCGCTCCCCTGCCGAACTAATCTTCGCCCCCCCTTATGTCCCGCTGGGGACTTCTCCCAAACACCCGGGTCTGGCCGCTGTCGGAGACGGGTCGCTCTTCCCTGGTCTGGCGCTACTGACCCCTTCGCTCCTCACACTGATCCCTAGGGGTGCGGGGAAGAGCCCACGAGGCACGTCTAACCCCAGGATTCAGGGACGTTCCCCAAGGCAGCTCCATTGCATGCAGAGCGGGAAGCTCCCGCTTCCAAGAGTGCAGCAGTTATCGGAATGGGGGGGGGCACCTGTGAGCCTGAGGGACGTGTGCTCGTGGGTGCAGTTGTATCCCTACTGAGGGGAGGATAGCGGGCCCATTCCCCCCTAGCTCCCCCCCCGTACATAGTGCAGACACACACTGGAGCGGAATGCCCCAGCAGGGCCCATTCCCCGCTAGCTCCCCCCTGTACATAGTGCAGACACACACTGGAGAGGAGTGCCCCAGCAGGGCCCATTCCCCCCTAGCTCCCCCCTGTACATAGTGCAGACACACACTGGAGTGGAGTGCCCCAGCAGGGCCCATTCCCCCCTAGCTCCCCCCTGTACATAGTGCAGACACACACTGGAGTGGAGTGCCCCAGCAGGGCCCATTCCCCCCTAGCTCCCCCCTGTACATAGTGCAGACACACACTGGAGTGGAGTGCCCCAGCAGGGCCCATTCCCCCCTAGCTCCCCCCTGTACATAGTGCAGACACACACTGGAGTGGAGTGCCCCAGCAGGGCCCATTCCCCCCTAGCTCCCCCCTGTACATAGTGCAGACACACACTGGAGTGGAGTGCCCCAGCAGGGCCCATTCCCCCCTAGCTCCCCCCTGTACATAGTGCAGACACACACTGGAGTGGAGTGCCCCAGCAGGGCCCATTCCCCCCTAGCTCCCCCCTGTACATAGTGCAGACACACACTGGAGTGGAGTGCCCCAGCAGGGCCCATTCCCCCCTAGCTCCCCCCTGTACATAGTGCAGACACACACTGGAGTGGAGTGCCCCAGCAGGGCCCATTCCCCCCTAGCTCCCCCCTGTACATAGTGCAGACACACACTGGAGTGGAGTGCCCCAGCAGGGCCCATTCCCCCCTAGCTCCCCCCTGTACATAGTGCAGACACACACTGGAGTGGAGTGCCCCAGCAGGGCCCATTCCCCCCTAGCTCCCCCCTGTACATAGTGCAGACACACACTGGAGTGGAGTGCCCCAGCAGGGCCCATTCCCCCCTAGCTCCCCCCTGTACATAGTGCAGACACACACTGGAGTGGAGTGCCCCAGCAGGGCCCATTCCCCCCTAGCTCCCCCCTGTACATAGTGCAGACACACACTGGAGTGGAGTGCCCCAGCAGGGCCCATTCCCCCCTAGCTCCCCCCTGTACATAGTGCAGACACACACTGGAGTGGAGTGCCCCAGCAGGGCCCATTCCCCCCTAGCTCCCCCCTGTACATAGTGCAGACACACACTGGAGTGGAGTGCCCCAGCAGGGCCCATTCCCCCCTAGCTCCCCCCTGTACATAGTGCAGACACACACTGGAGTGGAGTGCCCCAGCAGGGCCCATTCCCCCCTAGCTCCCCCCTGTACATAGTGCAGACACACACTGGAGTGGAGTGCCCCAGCAGGGCCCATTCCCCCCTAGCTCCCCCCTGTACATAGTGCAGACACACACTGGAGTGGAGTGCCCCAGCAGGGCCCATTCCCCCCTAGCTCCCCCCTGTACATAGTGCAGACACACACTGGAGTGGAGTGCCCCAGCAGGGCCCATTCCCCCCTAGCTCCCCCCTGTACATAGTGCAGACACACACTGGAGTGGAGTGCCCCAGCAGGGCCCATTCCCCCCTAGCTCCCCCCTGTACATAGTGCAGACACACACTGGAGTGGAGTGCCCCAGCAGGGCCCATTCCCCCCTAGCTCCCCCCTGTACATAGTGCAGACACACACTGGAGTGGAGTGCCCCAGCAGGGCCCATTCCCCCCTAGCTCCCCCCTGTACATAGTGCAGACACACACTGGAGTGGAGTGCCCCAGCAGGGCCCATTCCCCCCTAGCTCCCCCCTGTACATAGTGCAGACACACACTGGAGTGGAGTGCCCCAGCAGGGCCCATTCCCCCCTAGCTCCCCCCTGTACATAGTGCAGACACACACTGGAGTGGAGTGCCCCAGCAGGGCCCATTCCCCCCTAGCTCCCCCCTGTACATAGTGCAGACACACACTGGAGTGGAGTGCCCCAGCAGGGCCCATTCCCCCCTAGCTCCCCCCTGTACATAGTGCAGACACACACTGGAGTGGAGTGCCCCAGCAGGGCCCATTCCCCCCTAGCTCCCCCCTGTACATAGTGCAGACACACACTGGAGTGGAGTGCCCCAGCAGGGCCCATTCCCCCCTAGCTCCCCCCTGTACATAGTGCAGACACACACTGGAGTGGAGTGCCCCAGCAGGGCCCATTCCCCCCTAGCTCCCCCCTGTACATAGTGCAGACACACACTGGAGTGGAGTGCCCCAGCAGGGCCCATTCCCCCCTAGCTCCCCCCTGTACATAGTGCAGACACACACTGGAGTGGAGTGCCCCAGCAGGGCCCATTCCCCCCTAGCTCCCCCCTGTACATAGTGCAGACACACACTGGAGTGGAGTGCCCCAGCAGGGCCCATTCCCCCCTAGCTCCCCCCTGTACATAGTGCAGACACACACTGGAGTGGAGTGCCCCAGCAGGGCCCATTCCCCCCTAGCTCCCCCCTGTACATAGTGCAGACACACACTGGAGTGGAGTGCCCCAGCAGGGCCCATTCCCCCCTAGCTCCCCCCTGTACATAGTGCAGACACACACTGGAGTGGAGTGCCCCAGCAGGGCCCATTCCCCCCTAGCTCCCCCCTGTACATAGTGCAGACACACACTGGAGTGGAGTGCCCCAGCAGGGCCCATTCCCCCCTAGCTCCCCCCTGTACATAGTGCAGACACACACTGGAGTGGAGTGCCCCAGCAGGGCCCATTCCCCCCTAGCTCCCCCCTGTACATAGTGCAGACACACACTGGAGTGGAGTGCCCCAGCAGGGCCCATTCCCCCCTAGCTCCCCCCTGTACATAGTGCAGACACACACTGGAGTGGAGTGCCCCAGCAGGGCCCATTCCCCCCTAGCTCCCCCCTGTACATAGTGCAGACACACACTGGAGTGGAGTGCCCCAGCAGGGCCCATTCCCCCCTAGCTCCCCCCTGTACATAGTGCAGACACACACTGGAGTGGAGTGCCCCAGCAGGGCCCATTCCCCCCTAGCTCCCCCCTGTACATAGTGCAGACACACACTGGAGTGGAGTGCCCCAGCAGGGCCCATTCCCCCCTAGCTCCCCCCTGTACATAGTGCAGACACACACTGGAGTGGAGTGCCCCAGCAGGGCCCATTCCCCCCTAGCTCCCCCCTGTACATAGTGCAGACACACACTGGAGTGGAGTGCCCCAGCAGGGACCATTTCCCGCTAATTCCCCCCCTGTACATAGTGCAGACACACTGAAGCGGAGTGCCCCAGCAGGGGCCATTCCAACCTAGCTGCACCCCTGCCCACTTCTTCTAAATTAAAGATAAAGCTAGCCTTGGTGTTTCGAGTGCTAAACTCTGGGAGGCCAGTGGGTTCAGGAGCTGGCTCTGGGCAAACAGAATATAATTCTCCTTCTGCACAAACAGGCCGCGCAGATGCCAAACCTGAGATTGTATCCAAGCTGGAGCAAGGGGAAGACCTGTACGCTGAGGAGCAGTGGGATTCAGAGGAGACCGAGATCCCTCCAAGAGCCAAGTTAGGTGAGTGACCCCTATAACAGCAGCAGCAAAAATGCTGCTAGCTTCACAAACTCAAATCTGGATGTCGTTTTGAGGAAGAACGTCAAGATATGAGCTGTTTTAAGTTAAGCAGGGAGGGGGAAATGGGGGCTTTGGAAGAGATGGGACATATTCATTGCAAACTTTTTACAGGAGGGTAAACCGCTATCGGGGTCAGCTAAAAGATGGTGAATCATTCCCGAATGCAAGGGGTTGAGCAAGGTGACTTATGAGGTGCCTCCCAGCCCTAGGATGCTATAAACCATTCTGCAACTATGGCTGCACCATTTATCCTAGCAGAATTGCCTGCTAGAATTTTAACTGGATGTATCCTCCAGCAAATTAATTTGCAACTTTGCACGTGCTGGAGGTGGAGCTGGCAGCGCCATGGGGTACAGCACTTCAGATTTCAGACACGAAACGTTTTCCTCTTTCGACAACCTGGATAAGTGGTGTCTGAATTTTTTTTTTTTATGTGTTCCAGGGGAGAATTCACTCGGGAAGAGAACAAAAAATCAAAAGAATGGGGCAGAATCTCCTGGCTGTCCAGCATTGCAGGCTCTCTCATCGAGGAGAGATCTCCGCACACTAACAAGAGGTTCCGGGAAATTCTCAGATGGCCCTGAGCGTCAGAGAGGCCAGATGATAGAGAAAAAACGCAAGTGCATGGTCTGCGGCAAAGCCTTCAGCAGGAAAAACCTAGTCACGCACATGAGAATCCACACCGGGGAGAAACCATACCAGTGCCGTGACTGTGGGAAAAGATTCAGTCGGATGCAACATCTAGTGACACATCAGAGAACCCACACGGGGGAGAAGCCCTATCAGTGCACGGAGTGTGGGAAGAAGTTCAGTCAGCTAGCCAACCTCCGGACACACCGGAGCATCCACTCAGGAGAGAGGCCCTTTAAATGTGCCGAGTGTGGGAAAAGGTTTGGCCAGAGGCTGTATCTTACCCTGCACCAGAAGCTGCACACGGGTGAGAAGCCATTTAAATGCAATGAGTGTGGGAAAAACTTCATCCAAAGGAAGGTATTAATGACGCACCTGAAGAGTCACTCTGGAGACGGGGGGCCCTCCCCTTGTGCCGACTGCGGGAAACGTTTTGCGACCCAGGCGGGGCTGAGAAACCACCGGCGGCTCCACACAGGAGAGAGGCCATTTGTGTGTCCTGAGTGTGGGAAAGGCTACACCACAAGTTCTGGTCTCAAGTACCATGAAAGGATCCATACGGGAGAACGGCCTTATCGGTGCAGCTACTGTGATAAAAGCTTCCGGTACAGGAAGGACATTGCGTCCCATCAGAGCATCCACACGGGAGAGAAACCCCACCAGTGCGCTGAGTGCGGCAGCAGCTTCCGCCGCAGGAACACGCTGGTGAAACACCAGAGGATTCACACCGGGGAGAGACCGTTTCCCTGTGCCGAGTGCGGGAAAAGCTTCACCACGCGATGCGGCCTCCTGGATCACCAGAAAACCCACACGGGAGAGAAACCCTACAAGTGCAGCCACTGCGGGAAAAAGTACAGCCGGGACAGAGAGCGACGGAAACACGAGACCAGAGCCCACTTGGAGCAGCGGCCGGAGTGTGGCGAGTGCGGGAAGAGGTTCCGCACCGAGAGAGAGCTTGCAACGCACGAGAGAGTCCACACAGGAGAGAAGCCGTTTCGGTGTCCCCGGTGCGAGAAGTGCTACTCTCGGAAGAACGATCTAGCAAAGCACTTGAAAAAAGCGTGCAAGGAGGCATAGCTGAGTGCCCGAGGAGGTGGATTTAAAGAGACAAGGAAATCAAGAAAACCTAGACATGTAAAGGAGGTAGTCTCCGTAGAGGCAGGGCTGTTCACATCAAAGTGAATTGAATCCTTTGATTATTTATAACTAAGGCCACTTTCACACATGCTACGGGGCGGAATGCGCAGCTAGGATATGCGCAGGGATCGGCTGGTCTGAAAGCCACGCACGGCTTTGCCGGCAGAGACGCGCAGGGATGTAGAGCTCGTTCTGCTGGCAAAGCCGTGTGCAGGAGGTGTGTGTGTGGGGGGGTGCTTTCAGACCCACCGATCCTCGCGCATTCCCCCCGCAGCCAAAATGTGTGTGTGGGGAGGGAGGGGCGGATTGCCGGAAAGTGTCCTAAGTAATTGCTGCTCTTGGCTACATTGGTGAATGGGCTATAACTGGGTGGAACTAAGCAGTTAGAGACATTTTATTCCGATTTTTGACTTCTGCATATATATATATTTTTTTGTTATGTTACAAAATGTTATTCTTATTTACCAAGGATATGATCATAAGTGTTGGTGGAGATGCATTGTCGTCTTTGGGGCTGGCGCATCTAGGATTAGAACTTAGAGAATGAACCATAGAAGTGTAGATAATTGAGTCTCCTAATTGGCTTTCTGGTATAGATAATTAACTGATTCTCATTGTCTAGTTCGATATTGATGGAACTTTTAAATTGATTTAAAAGGCCATGAAAGCAGAATTATTATTTTTAAAAAAAAAATAATCTTTTTTTAAATGCACCTAAATGAATGTGGCCATGTCGAATGTGTTGGATACATGGGCAAGGTTGTCCAAAGCCTTGGCCGCTGTGGACTGCGTTGATTCACAGCAATTCTCTGGCAGACAAGACAGCACAAAAAATCATCATGCAGTCAGTCTATGTTGTTTCTATAGCATGGAGGGGAGTCCAACCTTGTTCAAACTTACCAACGTAAGGGCTCTGCTTGGCCCGAAAGCTTGCGCGTTCTCCCCAGCAGAAGTTGATTGGAACTACTTTGTCTTCAACGTAAACTGTGCGAGTTTGGAGCTTTTATTGCTTGATGTCATCCTGGAAACTTATTTAGAAAATATTGATATTGAATAAAATTGGATTATAAGGACTCAGACCTGATGGAACCCTTCTGCGGGCCAGTTGGACAGCCCGGGCCTAGGACCGAACATTTGACATTTAGGAGTTTTTTGCTAAACTGAAATGAATGCTAACTAAAGCAAAAACTTTTCTACCTAAAGACAAATTAAATTACTAATATTTGGGAGTGAATACCAGCAATGTCCTCGGTGGCAAGGATCGAGAATGATAAACGGCTTGATTTCTATGTTCACTAACATCAAAAGCAAATCTGCAAATAATCTTTAATGGGGTAGACAGGGCCACAGATGCTTAAATCTGACAAAGATTTGTGAGAGGGTGCTTAACGTGTGTTCATTGCTCCCACCATGTACAGTCTCCCCTACAAGCGGTATTTGCAGGGTCGAGCTCTTAGACCTCAGTCCTACGACGATTTTGGCGCGTAACTTGACCCTCCGAGAATCCTCTTGTTGAGTTCAGTGGAACTGTTCAATCCAAAGGCCGGTGAATTCAATGGTGGTATTTCTATTGACTTGAGAGGGTTTGGAGTTGGGCCATATTGCAAATCTATACATCTTTGTAAGTCTCTGCAAATTCATGGCTTTAAAGCAGCTAAATGACAAGCCAAGCCATTAAATTTTTATTTTTTTTAATTGATGCTCAATATTCAGTTAAAGAGGTGTTCCTCCAATACTGTTGATAAAGAGATATTGTCACTGACAGGTTGAGGAGGGCTCACTGACTCAATATACCATTCCTTATCAAAACAACTGTAATGGATTATATTAAGGGGAGGTGCTAATATAGGTTATCATAAGTTTAATTTCTTAATGAAATTAATGATAAAATCCAGTTTTCTTTACTTTTAAAAAGGATTTAAAAAAAAATAAAAAATTTACTGGAAGAAATCAATTTGTTATATGCCTTGCCTTGTGCTTGGAGAGAATCTTCCCAGTTGAACCTTAGACCAAGGTGTAGAGACAATTATAAGGAACTTCAGATAAACCTAGCAAAGATGGGTGAATGGGTAGATTAAATTCAACAGAGGCAGCAATCTATGTCTTTTGTTCCTGCTCTGACCAGAAATAAAATGTGCACGTGGTACCTGAGAGGCTGCTGCCTTTGTGATCTTTAAGTTCTCTCGATCTGTGAGATCCTTTAAAAAAATTTGTTTATAATATATATTTTTTTTTATATAAACGGTATCAGCACAAGTTTCCATTCCTTCCCGTACAACGTTAGTAAGCCTTTGCCACTCATTCCCTGGCGTGTAGCAGAGCGGCTGTGGAACTGAAATCAAATATACAAATACTGCATTACAACCTCCAGTGTGGACTTCCCCAACCTTCCACTTTATTGTGTGTCTTTCCCTCCCTCCCTTTCCTTTCCCTTCCTAATAACCTCTGCCCCTGCCCCGCTCCCTGAGCTATAAATGAACGGATGGCCTCTTCTGGATCTTTTCCGCGAACGGCTCTCTGTCCAGTGCTGCAGATCAAAAGCCACTTCCATGCCTGTGTGTGATTGTGGGGATGGCAGCCGCTAATGTGCACGGTGACGCAGGATGGAAGGCAAAAGTTGGCCTGTTTATACGGCCTGTTAAATTATATAGGACGATACCTATGAAAACCAAAGGCAAAGACCAGCCATGCGGCTGTTGTGGCCGATTTGGCAGTGAATGCATAGCAGCAGTGGGAGGAAGGAAGCCAAGAAAAGGTTAGCAAGGCGAAAGAAGAGAACAAAATAACGAAAATGTTGTTGTGGAAGTTTGCCGGGCCGTGGCTGTAGCTAGGTGGGAATGGGCTCTGCTGCAGGAGATAGAATGGGCTCCCTTCTCCATTTCCCACATCAGCAGTAGGGCTCACGGCTGCACCAGGGAGGAACGTGGGGCCCCCCCCACCCTTGTAGGCCCAGCTGCAGTTCCTATCCTAGTTATGCCCATGGATCTGACAACCCTACTCTTTGCTGGCTGGTTAAGATTCTGACTGCTCCAAAGAGGCCCATGGGTGCCAGCCCACCCAAGAGCCAGGCATTGCATGTAGATTTCTAGAAGGAGCCTGTTGCAAACAGGTACTTGGACTTCTACGTCTTCCATTTGAATAAACTGCAGCCAACAAGAAAGTGTGATGAACTTTGCAAGCTTCCACGCTGCTGCCTCCTTGCTTCAGCTAGCAGGAAACCAAAGCACGGATCTCTTAAGTGACCAGACAAAGCAGCTGACCCCGCCTTGTGCCATTAGGATTGATTGCGAGAGGCTTTGGATCTGAAATTGTGGGCCCCACTCTGCTCTTACGAATGAGAGCTTCATGGCACATCGATTTAGAAAGAGGCCTCGGAGGAGGAGAGGAATTGGATTGGTGCCAATGTGTTGGGTGGGTTGGGGTTGGAGCGGAGCGGACAATGTGAATTTACTGTAATAACTGAGGACGGGTGATTTGTAGCGATTGCTTTACTTAGTGCAAATCTTAAAATAAAAATGAATGAATGACCTAGAGAAGGTGGGCTGGGTAGCTCCAGTTATTGCATGTCAGAATACAAGATATTTTCCAAGCGGAATTGGAACCAATAAAGGGAAATGCTTCCGCCGCATCCCCTTTGAGTGCGGAATTAGCCAGTAGGAGAGGGTAGCTCTCCCTCTGCCTTGGGAGAGAGTTTGGCCACCACCATTTTAGCTAGAGACTGAACCTGCGGTCCAGCACCCAGTGACGTCACTGGCAAAACTCTCCTTGACTTGAATGGCGTGGGGTTGGGCCTTGGGTTGACTCAGCTGGGCTTGGGGTAAGCCAGTCTACCATACTGAGCTGGGAAGCTGGGCCGCTCTGGTGATAGGAGCACAGAAGGTAGCTCCTTGTTGAAGCCTGGAGCTCTGTCTCCCAGTAGGGAGGAGAACCGAGCTTTGCCAGGGCATTGCCCCAGCCGGTGTGGGAGAGTGCAAGTTGGTCTAGGCTGCTAGGAACTTGCCACGGAGGCCTGGAACATAACTAGAGTGCCTCCCAGAAGCAGGAGGCTATTCATCTAAGCCCAGCAGTAGTGCTATTGTGATTTCTATGAACTGGGCAAGTGGGGGCTCAGAATCCACAGGCGGAACTCAGCCAGGGCTGGTCCTGGGTTTCACATTGTCATGATAGCCCTGGGTCTGTCTTCATTTGTACTCGAGTTGCAGCGCCCGAATCTCAGCTGTTCCTCCAGAATCTGGTCAGCCAGGGTCACAGCGCAGAGGTTTGTGTGTGGGTGCCCACCATATGGACACTAGCCGCGCCGGGTCCATATTGTGAGTAAAAAGCCTGGGGGCTGAGAAGACAGCAGCCTCAAGTGATGTGTCTAGCGCAATCCAACTAGGCCCGAAGCCGAAATTCTGCCCGGTTTCCATTTTCGACGGAATTGGGCATTTCGATTGGTCCGATGGGAATTCGGATTGGACAAAATTCCAATCGAACCAGCGGAAAATAACTCAAGTATTTGCCCATGTGCAAAACAGCCACCCACTGTTCTGCATCTGCGCAAATCGTTCGATTTGGAATTATTATTATTATTATTATTAACAAACATTTATATAGCGCCAGCAGTGTACCTGGCACTTTACAAAATAATAAAATAGACACGGTCCCTGCCCCTAGGGCTTACAATCTGAGAGACAGGAGCTGGGGGAGAGACTTAGGAAGGGGAACAGAGGGAGAGACAAGGGGTCTAACATTCATGAAGATGCGAGGTCTCAAGTGCACGTACTTGGCTTGGTTACGATGAGAATGACAGCAGGCAGGTCCATGTTGCAAGGATAAGGGTAAACAGCTCGTAGGTATAGGAAATAGTGGCTCAGCAGGATAGAGTCAGACGGACAATGTATTTCAACTGGAATTTAGGGCTGTTTCAAGCCAGCTTTAATTCCCCCCCTCTCCCCCCAGCACACACACTGGAAGGGACCCCAGCAAAACCAGTTTAGCAGGATTTAGAAATGTAGACCTCCACGAATAAAGTCTCCTATAGAACTGTAATCTCCTTACAGCGGGAACGTTCTCCTGATTCTTACTGTCCGGTCCTGAACCCCATGGGTTTCTGGTCCTTCGGTCTTAGGCACCAATAGACGATGTCGATGTAGTAAAGAATAATTACCCCATGGGAGTAGACTGTCTCGAAGTGCCACAGCAATCCTGGGAAGGGTGCTGAGTGAGCGTGGAGACAGTGCTCAGGTTTGGGGCCAAGTCTCATCTGTCACCAAGCCAAGAACGTGTACCCAAGTTCTCGCATCCTCATGAATGTCACATCCCTTGTCTCTCCCTCTGTTCCCCCTTCCGTCTCCCCTCCCTCTGTCTTTAGATTGTAAGCTCTCGGGCAGGAACCGTGTCTATCTTAGTCTCTGTAAAGCGCCAGGTACATCGCTGGTGCTATATAAATGCTTATAATAACAGTGAGAATGAATTTCACCTTGGGATCCCTTCGGAGTGGAGATAAAGGGGATCTGAAAGGGCAGAGAGGCAAGAGGACAGAAGGAACTGACTGTACGGTCTCACCAAGTGTGAACGCTGGGGAACGAGAGGTTAGCTGGGGGCTTATCCTGTTCCCAGGTGCCTGCTTTCAATAGTGGTACAAGCTCTGAGGGCCACATCGAATTTTTTTAGGGGGGGCTCGGTGGTCACACAACAATCGGCCAAAGGTTTTCTTTTCTTTTTAAACACTTTATTTAGTTTTAATGACAAAATTGCACGGAGCAAGAAAATGGCATCCAAGTACACTCCTCCCACACAGCGGTAACTGCAAGGTGTCTCCATTTATTCTGGTGGGCTTTGAATTGGAGCTACAATTACCCAACACGTATTTAATCAGGAACATAGAATACAGGCACAGAACACATCAGGGGGGAGAGGGAAGAGAGCGGCCGCTCGCGGGAGGGAAGGGGTAAAACGCGGCCGAGGACGTCCTGGCCCTCTCCGTTAAAAGCTGCAGCACAGTGAGAAGAATGGGCAGTCTTTACTCCAGGGGCGCACTGTCCGTGCCAGCATCGTCGGTTGAGGGACATGGTGCTTGGCTGGCATGAGGCATATCTCCCGCCGGAAAACCGGGACTCTGAAGAGGGGCCCACTGGGTTATCCCATAGTAGCTCCAAGGGTGTTGACATTCTAGATGACTTGCAGAGAAAAATTCTCCTGGAATAAAGGGTCACTCGGGGGTGGGATTTCAGGGGGAATTTCGGATTCAGTTCTTTAGGAATTTCGGATCGCAATTTGGATTCAGATTTTTTTTTTGCCTTGCGTTTTCCCCCACTGAGGTCAATGGGAACAAAGCGAAATGCAAAAATCCAAATCAAAAAAGCAATGTTAAAGATCCAAATCGCCCAAAACAGAATTTTTGGACAAAACCGATTCCGGGTAGATTTGGTTCTCTTTGAATCCGAAATCCCCGTCCCCAGAGTCACTGATTGAATAAGGGGCACTCCAGGGAGCAGTTACGCAGTTCTGGTTCCCACTAGCGAAAGACGCTGGGTGTTGTCAAACGGGTTCGGCCCACTTGGATCAGGGCTGAGCCCACGCATCTGTTCCAGGCCCGCCAGATATAGGTCTGGTTCAGACCCCGGCGGAGCAGACCGCTGGACCAGAGACGTGGGCCTGGAAAGAACTGGGCCTTCAGTCTGGGCCCAAGAGTGGGCTAAATGGGGCAGGTCTGTTTTCACGCCAACCTGGCCCCACGTAAGGAGTTGCCATGGCAGCCTGTTATTGGCAGCCATGGCTACTCATCAGGGTTGGGAGGGGCGGGCCACTGGCTGCAGGGCCGGAATGGAGTCGCTCCCTGCCCCGCCTCCCTGGCTGAGGGAATGTATATTCCGCCTCCCTGACCTGGTGTAGCGCCCCCCCCCCCGACCCCCCTTCCTGCAACATTTGTTTTCACCTCGGGATCCCATTGGAGCAGGGATATGGGAATCGGCAAAGGGACGTGGTGGTGTATTCTAAACATGGGGTTTGTGTTCACTGAGCTTTCCCCATTGCTACCGCTGGGAAAGACACGGTGAACATAGGCCCCAGATTTTAAAAATTCATAGAACTGAGGTGAAAGGGCCCGTTAATTCAACCCCCTGCCCTGAGGCAGGGTCCCCTCTACCTGGAGCAGGATGCCTTACAAACCTCCACTGTTCAATTCTCCTAAGCGTGAGGAAGTAACTGGAGGCCTGTCTTCCTGTAATTTCAACCGACTGTCTCATCCTCAGTGACTACGAAGAAGGAAGGCTTTTCCTCTTTTTTACGGCATCCTTTTAGGCTCAAGGGTCTGGAACAGCTTCCGTATGAGGAGGGGCTTGGTAGGATGGGGCTTTTCAGCTGGGAGAAGAAACAACAGAGCAGGGATAGGAGAGATGTTTCTAAAACCATGAATGGGGTGGCAGGAGGAAATCGGGAACAGCTGTTGACCCTCTACCCATAGTACTAGGACTAGGGGGACCCTCCATGAAACCAACTAGCAGCAGATTTAAAGCAAATAAAGGCAAGTATTTTTTTCACTCAACGCTCCATTAACGTGTGGAAGTTGCCAAAGGAGGCGGTCAGGGCTAAGTTCTGAGAGAACAGGTCCATGAATGGCTATGAGCCAAGTAAGTTAAGGGGAATGTTGGGAGCTGGGGTGACCGGCAGAGAATGGATCACTCCCCTTGTGACCTCGGTCGCTTTTCTGACGCCACCGTGATTGGCCACTGTCGGAGACAGGATGCTGGGCTCGATGGACCATTGGTCTGACCCAGTAAGGAACGGACTGGGTTCTTATGAAACTGTCGATAGGCTTTCCCTTCCCAAGCGCCTCGTCTCTAGGCTGGTCGTGTCCAGTTCTGTCCTCTAGGACTTGTACGCGAGACCCTTGACCATCTTACTTGCTCTTCCCTGGATAGGGTGGCCAGATATGCAGATTTCTCCAGGACACTTATGAAAAATACATGTTGCAGGGCCCGCACTGGCGCCCAACAATGCAGACCCTGCAACATGTATTTTTTGTAAGTGTCCTGGAGAAATCTGAATAGCTGGCAATTATCTCTGGATCCTTTCGATTTTGTCAACCTTCTTGAAATGCAGAGCCCCGCTCTGCGTGCGGTGCTCCTTCAGAGAGTTCTAACCAGTTCAGAATAGGCCCGAGAGCTTCCCGATTCTCGGATACGATGCTTCTGTTCATACAACCATAAATGGCATTGGCCTTTTTTGCCGCAGCATTACGCTGCTGCCTCGCGCTCAGTAGGTGATCCCCAAATTCTTCTCGGCCGTGCTGCTGCCTCGCCAATTATCTCCCATCATGGAGTTGTGCATTTGGTTTTCCTTTCCTATGTGTAATACTTTTCACGACTATTATTTAGATAGTGGCAGGGGCATGCCTGACACTGCACAGTTGTGATCTGAAAACCACTTTCTTCCAATGGCTGCAAAATGAGGAAAACGGGTGGCAACTCACCCCTTCCAAGGGCCTGGGGGTCTTTCCTTTTTGGGGGAAATTAACTTATGTACGTTCGCCCCTCCTTCCCCGGCAGGTCTCACCAGAACACCTGCTTGCCCGTGTTAAGAAAGGGGCAGGAACTAACGTGAATTTAACTCATGTTAGTCCGATCACGTGAAACCCCCGATCGTGGGCACGGGGGGGGGGAGGGGGGAGCGTTATTTTCCCCTTCCCCCGTTAGATTCAATAACACGAGGCAGGGCTCAAAATCCAGCCCTGTCTCATGTTGGGGAATTTAACGGGGGAAGGGGGAAATAACGCTAAAACCACCGTGCCCATGATGGGGGGGCGGTTCACGTGACCGGACTAATGTGAGTTAAACTGATGTTAGTCCCCTGCCCCTTTCTCACCAGGGTAAGCAGCCTCCGTCACATCTGATGTGGGTCCTGCAACTCCCAGAATCCACCTCCCTCTCGATCAGCCGAGCAACGCACAACACGGGATTTCACAAACCCTGCTTGATCTTCATTAAAGAGGGGATTCTACCTCGCCGGACTCTCTCTCTCTGGCTCCGGACAGCCTGGAGAGTCTCCTCGCATAACCAGCTGTCCGCCTTGGAACGCTGCTTCTCCTTCAGTAAATAAAAAGTTCACAGTCTTTAAGAACCCAAGTGAACCATGGTGATCATCAACACGATCTGTTGAAAACACAGGCCTTGGGATTCATCCCATAAATTAGAACTGGGGTGGAGGAGCCTTTCCATCCTGGGGGGCCATTTTGAGCATTAGGACAAGCTTTGCAGGGTGCAGAGGAATTGGGGGTGGATGTGCTATGGGGGGCTGCGCTCAGGATGGGAGAAGGAAGGGGAGCATCCGGATCATGGATCTGACCCCTCTCCTTGAGTGCATGGCCTCCTCGCCCCCGAATTCACCCTTTCAGTGCTTGAGGGTAAAGACTGGATCCAGGGGCGGATTTGGCCCACGTGTTGGGTGCCCCCCAACCTCTGCGTTCGCTTAAAGCAGGGGCGGGCCAAGTTTCCTAATCCCGAGGATCGCATCCATTTGCCACAACGGGGCCAAAGAGCCATGGTTTACCCCTATCTCGATTAAAGCATAACTTTGGGGAATATCCGAGATCTCTCTTCAGGAACCTCTCCAAGTCCACCACCCGTCCCTGTCTCTGCTGTAAAGCCCTCGCAGCACAACGACGCCAGCCCCGCTTAGAGGGCTGACCAACCTAGGACATAAGCCGGCTGCTGCTGCCCACGTCTGGTTCCCCAAAGCACCTGTCTAGGGTTTACTCCTTGCATGGGGTTTTCATGTGCCTAACTAAATCGTTCTTCCGATGGTAGCTCCTCTCGCACTGAGGGCACTGATAAGGCTTCTCTCCCGTGTGGACTCTCTCATGGGTCGCAAGCTCCCTCTCGGTGCGCAGCTTCTTCCCGCACGCGCGGCACTCCGGCCTCTGTTCCAAGTGGGTTTTCCTCTCATGTTTCTGTCGCTGTTTGTCCCGGGTGAATTTTTTCCCGCAGTGGCTGCATTTGAAGGGTTTCTCTCCGGAATGAGTTTTCTGGTGATCCGTGAGGCTGTACTTCGTGGTGAAGCTTTTCCCGCACTCTGCACAGGGAAACGGTCTCTCCCCGGTGTGAATCCTCTGGTGTTTCACCAGCGTGTTTCTGCGGCGGAAGCTGCTGCCGCACTGGGCGCACTTGTGAGGCCTCTCGCCCGTGTGGATGCTCTGGTGTGACGCAAGAATCGCCTTCAGCCGGAACCTTTTCCCGCAGTCGCCGCACCGGTACGTCCGCTCACCTGAATGGACCCGCTTGTGGTACTTCAGCCGGGAATTCGTGGGGTAGCCTTTCCCGCACTCGCCACACACAAACGGCCTCTCGCCCGTGTGGAGTCTCTGGTGGTATCTCAGCGCCGCTGGGGTCGAGAAATTCTTCCCGCAGTCGGCACAGGGATAGGGGCCCCCGTCGCCAGAGTGGTTTCTCAGGTGCGTCATTAGTACCTTCCTTTGGATGAAGCTTTTCCCGCACTCGTTGCATTTAAACGGCTTCTCGCCCGTGTGCAGCTTCTCGTGCAGGGTGAGATACAGCCTCTGGCTGAACCTTTTCCCGCACTCGGTGCATTTAAACGGCTTCTCTCCCGTGTGGATGCTCCGGTGCGTCCGGAGGTTGGCCAGCTGGCTGAACTTCTTCCCGCACTCGGTGCACTGGTAGGGCTTCTCCCCCGTGTGGGTTCTCTGATGTGTCTTTAGGTGCTGTGTCCGGCTGAATCTTTTCCCGCACTCGGTGCACTGGTACGGTTTCTCCCCGGTGTGGGTTCGCATGTGCGTGGCCAGGTTTGGCCTGCTGAAGATTTTCCCGCACACCGGGCAGCTGAGCCGCTTCTCTTTTATCCGACGTCTCGGCGGTCCAGACTCTCTTGGGCGTTTGCTGGATCCTCTGGTCCGCATGTGGAAAACACTCTCTTTCAGTCTTTCTGACGAGGAGTCTGGAAGTGCCAGATTTCCGGGATGATCGCTTCCCCCATCGACTCTCTTCCTAGCTTGACCACCTGCCGGGAAGAAAAGAAAAATCCTCCACTTGTTTCCTGCTACATTCCCACCTGGGAGCTTAGCTCCCCCTCTGACACCAATTCTGCTCTCTAAATTATCCTTCCCCCACGTTGCCCCCATGCCTGGAACTCCCTCCCTAAACACATTCGCTTTGCTCCCTCCCTCCTAAAACCCTCCCTCTTCCACCCGGCCTTCCCTAGCTCCTCACCCCACCGACTGTTCTGTCCTGTCACTCAGGGTGCCCTTCTCCCCTGGAACTAAGTTAAACACGTGCAGCCCCTGCAACTTCTCGTCTCTCCCAGACTGTAATCCCCTTGGGGCAGGGCCCTCTCTCTATTTAGTGATTGTTCCGTGCCAGGGATATTGAATATGGAACATGGATGGGAGCAACTGCACGTGGCCGCTCCCGCAACCCCCAGCCGGGTCAGGTCAGGGGATGGAAACTAATGTTCCCCGGCCTGATCTGGCTGGGGAGGGGGGGGGGCGAAGCAATGCACTGCAGCTGGCCCCGCCCACCCCCGTCATAACAGGCTGCCATGGCAACCCCCCACTCTGGGCCAAGTAGGCACGAAAACAGATGCGCCCACCCGGTTTGCCCTGCTCTGGCCTGCTTGGGCGGCTTGCGGGGCTGGACCGTGAGCCCAGTTCATTCCAGGCCCCCATTTCCAGCTCGGCTGGCAACCCCGCTGGGGTTTGAACATCCGGCGGGCCTAGAAGAGACGCGCGGGGTTCGACGCCGGGCCAGAGGGGGCGAACCGCGGCGGACAGCATTGCGTCTGTTAACGCCCGTCGTCTGGAGAGAGAAATTCAGATTTCTAACCCGATTCATGCTGCGCTGAGCTTTAAAACCTGCAGTCGGTACAAGCTAGCGAGACGGAGGCAGTGCCCCAAAAGCACTCGCCAACGAATTCAGCAAGGCTCAGCCAGCGCGAGCTGGTGTTCGATTACAGCCCCCACTTGGTCAAATTCTTACCGAGCTCATTATACCAGCCTGGTTCGCAAAGTCGGGCCTGGGTTGGGTGAAGAATTAGATGGATAACGTCTGGTTTTGTTTTTCTGCCATCCGTCAAGCTAAAAACCCCTCCTGCTTTCCTAGGCCTCAAACGTCCCTTTGCAGGACTTGGTCCAGGGACCAGTCTCTGCGGTAACTGGGGGCCAGCATCCTGCCAAGGGATGTTTGTGGTGGATACGCTGCTTTAATCTCAGCGGTTTCCATGCTAATCCTCAACGTAGCCTCACCTCGAATCCATCGCTGAGGTCAGAAGCAAAATTGTCTTTTACTTAAACAGCCAAACTTTCTGACATTCTCAGGCAGGGAGACAGCCAGGCTGAGTTGCTGGGCTCTGTCGGTATTCCTGCCGCTGCTGGGTCTAACCTCCGTTACAGACATTACTCACTTTGAGGGGTCTCTCTCTCTTCCAAATCCCGATGCTCCCCGTCATACGGCTCTTCCCCTCGCTCCAGCTTCGATATAAGCGCGGGTTTGGTAGCTGCGCAGCCTGCGAGGGCAGAGGGAAGAATTACTACTACTTCTCATTTCACTACTTATCAGAATTAGACTAGTTTTGCCCAGAGCCGGCCCCTGGCCGTACGGATTTCAGGGCTCCAAGAGCCAAGGCAAACTTGATCTTTCATTTAGGAGAAACGAGGGTTTCCAGCTCCTTGCCCTGTGCAGATGGCATGGGAAGGGAACTGATCATTTGGGTTAGCTATGCCTCTTCCCAGAGCTTTGATGGGATTGGGGGCTAGTGGCCTTAGAAATGCCTGGGTCTCTGGGCACTTAGAGTTCCAAACCAACATCAAGCTCGGACTGGTGCTGGCCAGGTAGCCTTGGACAGGATAAGCTTCCCACGTTCCTTCCAGACTCCTGGCCAGTTCCCTACAATGGAGACAGCTTCCCGACTGACGGCCAGCGCGGCCTCCTGGATGATGTCTCCTGAGAGCTGATTAAGATGGGAGAAAGAATGACCCATGGGAGAGTACAAGGACTAGGGGACATGCTATGAAACTAACAGGGAGCAGATTTAAAACAAATACAAGATCACCAGCGATCTTCCTGTGGCTAAATCTAACCGCCTCTGCTCCATTCTAGTCCTCCTTGACCTCTCTGCTGCCTTCGATACTGTTCACCACTCACTCTTGCTGGACTCACTTCACTCCCTTGGCTTCTGTGGCTCCGTCCTCGACTGGTTCTCCTACCTCTCTGACCGCTCCTTTAATGTGTCTTTCACCAACTCCACCTCCTCCTCCTTCCCCCTCTCGGTTGGTGTTCCTCAAGGCTCTGTCCTTGGCCCTCTCCTCTTCTCAATCTACCCTGTCCCTAGGCAAACCCATTGCCTCCCATGGCTTCCAACATCACCTCTACGCTGATGACACTCAACTCTCTCTCTATTCCCTCTCTCTCTCCATCTGCTCAAGCTCGCCCATCTGCATCGATGGAGTCACCATCCATCCTGTTCTCCAAGCCCGTAGCTTGGGCTTCATCTTTGACACGCACCCTACGTTGACTCTGTTACCAAATCCTGTCACTTCTCCCTCCATAACATTGCTAAGATTCGCCCTTTTCTCTGTCTCATCTGCCAAAACCCTTGTTCATGCTCTGGTCATCTCTCACCTCGATTACTGTAATCTCCTTCTCACTGGCCTTCCCCGGTCTCACCTTTCTCCTCTTATCGCCATCCAAAACTCTGCGGCCAGGGTCATCTACCTCGCCAGTCGCTTCGACCATGTGCAGCCCCTCCTCTCTTCGCTTCACTGGCTCCCCCTTCCTGAACAAATCCTGCACAAGCTCCTAGTCTTCACCGATAAAACTCTTCACAGCTTTGCTCTCCCTTACTTCTCTGCACTAATTATCCTCCGTATTCCAGTCTGTGAACTCCACTCCTCCTCTGTCCCCTCTCTCACCCTCCCACGCCTCCCCTGCTCCCCTAACCGCCTTCATCCCTTCTCCCTCGCTGCCCCCCACGCCTGGAACTCCCTCCCTGCCCACATCTGCCTCGCCCCCTCCCTTCATACCTTCAAATCCCTCAAGACCCACCTCTTCCGCTCTGTCCTCCCCGACTCCTCGCTCCCCTCCCCTAACTCCTGCTGATACCCTCCATCCAGTACAATCTGTTACCCGAGCTCTGTGTACTCATATCCTCACCACACGGACCAACCAGCCATCATTCTCCATGTAACCAGGCCAAGCGTGTGCACCTGGGACCTCGCATCCTCGTGAATGTTACACTCCTTGTCTCTCCCTCTGTTCCCCTTCCTTCATCTCCACGCACCCCCCTGTCTCTCAGACTGTAAACCCTAGGGTAGGGACCGTGTCTATTCCATTACTTTGTAAAGCGCCAGGTACATTGCTGGTGCTATATAAATGCTTGCTAATAATAATAATAATAATAAATAAAATAAAGTATTTTTTTCCCACTCAACGCACAATTAAGATGTGGAATTTGTTGCCAGAGGAGGTGGTCAAGGCCAGTAGTATAACTGGGTTTAAAAAAGGCTTGGACAAGTTTCTGGAGGATCGGTCCATTAGCAGCTATTAGCCAGGTAGGTTTGGGGAAAGTAACTTCTTACCATCATGAGCTGGGAGCGAACAACAGGGAATGGATCTCCCCGTTGTGACCTGCTGGGTGCTTCTCCCAAGTGACTGAGACTGGCCACTGTCGGAGACAGGATGCTGGGCTAGATGGAGCGTTGTTCTGACTCGGTACGGCACTGACTATGTTCTTAGTATTTACTTTCAGAAAACCCCAGGGCCTTTCACTACTTCCCGCCAGAGATTCAGAGCTCATCTGAACAAGAGCCAGGCCCATTTCCGTACCCAATTCATGCTTTGCAAAACACACATTTTACCTAGGAAAGCGAGATTGTCGTAATTCTGCAGCGTCACCAGCCGGTACAGCTTCCTCTGCGATTCCGTCAGCGTGGCCCACTCCTCCCGGGAGAAACAGATGACGACATCTTCAAACGTCACCTGCAACGTCCAAGCAACACGCACTCAGAACCGTCAGGGCCTCCCTTCCTGCCCTGGGATTGTAACCACCCCTGTCTGGCCGGGTCCCTGCTGGACCCGCCACTTCCCTCTCTGCCCCTGGAGGAGCCCCGCGTGCCTGCCTGGCTGTGGGAACGGATGGTGCTGCGGCTGCTTTGGAGCAGGATGTTCGCCCAGGCATTTGTACCTTCGAAACTTTTTTTCCTTTCCAACACAACACAGGGGAACTGCATTCACACAAACGTTGGAAACGGTTTGCCTTGGAGCCGGAGCGGAGCGCCGCCAGCGCGGGGGCTAAACCCAGTTTAATCTGACCCCTTTCTAATTCCCAGCTTCCTGCCCACAAGCAGCAGAAGGGTGAGCGCGGGGGAAAGGAGCAGAGATGGAGGCATGGAATCAAGCGCAGGGGCACAGACCTCTCTCCTAGCCCCCATCCTCCGCACGCTTCTTAAACACACCCTCCCCCGACTTCTAACTCACCCACGCAGCTTGGACTCATTTACAAAGTGGCCTCTGGGAGCTGGGTGGGCAGATTTGCACATTTTCCCCAGGACGCTTCTGATAAATACATGTTGCGGGGCCTGCATCGGCACCTAACCTTCCCAGATCGGGTTGCAACCCTGCCCAGGGGGGGGAAAAGGTTCCCCGTCCTGATCTAAAGTAAATCCCAAGAACTCCTGCTTTAGAGTCAGCGTGCGGAAAGGCAGGGCGCTCCGAGGAATTGGGGGTGCTAGCCAGAGATAGATACGGGGTCTGTGACCAGCTCCCACCAGGTTTTGGGGTGGGGCTTCTGGGCCAGGCCCTGGGAATTCGTTTAAAAAAAACCCAACCCAACCCAGCCAAATTCACCCCTGCAAATGAGCCTCCCCTCTGTTTCACAGAGGCAGAAACCAGGCAGCCCCAGACTCCATGGGTTGCCCAGGAGCCAGGCGGAAGCGACGTTTGTTTATCTAAATTGATGTGCCGCCCTTCCCAAAGGCTCAGGCTGGCCCACAAACGATACAACTATTAAAACTCATCACAAAAATACCCTTAAACCCCAAACCCTCCCACCGAACTCACCTCCCAATTTCCACCCCCCCAACCGACCCATTCCCCCTATCCCCACCCGCCAAACGCTTTCTCAAACAGAAAAGTCCGCCGCCGCCGCCTGAAGAGGCTCAAAAAAACGAAAGGGAGCTCCGTAACACCAGGTCAGCGACCGAGGACTATGGACAAGTCTAACAGGTGGAACCCACAGACGGGCAAGCGCTCACGGCCGATTTGCAGGGGCTGCAACGAGGCATGGAAGGGGGAAGCGGAAAGGGGATCCCCCCCCCCAAACCCAGAGTAGCCAGGAATCACTGCAGGACTGGGGGTGCAAGCAGTCCTTTCCCGGGGCTCTCCGCTCGGCTGCTGTCTGGGCAGAGGCAGAGGGGGGTGGGGGTGGGGGGGCATGCCCTGGGGTTAGCCAAGGATGCCCCCAGCTCCTGCAGCACATCCCTACCTTAACCCGCCGGGGCCCCTTTCCGGGAAGCTGCTTCCTGCCCATCTTGCTGCAGGTTGGCCGGGCTGGCTCTTGGCTGGCTCAGCTTGGGGATTTATTTACACCTGCCAGTGTCCTATGGAGAGAGAGATGCAGAGAGCCGGGCTGGCCGAGGGCATCCCAGCAGCACCCCGATCCAGGCCAGGCTGGGGGCTGCAGGCTCAGGAGGCCAGGGCGAAGCCAGGGACAAAGGCAGAGAGGCCTAGGCAGGAAGCAGCGACCCAGGAAGGAGACAGAGAGACGGAAGGGCTCTTGCATGGAGCGAGAGCCAGTAAACAGAGACACCTGCAGGCACTAGGGCTGCGTGCAATCTGCAAGGGCACAGGCAGGAGAGATGCTGGGTTTGGGGGGGGAGAGAACCGTTTCCTTCCCAGGGAAAATTAGCCCGAGGGCCGCATAGAAATAGGGGGCGGAGGATGCTTAAGGGGTGGGTGCTCTCAAGATCATGGATCTCTGCCATTTAGGGTGCCCCCCCCGTGCAAATGTTTAAGGCACACTTATGAAAAATACAGGTTGCAGGGCCTGCACCGGTCCCCTCTTCTTCTCCTCGGGGACCCAGACACACACAGACTCTCCGATTGTAACATAAATTGCTTTATTGGAGCGCATGTTTAAACAGGCCGCTGCTCACTGGGTTACAGCCGCAGATTAATACTGAATTTCCTGACTGTGTCCCTGCCTCTTCCTACGTTCCCCTCGGCCTTCTCTTTCCTAAATCGTAATGAGCCAGTGTGGGGCAGTGGATACGGTGCAGGACTTGGACCTGGGGAGCCGGGATTTGAATCCTGCCCTAGCCATGAATTCACTGAAGGGCCTGGGGCAAGTCACAACCTCTCTGCCTCAGTTCCCCCATCTGTAAAATGGGAATGTGTGTGTCTCTCTCTCTGTGTTCCCCTCACCCTTGTCCATCTTCGATTGTGAGCCCCCTTGGGGCAGGGACCTGTCTCCAAAAAAAATCTGTGACTATGAAGTGCTGTGTACGTCTAGTAGCGCTATAGAAATGAGGAGGAGGAGTAAGTTGGAAGCCCCTTGGGGCAGGGACCTGTCTCTAATAATTGTACAGCACCAGGTACATTGCTGGTGCTATATAAAAAAAATAACAATACTTAAGTGGCCTACAGCCAGTCCTGATACGCTCGGAATCCCACCAATCAGACAGGTTGAGGGAAACCCATTTATCAACCATGTGCAGCCCCTCCTCTCCTCTCTTCACTGGCTCCCCCTTCCTGAACGACTTCTGCACAAGCTCCTAGTCTTCACCGATAAAGCTCTTCACAACCTCGCTCCCCCCACCTCTCTGCGCTAATTTCCCTCCGTACTCCCATCCGTGGACTCTGATCCTCTTCTGTCCCCTCTCTCACTCTCCCACGCCTCCGCTGCTCCCCTAACCGCCTTCATCCCTTCTCCCTAGCTGCCCCCCACGCCTGGAACTCCCTCCCTGCCCACATCCGCCTCGCCCCCTCCCTTCGTACCTTCAGATCCCTCCTCAAGACCCACCTCTTCCGCTCTGCCCTCCCCGACTCCTCGCTCCCCTCACCGAACTCCTGCTGATCCCCTCCATCCAGTACAATCTGTTATCTGAGCTCTGTGTACTCATATCCTCACCACACGGACCAGCCAGCCATCATTCTCAATGTAACCAAGCCAAGCGCATGCACCTGGGACCTCGCATCTTCGTGAATGTTACACTCCTTGTCTCTCCCTCTGTTCCCCTTCCTTCGTCTCCCCC